>CM035121.1:60211208-60734064 GCA_020205555.1 Panax stipuleanatus | reverse complement strand
CCTTATATTGTTGTTATATGAACATACACACATGATGGAACCACTGAATAGTCTTTCATTTCCATTGTTCCTCTTCAATTTCTGTAAATACATGAAATTCGTAAATTAGTTAGAGTTCATGAAATTGGGAATTGATAATTGCTATTGACTGTTATATAAGCATATATGTATATGTTAGTAAGTTAAACAAGTCTAATATCTGGGTATGTTGAAATCGATGAAATGGGAGGTTTTGGGTCGGTTTTCGCTGCAGTCTGAACCGCAGAAAACTGCCTCGACGCTGCAGCGCCGCAGCCCGCGCCACAGCGCCACACGCGCCGCAGCCCGCGCCGCAGCGCCGCACGCAGCGCCACTCGCGCCGCAGCGCCAGTATTAAGCTACTGTTGTCGCGCCGCAGCGCCAGCCTCTGTGTTCAGTTTTCTGCATTCTG
Organism: Panax stipuleanatus; assembly: GCA_020205555.1. Classification (NCBI taxonomy): domain Eukaryota; kingdom Viridiplantae; phylum Streptophyta; class Magnoliopsida; order Apiales; family Araliaceae; genus Panax; species Panax stipuleanatus. The sequence continues at coordinate 60,733,634 of CM035121.1, read as the reverse complement.
CAACAAAACTGTTATGTACCAATTGTTTGATTTTTGTTTAAACAAGCATGGGAGCATGATTAATACATATATATAAACCTAATGAGGCAATGTAAGCATGTTTTAGTATATTAGCATGCATGGTTAACCAAACGACACATAGTTTGGAAACGAATTTAAAGTTTCATAAACGACGTTAACATATATGAAGCATATATACATTCTGACTTTTCGAGCATGTTTATAGGGCCTTGAAATACATGAAAAGCAGGTTAACTTACATATGTAGGTTTCATAAGGAAGCATGAACATGATAGACCTTATTAATGAACTATACTAACAAAGTAAGGCTTTAAACGTGAACGTTGGTATGTTATGACGAGAATTAGAATTTGACATTTATGGACACATGTGATAGTACTCTTAGACTCATTCATGTGTCATGCATGTATATATACCATGATTAGTTGCCGTGATTAAAGTTTAGCATGAACAAAGCATGTTTTCAAGATAATAACAATGCTAGCTACATATATGCAATACGAGTACTCATGAGCATGACTAATACAAGTTATATGAATATCTTATGTGTTTAAAAGCAATCATGTTAGACCATATGAGTTCGTGTCCTTGAATGGCTTTACGTATTAACTTAAGAACCTATACCATGTACGATTGGATTTGGAAAAGTTATACAAGCATGAAAGTATCCTTTAAATATGAATACATGCTACGCGATATAATATGATGTTACTTGAACCCGATTTTGACGGTTAACTTAAGGAGATGCCGTAACTTGCTAAAATGAAATATATTTAGTATTGATTGTGGTCTTATGTGATATTAATAATATGCAAGCATGTTTGCTAATTGCTGAGATCTTATATAATATGAGAATGCGTTTAAACTCTAAAGAAGGAACGTTAAGGATAGAAATTATATTCTATATAACTGTGTAGCTAGGTAAAACTTAGCTTATGTGTTGATCGTATATTCAAAGAGAAAATGTGAAGTTAAATTATATGACTAATGAATATCATATATATACGTAACTGTATTACGATAGGAATTCGAAAGTGTTGATTGCTTTTCGTGGATAAACTACGCTAAAGGCAAGTTCTCTTACTTACACTCTTTTAAAGTGCAAGTATCCTAACCGACGCATTTACTTTATGCAAGGAAATCTATGATTGTGAAAGTTTCCTAACTTATACTCTTTTACTATGCAAGTATCCTATCTTGTGTATTGCGAACTAGTTTCCTATTTAATCGGTTGATTTGAATTAGCATACTTGAACTCTTATTTCATTAAAGCTATTATTCATTTTGAACTTAGTATTGTTCTTGAATATTGTGAAAGTGTCTATGCCATTTGATTCGGCTAGACTTATATTATTGAAAAACGACCCAAACTAATTGATTGGTGCGGGATCTTGTATTTGACTGAGAAGAACAACCTTCTTTGAAGGGAATATATAATTGTCGGAGAACCGACGTGCACAGTTGAGTATGGTTGATTGTTATGCATAACAAGGGTACTTTACGCTGATCACCTGTTGTACCTGTTTTTGTTGGATTTTCAGTTTATTACTGTCAATTCTAGTAGAAGTTCATAGTCTGTAGTGACTACTCAGTATTCAATTATTTGAAATCTTGAATTGACTTATTATTGAATCATATTGATATTATCCTGTCCTTAGCGACTGATATTGAGAACTGTTGATATTCTTGTTATTCTTGAACTATCAAATCTTGTTATACCCTTTCGAGAATTGAGAATCTTATTACTCACCCTTATTGTATATTACTTGCTGGGCAATTTGTGCTCATTCTTGCTTTCCCTAAAACATTTCAGTTAAGGCAGAGCATGGTGAACCTTCGGGCGTTGATAAGGGCAAGGGCAAAGCTACCAACTAGCTTATGTCTGTTATGTTTTAAATATATTAATATTGTATGAAGATGATGTAGTAAGACTGGATTTGATTATGTTTAAGCTTAAGTTAGATTATGTAATAAGTCGTTAACTGATATTATTATGTAATCTATTAAGTACTGTAGGTTGCGAGACTTGGGGGAATAATTATAATAAATCATTGTAAATTATTCTAGAATAGATTTTTCGCTGTGATCGTATGATATTTAATTATTATTATTGTGATGTATTACCATGAGCACGTGATGAACCGAATTCGAGAGACCAAGTGGCGGTCCTGGAATTTGGGGGCGTCACACAAAACATGCACAAATGCCGGACGATTCTGTCGTTTGGATTTCTTCGGCGATCTAACAGTGTAAGGAGATCAATACTGTTGTCCTTCTTTAATGGTGATACTAGATGATCTCTTGTTGGCTCGAGTCTTCATGTTGTACAGAGATTCAAAAAGATTAACTCAATGAGAGAAAACGAAGAGTTCACGAGAGCAACCAGAGTGCGTTGATAAAGTTATAGAGAGAAAAAGAGTTAATATGCAAGAGTTGGAAATCGAGAAGACTCCTCGAGAAGATAACTTGTCTCATCTGTTCGATCTTTTTAAATCTCGAAGATATCTAAAACACTGTTGAGATAATACCGAGAATGTAGCCAAATAACACTAACGTATATCAGTATGATTTCCAGCAATAAATATTAGGAGAAATTATTAGATTCACGAACCAAAAAAATGAAACAAAATAGGCAGACGAATTCTATTTAATAATATGCATAGATACTTTACCATATTAAGTATGTGGACACACATTATACCATGCACAGTCTAAGTTCCCTTCTTAACATGCAAAATCTTTCTTCACTTAAGGGTTTAGTAAAGATATCAGCTAACTGATTCTCGGTAGGAATAAAAATTAATTTAATCAAACCTTTTAAAACAATATCCCTTAAAAAGTGATGTCTTACCTCAATATGTTTTGTACGTGAATGCAAAACAGGATTTTTAGAAATATTAATTGCATTTGAATTATCACAATATATGGGCACACTGTCATATAGTTTATCAAAATCACATAAAATTTGTCTCATCCACAGTATTTGAGAGCAACAACTCCCTGCAGCTAAATATTCACCCTTAGTGGTTGATAAGGCAACTGACGTTTGCTTTTTACTGTGCCAAGACACAAGACTTTGTCCCAAAAATGTACAAGCACCACTTGCACTTTTTCTATCGATTTGACATCCTGCATAGTCAGCATCTGAGTACCCAATTAGTTCAAAATGATTACAAATTGGATAAAATAAACCTATATTGATAGTACCACTTAAATATTTAAGTATTCGTTTAACAGCCAGTAAGTGGGATTCCTTTGGTTTTGCTTGAAATCGAGCACAAAGACATACACTATACATTATGCCAGGTCTAGATGCAGTTAAATATAATAAGCATCCGATTATACCTCGGTTTTTGGTTAAGTCTACATCTATACCTTTTTCATCAGAAGTAAGCTTTATTGATGTACTCATTGGTGTAGCCTTTGAGGTTGATCCTTTAAAACCAAATCTTTTGAGAAGCTCTTTTGTGTACTTAGTTTGATGAATATAGATCCCTTCCTTTGTTTGTTTGATTTGGAGTCCCAAAAAGTAATTCAGTTCTCCCATTAAGCTCATATCAAACTCTTTATTCATACACTTTGAAAACCACTCACAAAGAAAATCATTAGTAGCACCAAATATTATGTCATCTACATATATTTACACAATAACAATATTCTTATTTACATGCTTAATAAATAATGTAGAATAAATTTTACCTCTAGTAAATCCATTTGAAAGTAGGTACTTACTCAACCTTTCGTACCAAGCCCTTGGAGCTTGTTTGAGACCATACAGAGCTTTCTTTAGCTTATAGATATGATTTGGATATTTCTCATGTTCAAATCCGGGAGGTTGCTTTACGTATACCTCTTCATTGATGTATCCGTTGAGGAAGGCGCTTTTTACGTCCATTTGATAAAGCTTAAAGTTCTTGTAACAAGCAAATGCTAACAAGAAACGAATAGACTCTAGTCTTGCAACTGGGCATAAGTTTCATCGTAGTCAATCCCTTCTTGTTGATTTTATCCTTGAGGTACCAATCTAGCTTTGTTGCGAGTGATAGTTCCAAGCTCATCAAGCTTATTCTTGAATACCCATTTTGTCCCTATAATGAAAAACCTTTAGGAGGAGGCATAAGTTCCCATACTTGGCATCTTTCAAACTGTTGAAGTTCCTCTTGCATTGCCATAAGCCAACTTTCATCAAGGATAGCTTCCTTAGCATTCTTTGGCTTAACTTTTGACAAGAATGTAGAGAATGCACAATGATTTTGTAAGCCTCTTCGAGTGGTGATTCCTTTGTTAATATCTCCAATGATATTTTCTGGTGGATGATTCTTGAGATATCTTGCAGTCTTTGGCATTTGGACATCGTGTATTGTTTCTTCTTGTTGGGGGATGTCTTCCTCAAGTTCTTGTGTTATTTCTTGTTCCTCTTCATGTGAATTTTCTAATTCAGCTTGCTGAACTTCTTCATTCGGTCTGCGGAATATACCTTTTCAATTTGCTGGATTCGCTGAAGTCTCCAAATTACCTGCATCTTCATCTCTTTCTTTTGAAAGATTATTGTTAGTTTCACTGAATGTAACATGAACAGATTCTTCAACACTTAACTTGTTAACATTAAATACACGATATGCCTTACTATATTGTGAGTAGCCAATAAAAATACCTTCATAGAATTTAGCATCAAATTTTCTCAAGTTATCACTAGTATTGAGAATAAAGCATTGAGAACCAAAAACTTTGAAATAACTTATGTTAGGAATTTTACTATTTAAAAGCTCATTAGGGGTTTTCAAAAAGATTGGACGAATAAGTACTCTATTCAAAACATAACAAGATGTATTTATAGCTTTAGCCCAAAACTTCTTGGGAAGTTTACTCTCTTATAACAAGGTTCTAGCTGTTTCTTGTAATGTTCTATTCTTTCTCTCCACTACTCCATTTTTTTGTGGAGTTCTCGGAGCTGAAAATTCATGGCTAATTCCCTTTTGATCACAAAATATTATGAAGTCCTTTTGAAATTCAGTACCATGATCACTTCTAATTCTAATGAGTTTGAAACTATACCTTGTTTCAAGATTTCTTATCAATTTTTCAAATTCTTTAAATGCTTCATCTTTTGTTCTTAAAAACAATACCCATGTATATCTAGAAAAATCATCAACTATTACAAATGCATAAAACTAACCATTAATGCTAGCATGTCTTTCTGGTCCGAACAAACAGATGAAGTAATTTCAAGGGAGAAGAAGTTGATACCATGTTCTTTGCTGTGAATGATGTTCTTACTTGTTTCCCCAGTTGACAAGGAACACAAACTCCCTTCTTTTTATACTTTATCGTTGGCAATCCTTCGACAAGTTTCTTTGAGGATAGTTTTTTGATTAAATCCAGGTGAACGTGTCCCATCCTTTTATGCCATAAGTAAGCCTCATCTTGCATAATGACAAGACATAGTTCTTCATCCTGTTGCTCAAAATCAAGAGTATATATATTTCCTTCCCTTTGTGCAACTAGAGTAGAATTGTTAGAACCATGGGAAATTGTGTATTTTTCTATTTCAAAAGATACTTGATGACCACTATCCATTAATTGACTAATACTTATAAGATTAAATTCAAGTCCACTAACAAGATGTACATTATCAATATTCACCTTACCATTGCCGATTTTACCTTTCCCGATAATGTCGCAAGTTTGATTATCTCCAAAAGTAACCGTTCTATTTTTCTTCTTGATTTTTAATTCCACGAACTTTGATTTGTCACTAGTTATGTGACGAGAACATCCACTATCAAGAATCCATTTTTGAGATGGAACCCTTGCCTTGAAACACACCTGTCAAGAAAAGATAATTCATCCTTTTGGTACCCACATCTTCTTGGGTCCTTTAATGTTAGTTGCAAGTATATCACTCTTTTTAATCCATATCTTTTTAATCTTATTTCTCTTAAAACAATTTATGTCTAAATGACCTTTAATACCATAATTTCTACATGTTGTGAAAGGAGAACAATAATTTAATCTAAAACGTGATTTCAATTTTATCATGTTCACATTCCCCTTTTATGCATAGGGTTGTAACCAATTCCTTGTCTTTCAAAAGTAGGTCTTTGTTTACCTAAAATGATATTTAAGTTTTTTTTTCCTTGAACAAACGTAGCAAGAGATGATTTCAATGAATCTATTTCCTTTTGAAGTTCATTAGTAGGAATGGTTTTACAAAGAGATTCATCACTAAATGCATCAATACATACATCTCTCATTTTAAGTTCATTAGTCAATTTTTGAACTTTATTATTCAAAAAATTTACTCTATTGAAAAGTATTTTGTTATAATTATCAAGGTAATCATTCTTTGCAATCAAAACCTTTTCCTCTTTACAAAATGATTCTTTTTCAATTTCTTTCTTTTCATCTATTAAAAAGTCAACTTCACTCATTAATGAATTAACTAGTCCTTTTAAACATGCATTCTTTTCTTTTAATTTTTCATTTTCTTGTTTCAAAGAATTAAACTCATAAATAGATACCTCGTTTGATTCACCTTCCATTCCCATGAAGCAGACTTGAGCTAGTTCATCCTTGGCATCAACCTCGACTTTGGTCTCCTCTTCATCACTCCAAGTGACAAGTGCTTTGTTTCTCTTGTTGTCCTTGAAACCTATTTTCCCTTTGTTATTTAGTTGAAAGCAGTCCTTTTTGAAGTGACCAGGACGTCCACATTCGAAGCATGTTTCTTCGGTTTGCTTGCCCTTGAACTTGTTTGAGTTGAACGTATTCCTCCTCTTGTTCTTCCTTTGAAGTAGTCCTTTGAGTCTTCTTGACATCATAGCAATTTCTTCATCAGAGTCATCATCAAGTTCATCTTCATTTTCTGCATGAAGTGCTAAAACTTTTCTTCGAGGGGATTCCTCCTCATCATTATATCTCTTTAGTTGATGTTCATATTCCTCAAGTTCACCGAAAAGAGTTAGAGTATCCATAGTGGAAATTGTAACAGAATCTTGAAGAGTAGTAATTTTAGAAGCTAACCTTTTGGACGTAGCCCGAAGTAACTTACGGTTAATCTCACTTTGTGGGATGGATTTGTCAAGCAGCTTCAGAGAGTTTAGTAAAACAAGGAACCTCGCTTGAGCTAATTTTATGGTTTCGTCTTTCTCAAGTTTAAACATTTCATAGTCATGCATGAGCATACTTAGTTTGACTTCTTGAACTTTGGATGTACCTTCATTGCTCACTATTAAAGTGTCCCACATTTCCTTAGCAGTGTTGCAAGATGAAACTTTGTCAATCTCAGATTGTACCATGCCGCTAAGTAATGTGTTCATTGCCCTTGAGTCGTAGGAGGCCATGTACGTTTCAGTTGAGTCCATTTCGAGCAAGGTCTTTGGAGTACCGTCGTCTTTCCTTGGAGTAACTGGTCCATTCTCCATGACCCACCATTCCCAAGGATCCCTTTTAAGATAGATCATTTTTCGAAATTTCCAGAAGTTGTAGTTTTCTGTTCCATTCAGCAGAGGAGGTCTATTTGTTGATTGACCTTCTTGATTATTGTTCCCGAATTGTTCCATGTTAGAATCTTTCCCTACAAGTCACCTTTAAGACCAAGATAAGTAGAGCCAAGCTTTGATACCAAATGAAATTCAGATAAGGCACACTTAGAAGGGGGGTTGAATAAGTGTAGGAACAACTATGACCAATTTTTAAACTTAAGTAATAACTATACAATTCAGCTTACTATATAAATGAATGCAGCTTGCTGGATAAATACGGTTTGCTGAATTAAAACTTTACTCTTGTTATTTAATGAAAAATAACTAGCTTAATTGATTTCTTCGTAAAAACCCTTAGTGTCAACAATTTATCTTATGATAATGAAAATACTTATTTTTTATTTATTAAATATGTTTTTGTTAGCAAATAAGATAAAGCAAGTAAAAATATGAACACCAAAATTTTTACGTGATTCAGCTATTACCCTCTATAATAATAGCCTAGTCCACGTCCAATACTAACTAGTATTGGAGACTCAATTTATTTCTTTAAATTGACTCTTTTTACAAAATAGTTCAAAACCTTGAATTACAAATATTCACTTGAGCACTTTTGCTCCTTGTGCACCAATACACTTTTTTAAGCACCTATGCTTCCTTGAACCTGTTTGTAAATAATCCGTAATCCACCTGGATTAAATTCCTTTAGACAACACTTAGTCTAAAAATATAAGATTACAAATATAGAGGTCTAATGATCAAAGCAAATAATCAATTTTACAATGCAAGGCTCAACTAATGAATGCAATGATCAAAGAATAAAATAGATATCACCAGTTAAGCTCACAAAAAATCAGCTGGAGAAATTTGATAATTAATTGCCCAGCAGCTTTGTAATAATTGCACCAAGAATGATATAATAACTTTTCAAGTATGATAGATGCAAAATTAATTCGTAGGTGTTGTGTCTAACACTAATATTTCAGTTGTTTCTATAGCCCAAAATATATTACCGTTGCTCTCAATAAAATAAGTCAAATTCGTTGTAAGCAATTTTCGTTACGTAAGATCAAAATATATTCCCGTTGCCAACAGATATCTATACAAGATAATCAAGTGTAATTTTCCGTTTAAAGATAAAAAGATCAGTATATCAGTTCAAGTTAATCTCTATTTATGTTTGACTTTTCAAACTACCAAAGTAATACTGTTAAGTATATCTCAGTAACAACTGCCGCCTCATATAGAATAGAGATATCTCTGCCTATTTAAATATTTAAATATATCTGAGTTTAACAGAGTGTTAGTTTCACAATTTAAGTGTATCCAATGAACTTAGAATAATCATGATATACAAGTACCGAGACTTATGCAAGCAAATCACTTAATTGATTGTAATCATGACAACCGCCACACACACACACACACACACACACACACACACACACACACACACACAGATATATATATATATATATATATATATATATATATATATATATATATCCTGCCTTTTGTATAACCCAATTCAAAGAAAATGTCAATTCTGTAAAATATGTAAAGGTTAAACAAAATTTTTATGATAACTATTTTCAAGGATAGGCACGTATGTCAATATATAAATACTAACTACTTAGAATAGGACATAAGAAACCAATTAGCATATGCATAAAATATTTATCATTTTTAATGCACAAATAAAATGTCCTAGAGCATTGTATTGAAAAATCAAATATTTGCAATGACCTTACAATTATTATTAAGACTCAAAGTCTTCAAGACCTTTCATCAATGAACCTTTTCTCAACTTCCTGAAATTTCACAATAAACAATTTAGTACAAAATATCAAATCATCATCAAAATAATAAGGTCAGAATATTAACAAGTCAACACCATCATTGCCCTCGCATGAGTCTTCCTTGTTAGCTTTTCTAAGGCACAAAATCAGCATTCTTAGACCATGGGGAGGTCCGCTTAGGGGGTGCATTGCCCCTAAGTCATATTTTATTATCCCACTTGGCATATATTAAGCTAACATATATGTCTCTTATACATATATACGTATATATACTTATATACATACTCTCACATATCTACTTACATATATATATGTATAACTACTTATATCTACTATCCATATATTACACATTGGACTAGTACTAAGTTTAATTTAAATTGGGCTAAACACATATACTATTATACTAACTATATTGGGCTACCAATTCACAACTATTGGACTCCCAGCTATATTACTCGGCCACTAACACTAACTCTTGTAACTAATTCGTATTGGGCTTAGTATAATCATAGGTCTAATATATTATTAAATCATCCTTTAATTAATTCAATTAAGAATTAATTATGCCTCACAAGGTTAAACACTTAAGCTTAATTAAGCTTATTATCATCATCAGTATACTTTTTAATCATTTCATACACAATTTAATTTATATAAAATTATTAATTGCATGACACACATAATATATATACTTGCACACAAATAATTGCAAATATCTTTATTTTAAATTCTGAAATTATTCATAAAATTCCCAGGTATTACATCCTCCCGCCTTATAAAAATTTCAGTCCTCGAAATTGGTATAAGGTTACATAAGTAGGTGGGGATAGTCCCTTCTTACCTTATCCTTTAATTCCCACGTAGCCTCCTCGGCGTTGTGGTTTCGCCAAACTACTTTTACAGAAGATATAACTTTATTCCTTAACGTTTGCTCTTTCCTATCTATTATTTGGATAAGAATCTCCTCGTAGGTCAGATTCTACTCTACTTGAATCAGCTCGTAGGATACCACATGATTATTGTCGGGCTTGTACGGACGTAACACATAAATGTGAAACACGTTGTGGACGTGTTCCAGTTTGGGTGGTAAGGCTACTTTGTACGCCACTTCGCCAACTCGCTTTAAAGCTTCGAACGGTCCTATGAACATCGGACTGAACTTTCCTTTCTTTCCAAATCGTATATTTCCTTTCTAGGAAGATACTTTCAAAAATACGAAACTGTCGACTTCAAAGTTTCGGTTCTGACGATGTAAATTTGTGTACTTTTTCTGACGATCTTGGGCTGCTACCAATTTGGTTCTTATTATTGTTACTACCTTGGCTGTTTGTTGAACTAACTCTGGTCCCAAAATTTATCGTTCTCCTACTTTGTCCCAACACAACGGTGTTCTGCACTTTCTCTCGTAAAGAGCTTCGTACGGTGGCATACCGATACTCGCATAATAACTATTGTTGTAAGCGAATTCTAATAAGGGTAGGTGTTCGTCCCAATTCCCTTTGAATTCCATCACACAAGATCTAAGAATGTCCTCTAGCGTTTGTATAGTCCACTCACTCTATCCGTCTGTCTGAGGATAATAGGTGGTACTCAATCTTAGCTGCGTTCCCATCTCTCTAGCAAGCTTTTCCAGAAATTTGACGTGAAGCGCGGATCTCGATCGGAGACAATTGACACCGGCACTCCATGTCGAAAAATAATTTCTTTAACGTACAGGCTCGCTAACTGATTTAAACTGAATCGAATCTTGATTGGTAGAAAAAGAGCTGTCATCGTTAATCTATCCACAATAACCTAGATGGCATCATAACCCTTCTGTGTGACTGGAAGTCCTACCACGAATCCATCATAATGTGCTCCCATTTCCACTCTGGTATTTCTAATAGTTAAAGTAAACCACTCGGCCTCTGGTGCTTTACTTTGACTTGTTGACAAGTAAGGCATCTACTGACACACTCTGCCACCTCTCGTTTCAGATTGGGCCACCAAAAGTGTTATTTAAGATCTCGATACATCTTCGTGCCTCTTGGATGTACAGAATATGTCGTATTGTGTGCTTCGTGCAAGATTTCCTCTCTCAGCTCGGTTACCCCTGGTACCCATACTCGTCCCTCAAATCTCAATATACCGTCTCTATCCATCTTGAACTTCTCTTCTTAATTTTCTACTATCCTGTTTCTTATCTTCTCGCATTCTTCATCATTCTCTTGTGATTCCTTTACTCTATCCAATAATGTTGGATGAGCTTCCATCACAAATACTTTTTCTTCAGACCATCCAGGTCCCTTCATTTCTGTTTCCAATTTCTCCATTTCTCTTATTAACTACTCTTGAGTTGTCAACTTGAACAATTTATCCCTTCCATTTCTACTCAGTGCGTTGGTAACTACGTTTGCCTTTCTCAGGTGATAAAGAATCTCACAGTCATAATCCTTGATCAATTCTAACCACCTTCTCTGTCGTATGTTCAACTCCTTCTGTGTGAAGATATATTTTAGACTCTTGTGGTCCGTGTATATCTCATATTTTTCTGCATACAAATAATGTCTCCATATCTTTAACACAAAAACTACTACCGCTAACTCTAAGTCATGAGTAGGGTATCATTTTTTGTAATCCTTAAATTATCGTAATGCATACGGAATGACCTTGCCATGTTGAATTAGCACACAACCAAGTCCCTTGTGCGATGCATCACTATATACCACGAAACCTCTCTCATCGTCTGGCAATGATAATATAGGCGCCTCGCTTAATATCTACTTCAACTCCTAGAAACTATCTTCGCATTTCTTCTTCCATACGATTTTCACCATCTTCCTCATTAGATTTGTCAACGGGGTTGCTATCTTAGAAAAGTCTTGGATAAATTTTTGATAGTACCCAGCTAACCCTAAGAAACTTTTTACCTCCGTTGGTGTCTTCGGCTGTCCCCAATTACTCACTGCCTCTACCTTCGCAGGGTCTACCGAAATCCCATCCTTGTCGTTCACGTGCCTTAGAAACTGGACTCTCTCAATCCAAAATTTACACTTAAAAAATTTTGCGTACATTTTCTATCTCCTTAGCGCTTCCAAAACCATCTTCAGATGTTCGATGTGCTTTTCTTTTGTCTTTGAATAAATCAAGATATTGTCGATGAAAAGTACTATGAATTTATCCAAATATAGCTTGAAAACTCGGTTCATCAAGTTCATGAATGCTGCCGGAGCATTAGTCAATTCGAATGACATTACCAAAAACTCGTAGTGCCCATAACGGGTTCGGAACGCTGTCTTTGGTATGTCCTCCTTTCGTACCTTCAACTGGTGATAACCTGTTCGCAGATCTATTTTCGAGAAACACTTCGCTCCCTTTAATTGGTCGAAAAGGTCGTCTATCCTCTATAACGGATACCTATTCTTGATCGTTACTCTGTTTAATTCTCAATAATCGATACAGAGCCTCATCGATCCATCCTTCTTCTTAACAAACAACACTGGTGCTCCCCAAGGAGACATACTCGGTCGTATATAACCCTTACCTAGCAGTTCTTGTCATTGTATCATTGATTCCTTCATTTCTATTGGCGCCATACGATATGGAGCTTTTGAAATTGGTGCTGTTCCCGGTGCTAAGTCTATTACGAATTCTATTTCTCTGTCTGGCGGAAGACCAGACAGATCAACAAGAAATACGTCTTAAAATTCTCTCACTACATATATATCCCTCATTTCTACTACCTTTTTCCGAGTATCTATAATGTAAGCTAAGTAACTTACACATCCTTTTCTTAACAATTTATTGGCTTGCATCATCATAAGACAGCATGATTGCTTAAGCGATGAGCTACCATAAAACACAACCTTAGACCGATTCGGAGTCTAAAGGTTCACACTTTTCTCTTAACAATCGATTATCGCAGCGTGGCTGGATAACCAATCCATTCCTAATATCACATCAAACTCTCCCAGTCTTGTAGGAATCAAATCTACTCTTCGTTCGTGATCTCTAATGTTTGCGCAATAATTTCGATATACGAACTCTACGGGGATTACTTCCTTATTCGCAACTTCTATGTTCAAAGGATTTCCTAATCGTTTTTGGGGTAAGTTTAATCGACTAGAAAATTCTTTAGACACAAATGAGCAGGTAGCACCCGAATCAAATAACACATAGGTATTTATATTATTGATTGGGATAATACCTGATACCACAGTCCTTCGCAACCACTACGTCCTGGACAGTCATGTTAAAGGTTCTGGTAGTTGGGCGACTGAATTGCATCAGTCCACCAATCATTAGCTTGCTGCCTCCTCCTTGTTGGCCGCTTCCTCCGCTGCTTCCTTTCTTTGGGCAGTCTCTGATTTGATGCTCAGTCGAGCCACAAGAAAAGCACCCTTTTATCTTCTTCGACTTTGGGCAGTTCGGTGAAATGTGCCCCTCCTGGCCGCAGTTGTAACAGACACTACATCCTTTCCAGCATTCTCCCTGGTGGTTCTTTCCACACCTTGGGCATCCCTCATCTCTCTTCTTAAACCCTCTATAAAACTCCCGACTAATTGTTGTTTTTGTTGTTGTTGTTATTATTATCCCATTTTCTCTTTCCCAGATTACTTCCTCCGCCGCTACTTCCTCCACGGCTTTTTCCTTCGATATTTTTATTCTTCTTTTCTTTTTTATACTGACCCAAGGCCTCACTACCCCCTTCTGCATTGATGGCCTTCTCCAATAGGGTGGAGAACGAGTCAATTTGAAGAACCAACACCTTGTTGAACAACCAAGGTTTCAGTCCTTGTTCGAAGCGTCTGGCTTTCCATTCTTCAGTCTCTACCTGGTGTGTGGCAAATTGGGCAAGCTCATTGAACTTAGCCGTGCATTGCATCACCATCATCTCCCCTTATTTTAGTTCTAGGAACTTCACCTCCATCCTATTCTTCATGCTCTTCGGGAAGTAATTATCGAAGAACAAAGTCTTAAACCTATCCCAGGCTATGATTCCTTCTCCCTCTCTCTATTGATTGGCCTCCCACCAATAATTTGCTTCGCCCCTCATCATGTAGGTGGCAAACACAGTCTTATGATCTTCACCCATATGAGCAATGGCGAAGGCTTTCTCTATCTCCTTGATCTACGTCCGTGCCTCAATAGGGTAGATAGTACCTGCAAACTCTGGAGGTCCTACGCTCCCAAAGTCTTTGAAGTTAGTTATATGTACCACTTGGGGATTGGGGTGAACTAGTTCACTGTTCCTTCCCCGAAGGGCTTCTCCTAACAAGTCAACTAGTCGTTATATAGGATCTACTTGCTTTCTCTCATTATTGACCGACTCCGCTGGTGCAGTTAATCTACGTCTGGGCGCCATTATCTGCATCACAAAATTTCATTCTTATTATCTAATTATATTACTAAGGTATTTCTTTAATGCAAAAGAATAAAATTTTATAACACGTTTTCTGAAATAAGGACATTTATATTCATATGCCAAATCATTACATCTATATGATCATTCCTAGCATACTTCTATAAATGTCAACACATATCCCCTAATATCACAAAAGATGGGGAAAACACTATCATACTACCCCTCTAACATAAGCCTACTCGGGGTTTACATAACTATCCCATTTCTTATACAAAAGATTAGGATTACATCACAATATAATTAACTACGACTACTACTAGGCTAATAGGTCTCAACCATACATTCCACGCTCCACAGCGCTCTGGTACTCCACTTGAGTCATGTGAGCCATCATTTCTCTAATCAAGGTGTAACGGGTCTGTCCCTGCTCTATCAGATAATGGTATATACCATCAATCAATCTCTCTATAGCTATACAAAAAGCATAGCCCATTCGGTTCATCTTCCTCTTCTTGCAGCTAGTCTCATTCTCTAAGTCCTGAGCTCTACCATTGACTTCCTCCCACTTCTCATTGAAGTGAATTATCACCATGACTTCCAGCTCAAGTCGAGTGCGAAGAGCCTCTTTCTCAGCTTTCTCACTCACTTCCCTTTGCTCGGACTCCTCCAGCTCACCTACTAGTTCCACGTTCCTAGCTATTGAAAGGTGAAACAAGGTTCCCATCTGAATTTTTGCTTCCTTGAGATAGGTAATCTCCACCTCCATATCTTACATCTCCAACTTCCTCTTATGGTCTTCATCCCTCAGTTGCTACAACTCAGCCTCTCTCTCCTAAGCCTCAGCCTCTAGCTCCTCCACTCAAAAATCTAACTCTAAGATCCTTTCTTCATACTCTCCTAGCATCCTATCCTCGATCGTAGCCTCGTTAGAATCTCCCATGGGATCGTCCTCCATAGGTTTCTCCTCGGGCTACGACTCCCCTCCTATCTCATCCTCATCGTCAAAATTGGATGGTGCTACTACCTGAATGGGTTCGGCTACCAAAGGTGCCTCATACACTACGTGTATATCCCATGACTCCTCCTCTACCACTCTACTGGGTCCTCCAAAGTCTGTCGTCCTACAACCATAAACATAAGACAAACAATCAATAAACTCCATTAGAATGTTAAATAAAACATAAGTTCATTGTATAGAATGAAACTATATTTCATAACACACTAAATCTTTAGGAAAACTCTACATGAGTTTTATCTCTTTCTATCTTCTAAGTTGTCCTAAGGTTATAGTTTAAGGATTCTCGCTCCTAAGGTTTAAAACCTAACGCTCTGATACCAACTTGTGACTCCCATAATTCAGACACTCGTATCTTGAATTCGGTGCATCACGTGCTAACTCAAATAACATACTACAATCTCATGCAATGGGATAATAGAATAATTTACATTGATTTAATATAAATATTCGCTTCCCAAGGTCTCGTAACCGCTACTAAGACATTACATAACCTAAGTTCAAACATAACTTAGTACATATTAAATAAGTTTCATTACAACATAATAATAATAAACTGATAACATAGAGGACTAATGCTAATCCGTAGCTTTGCCCTTTCCCTTATCTTTGCCTGAGGGTCCACACTGTTTTCCCTTAACTGAAATGTTTAAGGACAGCAAGAATGAGCAACAAATTTGCTCAGCAAGTAATACATCAATAAGGGTGAATAGTTATAAAGTTTGAATCTCAATGGTATAACAATAAATGATAGTTCAAGAATAACAAGAAGTATCAATAGTTCTCAATAAGTGTCGCTATGGACTGAAAGATATCATTAAGATTCAATAATTTCAAAGTTCAAGAATAATGAACACTGAGTAGTAACTATAGGCTAAGAACTCGTACTAGAATTAATAGTATTATACTGAAAATCCAATATAAACAAGTACAACAGGTGATCAGCCTAAAGTACCCTACGTTATGCATAACATTCAAAACATGCTAGTATGTGCGCACATCGGTTCCCCGACAGTTATATAATTTCTCATTCTGTAAGGGTTGTTCATCTCAGTAGATTTAAAAGATTCTACACCAAGTCAATTGGTTTAGATAGCTTTCTAACACATGATTTTAGTCTAGCCAAAACAAATGGCTTAGAGAACCTTTATAATGCATTTTAGGAACAATATATGAGTTCAATGCTTGCAACATGATTCACAGAATATAGTTTTATCTTCAAACCAAACTTTAGAGTATGAATAATCTTTCTCAAGAGTTATTTCACAGAATGAATATACGATCAATAAGTATATTTGCTCAAATATATAATGGTATAATAATAATTAGAAGCTTGCACAATTGAAATAAGGTTTGTAAAATATACATAGTTGTGCAAGTTAGGGAACTTGCATTCAATATCCAAATCAAATGAAGTTAGGAAACTTGCGTACAAGATCCATTGCATTAAGTAAATGCAAGCGTTAGGATACTTGCCTGTACTGCTGCTTAATATTTAACTCTACGATTCTGCTCTTCGGATAACCTACATTAATCATAAGCCATCCTAATAATTAATCCCTACTGAGTTATAAAAGTTGATGTAGGTCTAACTGTAACACTCTGCTGTTCAGAATTATCACAGTCCTTTAGGCCTGAATTGTTTATGTAATTATCTGTTATTAACATGGTGACTCTATGGTCCAGCCTTCTTTGGTTTGCTTAATATAACTAAATTACTACATCATGCCGATTCCTAACATGGTGATAGTCGTTGGATTCTCCCATGATTATTCACTTTAGTCCTCCTTATTTATGGATTAATCACCCTTGGTCAGACTTTAATAAGTTTTGTAAAGGTCTAATCAGTGATTAGCAAGTCTAGTGTATGAATTTTCAGTGTTTGGTCACTCTGCAGGAGTAGTCTACGATTCACAGACACTCCACAATTTGTGACAGATCATCTTCTGATGGTCAGGTCCATTCTACGATCTGTGAGAGATTACCTTCGGGTTTCCTCCATGATCTGTGAGAGATCGCCTTCGGGTTCACTCCACGATCTATGAGGGATCACCTTCGTGTCCACTCCACGATCTATGAGAGATCTCTTTCAGTTCACTCCAAGATCTAGTCTTAGGTCAGCCTGGTCTACTTCACAATTCGCAGCAAGACTATTATCGTGGGGTTCAATCTTCGGTTCGGCCTATGAATGGCCTGGTCTACTCCACGATCTATGAGTACGTCTACGATCATGGCATTCCGTCTATGGCTCGATCTATGGTTAGCCTGGTTTACTCCATGATCTATGATGAAGTCCACGATCGTGGGTTTAGTCTATGATTTGGTTCATGGTTGGCCTGGACTACTACACGATCTGTAGTAAGTCAACGATCATGGGGATTAGTCTATAATATAGTTCATGGTTGGCGTAGACTACTCCACAATCTCTAGTAAGTCTATGATCGTGGGGTTTAGTCTATGATTTGGTTCATGGTTGGCCTGGACTACTTCACAATCTGTAGTAAGTCTACGATCGTGGGGTTTGGTCTAAGATTTCCAAAAACCAACAAAAAGTATTGGTCTGGTGTTGGACTCCACGATCTACAGAGTCAGTCTGCGATTTCCAAAACTAACCAAAGATCTCGGTCCACGATCTGCAGAGTCAAGCTGCGATCACAGGGTAAGTTTACCATCGATGGCTACTTCTACTACAATCGAAGACTAAAGCATAATATTACAGAATTCAATAGGTTGAACTGGTCTCCAATAAATATTGATACATGCAGATCAATGGGTGTATGGGTATATGAATGACTATGGTATAGCACCACCACATTAAATCAAATTAACACCGTTCTTTATTTATACTAGAGTCCGGACGTAAGTTCACTGCTAGCCTTCATGACCTGCATTATTTATTAGCATAGAGGATCATGTTACTCCTTCACTGCTGATATTGTTTTAAATTCATCTTCGTATGATATGTTATACTTCCTTTTTGTTCGGTTTATGTTGTTTTCATAATAAATCTTACTAGCATGCATATTAGTTTCTAATTGATTTGCAGAAGGTTAAATTAACATAAGGTTAAAGGGATGTGTACCTCTTCACGTTTTCCTAATCACCGGGTAGCTACTGGCTGGTCCCTTCCTCCCTCTCTCCTCTGCCCTACGAACTACAAGAGCTCCTATTCGGTTCTATATATTTCTCAACTCACTATATTGTTCTTTATAATGCAAAGTAAATAATTCTAGTAATCTTTATAAGATGAATAAGAGCCTCTATTTATAGGAAAGCTTCTGCCCAGACTTTGGTCATTACCCAACGGTAAAAGAGGAGTTGGTGAAAAGTTTCTACCAACCAACACTATTCATAGTACAACTAGCCATTGGGCTACACCATCATTTCCCCCGTATGGGTCTTGCTTGTTAGTTTTTCTAAGGCACAAAATCAGCATTCTTAGACCATGGGGAGGTCCAGTTGGGGGGTGCATTGCCCCTAAGTCACATTTTATTATCTCACTTTGCATACACTAAGCTAACATACAAGTCTCTTATACATATATGTATATATATACTTATATACATACTCCCACATATCTACTTACATATACATGTATAACTACTTATATCTACTATCCATATATTACACATTGGACTAGTACGAAGTTTAATTTAAATTGTGCTAAACACATATATTATTATACTAACTATATTAAGCTACCAATTCACAACTATTGGACTCCCAGCTATATTACTCGGCCACTAACACTAGCTCTTGTAACTAATTTGTATTAGTCTTAGTATAATCATAGGTCCCATATATTATTAAATCATCCTTTAATTAATTCAATTAAGAATTAATTATGCCTCACAAGGCTAAACACTTAAGCTTAATTAAGCTTATTATCATCATCAGTATACTTCTTAATCATTTCATACATGATTTAATTTATATAAAATTATTAATTGCATGGCACACATATAATATATACTTGCACACAAATAATTGCAAATATCTTTATTTTAAATTCTAAAGTTCTCGGGTATTACAGAAAGTCCTGGCGGTGGGTCGGTTTGACAATGTTGATCTAGTGATAGAAAGAGTGCTACCACCGTTGTTTCCGCTACTATCATATAACCTAGAACTATCAGTCTAAATTTAATATGATAGAAGTATGAAGAATGAGAATTAGATTGTTCCAAGCAACAATTACACAATCATGAATTATTTAACTTGTCTTCTGAAAATCTTAATAATATTCAAAAGTTTGACCACAATCAAATATCATTAATTGCTAACTATGATCAGACATACATCGTTTACTTAATATATATCTTAATCTAGCAAATGATATCAATTTTACGAAGTTAATCCTGCAGAAACCA
Organism: Panax stipuleanatus; assembly: GCA_020205555.1. Taxonomy (NCBI): domain Eukaryota; kingdom Viridiplantae; phylum Streptophyta; class Magnoliopsida; order Apiales; family Araliaceae; genus Panax; species Panax stipuleanatus. The sequence continues at coordinate 60,713,604 of CM035121.1, read as the reverse complement.
AATTAGTCAATTGAATGTCATACAAGAAAGTTTATGTAGATAATTAGGATAAATCTCACATACGAAAGAATAAATAGAATAAACTTGCTCAAACCATTAATTATAAATAAGGTTCAAAATCCCTTCAGATTTGAATTCAGTAAATTAGCCTGACATGCATTGATTCTCCAAAACTTGGGTTTGAATCAATGAATAGCCTCCAAGAATTACTAGTTAAAAGAAATATTAAACCTAAGAAAACAACTTAATATTTATAGTCTATCAAAACCCTATTACAATTAGAATATCCAAAATCCTATTTTGACTTAACTTTGCACCTTTAAGGCAACCAAATCCAGCCAAATCCGTCAGACCGGCGCGCCCCGCGCCCGGTCCCTTCACAAGGTGGTGCGCCCCGCGCTAGTCTACTAGGGACTTCGATTTACTATAGCACGGCCCGCGCCTATTCCATTTTAATCCTAGCGCGCCCCGTGCCTAGGTATAAGTCTGCCCAATTATTCCTTTCTTCTTCCTTTAAGCTCAGCTATGCTCCTTTCCCGCACTTTCACACAAAAATATGAAAAGTAACATGCACTACTTAAGTAACCACAATATATTAAGCTAAGAAATACTAAATTACTAGGTTTTTAACCTACTCATAAAATACCCCCAAACTTAAACAATTGATTATCCTCAAGCAAATAAACACAAACTCTACTTGACATAACCTAATCTAACATAACTTAACAGAATGAATGCAACTTAACAAGATCGAGCAGAAATCTTAGTAACCAAATAAAGGTTTCATAGCCCTCATGAATTGACACTTAGCTTACAATCCATCTCGACTCATGAACAATCATAGCCTCTCACATCCTCACCTCATTGACATAACTTTAATCCTCTTTCGAGATTGTGTCCTATTTCATATCAGTAGTTCAAAGTGATTCATGTGATTATGTCTAGACAAACATTTTACCCTTCTCACAGATAACTAATCAAACATGGCATCCACATAAACATTACGGGAATTAGGCTGTATAAGCAATAAAAGATCAATCATCAAAGCTTATGTTTCGTGGGTGCGTTTTAACGCTCCATCCCACCAATTACTCTATATATATGACTTGTTCTATGTTCAACCCCCTTAGGCTTTTCAATGTTACCCGTGTAACGGACTTTCGGCCAACGACTCCCAAACCCGAAGGCTTTAGGGTGCTAGGTGTGAAGGCATCCCCTAGGGTTTACTAGTCCGAGTAACAAAGGTCACGAGGTCAAACTACGTCAGTTTTTATCTCATAAGTACTTTTTTTTCTTTTTAATTTTTTTTTCTTTATTTTTTTTTCTTTTTTTCCTTTTCTGAACCGCAATTCCCCCAAACTTATGTTTCAGCCAATGTTCTATTTTTAATATGTGATCAAGTGCCCGTGTTCTTTTACACACAAACTCCTAATCACAACTGACAGTCAATGGGTGTGCTTGAAATTTGAAAGAGAACAAGAATAATGTTACGAGGTTACTATGGTCGATCCTAATCAGTTTATGAAACTCAATTTTATGCAAGATCAGTGAAAATCAAAGTTATTAACCATCTATTTCGTTACCATGATTTACTGCTCAATCTCCATGTATTATACTATATGCATGCTTCTACTGAAATAATTCCTAAATGAATGCAGTATATCTATTTTTTTTCCAATGCATATGGTAAGTACGAACTAAATTAACTCTATATGCAACCTAATATGTATGCAAAAACACAAAAATTGAATTCCCCCCAAACTTAAATCAGGTAATGTCGTCATTACGTTGTCATAGGAAATATTAAAATGAGGACTTCCTTGAGCGACGAGTCAAGACTCGTCGTAACCTTCGTCATCTGATGGGGGGTAGGCAGGCAGAATTGGAGGAATGGACAGCTGAACTGGCTTTGAATTTGGTGTGAAGCGCGAGAAGGCATTGGCCAATGTTGTAAATGCCCCAACATTGTATGTATGCATTACGGTTTGGCGTTGGGCAAGTCGCAGATTTTGCCTTTGATTGTTTTGCTGAAAACTTGTTGACGGCTCTGCTCCAGCTGCTTTAGCCATTGGTTCATCCTCTTGTGGTGGTGAGGGTGGTGTTGATGGTGGTATAATGATGAAGCCCTCTCCCTAAGGATGTGACCGTGCTCCTTCCCATGATTTGTACTTCTCAATAGTAGGATGGTCAATGATGGCCATTGGTTATTGGACTGGCTCTGTGGCATGCCATTGAACTCCTGGTTTGTTACATAAATCAGTGATGAGGAATCCATGTGGTAACCCTTCTGTGGTACCCCCTCTTAGCCATCATTCAATGGATTCTTGAATGCATAGCCTGATGTCAACGTTCAATATCATGACCTCATTATTCGTTCCTTCCTCATGAGTGATAATATCATAGAGAAGTCGTGCCCGTTCCTTAGTTACATCATTTTGGTGACGCGTAGGCATGCGTCGAGCATAAATAAACGCGTACCACACCTTCCCATATTGACTCAGCGCGACATGTGGACAAGTGACTTTTTCATCGGTGCCCGCTTTGGTCACCCATTGAGTTCCTGGCTTATAAAGTTGAACTATGATCTCATCTAGATTGGGCAGATGGTCCTCGTATCGCTCTATCTATGGTGTTTCCACCCCAAAGTATTGATTGATCGCTGCTGATCTAAACGACACTTGCTTGCCACGAACCATTACCACATAATCAACATGGTCAATTACGTTGGCATAAAATTCCTAGACAGTGGTTCACAGCCGGTTTAGGTTTCTCTACCAATTGAACCTAGTTGCATAACAAAATCATGAGCGCCATGTCGCCTTCTAGATTGGTATCCGATTTCAGTCCTCTTTCTAACACCAAAGTTTTCTTGTCGATTACTTTGTTGAAGCGGGTGAATGTTGCCTCACTTACAAACTTTGATTCATCGTACGTCTGTCTAGTGGTAGAACTGGACCCCCTTTGGCGTTTAGATGCCATAGTGATGCTCTTTAGTCGAATTGTTCCAAAGACTTGAAAATAGATTGTGGAAACCTGTTGAAGCAATTTATCGAACACGTGGTGGGCAAATGTGTCTTTCCCCCAAACTTAGTTCACTTTGTATATGACAAATTTCCCAAATACAAACACAATCAACCTTGGGTCATCAGTAACCCAAGGGTTCCCAATACAGTAGGTAAACAACTCAATAAAACTTATAATACTGTAAGCAATAATACCCCAATATCAATTACTAACTTGTATTACCTTTGGATTTTGTTTCAATTGGATGTGTTAAAATTCAAGTACCTTTCTTCTCCTTGCCTCCAATTTGTGATTTCTGTTTGTGGTTCTGTGTATGTGTTGGATGTTGTGTATGTAGATGAGATTTGGAGGGATGAATTTGAGGATGGGGCAAATTTGGGTTGGATGTCCTAGTGGGGCGAATTTGGGGTTAATAGAATTTGATAATGGCTAGAGGAAGAACCACAGTCTTGGGGATTGGGGTTATAATATGGGTTGAATTGGGTTAGGTTTTAGAGAAAGAGTAGAGTTAGAATAGGATTTGAAGAAGGAAAGTCGACAGGGGTATTGAATTAAAAACCACCTCAACAGAGCGGCGGGCCCCGAGCCTGTGCCTAGGCTAGTATAGCGCGGCCCGCGCTGGGTTGTTTTGATTCAATAAATATCTGTGATGGTTGCGTGCCCCGCGCCTTCCTGATATAAATGAGCTTCATTCGCTTGAGGTGTAGCGCGCTCCGCGCATTGTGCTTCAGCCTGTTGGAGTGGCCCGCGCCTACCAGCTTGCTTTGATACTCTTGTTTTCCCTTGCCATGCTATCCTACCACATTTGAATTGAAATTTTAGTACATAAGGGATTGAATATAATGGACATATAAGAATGGAATACATATATAAAATTAAATACTAATAACTACTAAGGGTTAAGAAATTGGGTTGCCTCCCAAGTCGCTGCCCTTGTTTAACGTCGTTAGCTCGACTGTAATCCACTGAAACATCTGAAAGCCGGATCCATCAGCGTCAACATCTCAACCTCCTCAACCTGACTACTATCCAAAAATGACTTCAACCTATGGTCGTTCACCTTGAACACATTCCCTGTCTTTGGGTTTTGTATATCTATAGCACAATGAGGAAACACATTAGTGACTACAAACGGACCCTCCCAACGAGAACGCAACTTACCTGGAAATAATTTCAATGGTGAATTATAAAGGATAACTTTTTGCCCAACAGTGAAATTCTTTCACAAAATCTGCTTATCATGGAAAGCTTTTGTCTTAGCCTTATACAGTTTAGAACTTTTATATGATTTAGTACGCAACTCCTCGAGTTCTTATAAATGCAACTTCCTATGGACGCCAGCTTGATCCAAGTTCATGTGGCACTGTTTGATCCGCCAGAAAGCCTTATGCTCTAGCTCCATAGGTAGGTGCCATGGTTTCCCAAACACCATCCTATAAGGCGACAAACCAATTGGAGTTTTGTATGTAGTCCTATATGCCCATAGTGCATCCTCTAATGTAAGAGTCCAATCTTTCCTGTTCGGGTTGACTACTTTCTCCAAAATGGATTTGATCTCTCGGTTGGATACCTCAGCTTGGCCATTACTTTGCTGATGATAGGATGTAGATACCCTATGAAGAATGTTGTATTTCCTTAACAAAGCGGCTAATACCCTATTACAGAAGTGAGTTCCGCGATCACTAATGATGGCCCGTGGTGCTCCAAACCTAACAAATATATTAGTCCTGACAAAATCTGCAACAACTTTAGAATCGTTAGTCCTGGTGGCTTTAGCTTCGACCCATTTTGAAACACAATCGACTGCCAATAAGATGTAAACATTTCCAAAGGAAACAAGAAAAGTTCCCATAAAATTAATACCCCAAACATCAAAGATTTCAACAATTAGAATAGGGTTTTGTGGCATTTGATGTTTATGTGATATATTTCCTATTCTTTGACAATTTTCACATGATTTGAAAAATAGATATGAGTCTTTGAAAATTGAGGGCCAAAATAAACCACTCTCTAACACCTTATGTGATGTTATTTTAGGTCCAAAATGACCTCCACAAGCATAGGAATGACAGAAAGCTAGAATAGATTGGAATTCATTATCAGGTACACAACGTCTAACTATCTGATCAGGATAAAATTTCCACAAGTATGGGTCATCCCACACATAATGTTTTGCATCACTCCTAAGATTTTCTTTCTGGGATTTTGAAAACTCACCCGGTAAATACAAACTTACCAAATAATTCACAATATCTGCATACAGGGAGTTGTATTACCAACGAAAAGTAGATGCTTATTCGAAAATATGTCTTGTAATGGTAATGCTTCTTCCTCCTTAAGAATTCTGCTCAAGTGGTTTGCTACCAAGTTATCCGCACCCTTTTTATCTCTAATTTCCAAGTCGAATTCTTGCAGCAGCAAAATCCACCTTATGATTCGAGGTTTGGACTCTTTCTTAGTAAGCAAGTACCTGAGAGCAGCATGGTCAGAATAAACTATCACTTTAGTACCAAGTAAGTAGGATCTAAACTTATCTAAATCAAATACAACAGATAAGAGTTCTTTTTCAGTTGTGGAATAGTTTATCTGAGCCACATTCAATGTTCTAGAAGCATAGTAGATTGCATGGACAACTTTGTCAATCTTTTGGCTCAAGACGGCGCCGACAGCATAGTTGCTTGCATCACACATTATCTCAAATTGGAACTTCCAATTTGGTGGTTGAATGATAGGGGTAGACATCAATAATTTCTTTAAGGTATCAAAAGCCACCTTGCATTCATCATGAAATTGGAATTCCTCATCTTTCTGAAGCAGCTTGCATAAGGGCAATGCTATCGTGGCGAAATCTTTGATAAACCTGCAATAAAATCTTTCATATCCAAGAAAATAGCATATTTCCAGCACGCTGACGGGGTAAGGCAATGCAGATATAATATCAATTTTAGCTTTATCGACTTCTAAACCATTTACTGACACTACATGCCCAAGTACAATTCCTTGTTCTACCATAAAGTGAAATTTTTCCCAATTTAACACAAGGTTAGTTTCCAAGAATCTATCCAATACACGTGTCAGATTATCTAGACAAGCATCTAATGAATCACCATGTACTGTGAAATCATCCATAAAGACCTCTATGCATTCTTCTAAAAGATCGGAAAAAATACTCACCATGCATCTCTGAAAAGTATCTAGGGCATTGCAAAGTCCAAAGGACATTCGCCGGTAGGCAAAGGTTCCAAAGGGACATGTGAATGTGGTCTTTTCTTGATCTTCGGGGGCGATCACAATTTGGTTATACCCTGAAAAACCATCTAGAAACCAATAATAAGTATGCCCAGCTAATCGTTCTAAAATTTGATCAATAAAAAGAAAGGGAAAGTGATATTTTCTAATTACGACATTTAACCTCCTATAGTCAATACACACTCTCCAACTTGTTTGCATCCGTGTGGGAACTAACTCATTATTATCATTCTTGACAACCGTGATTCCGAATTTATTTGGAAACCCATTGACTATTGGAAATGGGGTTGATGATTCCTGCATCGAGCAATTTTATTACCTTTTTCTTTACTACCTCCATCATAGGTGGGTTCAATCGTCTTTGTGCGTCCCTCGTAGGTTTAGCTCCGTCTTCCAATAAGATCCGATACATGCACATTGCGGGAGTTATACCTTTGATGTCTGCTATGGTCCATCCAAACACTGTGATATGGTCCCTAAGGACTCTCAACAATTTTTTTTCCTACACTTTGGTTAGATTATTAGCAATTATCACAGGTAAAGTCTCATTAGTCCCCAAATACGCATATTTCAAGTGTGCAGGTAATTGTTTCAATTCAAGTGTTGGAGCTTGCCCACAGATGGTAATAGTTTTTGGTGAGACACATGTAATTGAATTAACTGGACTGCATGCTTATCTGAGAGTTTAGGCAATGAGTGTAGTGCAGCCACGGTTTCCTTTAATTCCTAATTTTGCTCGAGTTCATACTTCCCATTCATGTCCAAACTGCTAGAAATAGCAACCTCCAAGTTGTCTCTCTGAATTTGTTCAAAAGTTTCCTGCACTAAAGAGTCACACACATCAATTGCAAAAACTTGACAAATATAACTAGGGTACCTCATGGCATCATAGATATTAAATTGGATTTTTTGGCCATCAAACTTCATTGTTAAGGTCCCATTGTGCACATCAATCATAGTTCCCGCTGTTTTTAGGAAGGACCTTCCTAACAAGATGTGTGATGGGTTTGGTGATGTATCATCCTCCATATCCACTATGTAAAAATTTGCAGGAAAGATTAGTTCGTTCACCTGCACCAAGACATCTTCAACTACCCCTCGAGGGTAAGTGTTATTGTAATACCCGAGAAATTTCGAATAATAATAAAGGAATATATTAATGATAGTCGAATATTTATTTGAATATAAATATTTTGTGTTATGAGATGAGTTAACTCAATTATTTCAAATTGAATATATATAATAATTGAGGAAAATATGGAGTTTATGATAAGCTCGTTGAAATGCCTTATGTGGCACGAGAATAGATTCGATGATAAGTTAATTAATTCAAGGATGAAGGAATTATTAAGTGAGCAATTAATCTATATTAATTGTTAATTGCTATTATGAGAAATATAATAATAGTATGTTGATTTATTATTATTGCAAGTAATAGTAAGTAATTTTTTTTTAAATTTAATAAGATTTATATTTATTAAATTGTTAAAGAATGTGATAATTTATCGTAGAATAATACTTGATTAAAAGAATAGATTAATGAGGGATGGATTAATTAATATTATTGATAATTAATTGATGAGATGAGTAATTAATATTGATTAATGGTCATAAGCGAGTAAATTATTAATATAATAAGATTATAATTACTCGACTAATTGTTATGTGCAAAGCATACGATAATTAAAAAGTATAACATATAGTAGTTACACATATGTTATATAAATTGTAGTGCAACACTTAAGTGTGACCATACAATTATACATAAACTATATAGTAAAACTCATTAAGTTGTGAAGTTACATGATAATACTTATGTGACAATATGTGAGTGGGTGTGGACATTAAATTAGCACCTCATGATTATATAGCAAACAATGGTTGATTAAATGAATATTTCAATATTTGATATAATTAAATAATAAAATTGGGATGATATAATGTGATAATATCTAATTGAATTACAGTTGGTGTTAACAAAATGTACATGGATTATATATGTGCAAATTACATTTACTACATTAAAGTATTATTTATTTGAACTACCTTGTGACATGAAATTATAACCCATGTATACATAATATATAAATATACATAGCCTATGTATTACTACTCTTCATGTTACCAAATGCTGAGATGTATTGGTTTGTCCCTCAATGAGAGTCTCATTCCCTTCACGTGTATAGCTTGCAAGCCTAAGCCTACTATTCTCCTTAAACTCAGCAATGTTCTAGGAAATGATAAACAAAGGAGTGGCTTTCATGATTGATTTCACCAACTAATCACTAACCCTTCATTAGCCATCAAACATTTTTGTAATCCGTTAGTTTGATTTGGGAAATAATTGCATTGTCTATGTAATAATTCTTCTATAAATATAGTCCCTCCTCTTCACAAATCAAATGTTGAGAATTTTCCTAAGTATAGAAGTGAGAGCAAATTATATATCAGTGATAACATTCTAAGAAATTAAGTGACTTCAGCTTAGCAAGCTCAATTCATATAACAGAGGTATACTACATTTCCTGTTCTTCATTCTTGTTCTTCATTTCTTGTTCTCTGTTAAAGCTCAAATTCTTGATCATGTTGAAGTAGATTGCAATTGGAGTATAGAATGCTTGTTTAAGTGTTACGTGAACTATTAAGTATGTTAGTATACAATGTGGCTTGATTTACCTTCAATTTCGTGAAGAAATTTTGAGGTTTGGCTTACTTTCTGCCGAAGCATAAGCGTTCAGTTCTGTCCAGGCAACGGCTGCAGCTGCGCCCAGTTTATATTGAGGTGCAGCGCAGCTGCGCTAGAACCTGCCCTTGAAATTGCTGGCCGAGACCCAACGCAACTGCGCTACTAATGAACTAGGGCGCAACGCAGCTGCGCCAGTCCCTTGTTCCAGATTCTGACTCTTGCGAAAAATATGTTAGAGTGTAGTTAATTAAATTGATTTAAACGAGTATGCTAATAGGTTTGACATGCCTATATGAGTGCATTGAGATAACGTAAACATGTTTTACTAGGATTGCATGCATGATTGTTGAAAACTTATAGTTTTGAAATAAACTTAGAGTTTTAAAAAGGAACTTTGATATATTAGACTTATGTTTGTATTTTGACTTTTGATGTATGTTCGTATGACCTAGAGACGCATGAAAAAAACTTGTTGACTTGTGTATATATATTTTAGAATATAACATGTACATGTTGAACTCATTACTGAACGATACTAATGAAATATGAGCTTTGAACGTGAACGTTGACATGTTATATTGAGATTTAGATTCTGATATTTATAGACATGTTTGATAGTGCTCTTAAACTCACTAATATATCATACATGTATATATGCCATGTTAGATGCCATGAAAACTAGTTAAGTACAAGTGAATCATGATTTAAGCTAGTAACAATACTAGTTATGCGTATATAAAATAGAAACTTGCAAGCATGCCTAAAACAAGTTATGTGATCACCTCATATGTTTAAAATGACAAGCATGATAGCTAATGTGGTTTCATGACCTTGAATGTCCTTAAGTTATTAAAGGTATTAACATAGAACCTATAACATGTAAAATTGAACGTGAAAAGGTCGAACAAGCATGGAAGGACCCTTTAACATGTATATATGCTATGTGATATCGTATGTTGATGCTTGAATCCAATCTTGACAGTTAACTTATAACAATGCTATAACTTACTAAACAAAATATGTTTAGTATTGATTGTGGACTTATATGATAATGATGATATGTGAATATGTTTAACTCAAAAAGAGGAACGTTAAGGATAAAATACAATAAAAGTTATATTAGTCGAGTTTTGTGAATTAGTATGATACTATACATGTTATGACTGTATAGTAAGGTTAAAGACTTACCTTATATGTGGATTTTATATATAAGATAAAGTATGATGTTAAGCTATATGACTAATGGATATCATATATATACGTAACAATATTATTATAGGGATTTGAAAGTGTTGATTTACTTTACGTGGATAGACTACACTTAAGGCAAGTTCCCTAACTTACACTCTTTTATTGTGCAAGTATCCTAAACCCTTGCATTACTTTATTCAACGGATATTGTAAGTAAGTACTTGAAATCTATTCTTATTGAATACGTATTAAGTTTATTGTTGTGCAAGTGAGTTATTCAAATTATGACTTATTGTGTCATAGTTTTGATAAAGTCGATTATATTCTTCGAACTGTAATGTCAAGTATTGAACTTATAAAGAGTGGTTTATGCCATTTGATTCGGCTAGACTTATATCATGATTAGAAAGCTATCCAAACCAATTGATTGGTACGGAGTCTTATATTAATTGAGATGAACAACCTTCTTTGAAGAAAAAATATAATTTATCGGGAGACCGACGTGCGCACATGAGTACGATTAAATGTTATGTATAACGTAGGGTACTTTAGGCTGATCACCTGTTGTACTTATTTTTATAGGATTATCAGTATATTTCTGTTAATTCTAGTAGAAGTTCGTAGTCCTTAGTAACTGCTCAGTATTCAATTATCTTGAAATCTTAAAATGATTTAGCATTGAATCTTATCGATATTCTACTGTCCTTAGCAACTGTTATTGAGAACTGTTGATATTTCTTGCTATCCTTGAACTATCATACCTTGCTATACCCTTTTGATTCGAGAACTATATTAGTCACCCTTGTTGTTATATTACTTGCTGCGCAAACTTGTTGCTCATTCTTGCTTTTCGCTAAAAATATTTTCAGTTAAGGCAGAGCAGGGTGGACCTTCGGGAGTCGATAAGGGCAAGGGCAAGGCTACCGACTAGCTAGCCCCTTTTATGTTCTAAATATTATGATGTTGTATTATATCTATTAAGATGATGTATTAAGACTGATTTTGAACTATGTTTAAGCTTAAGTTAGATTATGTAATAAGTCGTTACTTGATATTATTGTGTAATATATTAAGTAGTGTAGGTTGTAAGACTTGGGGGAATAAATATAATAAATCGTTGTATATTATTCTAGATCTTCCGCTGTGATTGTATGATTTTAGTTATTATTGTATTATGTCCGAATTTGGGGGCGTCATAGTTAGTACGATCTGCCAATTGAATAATCACACCAGTATTTTTTAAAGGACCTAAATTTAGAGACTTATAAACTGATAATGGCATCACATTAATTGAAGCACCTAATAGCATGGTCTTCTCAAATCTAGTGTTTCCTATCTTGCATGGGATCGTGAACATGCCTGGATCTTTACACTTAGGGGGCATTTTTCTTTGAAGAACAGCTGATACATTCTCCCCAACTATGACTTTTTAATCATTTTCTAATTTTTGTTTGTTAGTGCACAATTCTTTTAAAAATTTTGCATACCGTAGCACTTGTTTAATTGCATCAAGTAATGGAATATTCACTTCTACTTTCCTAAAAGTTTCCAGAATTTCTTTTTCCTGTTCATCTTTCTTTGAAGTTCTAGAATTTATGTGAGGAAAGGGAAGAAGAATATCTTTAAGCTGATAAGGAGGGTTAGGATGTACCTTAGATTTTTCCTGTTCCTCGTTAGCTTGCTCTTTCTCAAACTCAACTGTGGTTGTGAGTGTATCCATCTATTTCCAACTCCGCAAGTTTATAGCACTAGCATTCTCCTTAGGATTCACAACAGTTTGAGATGGGAGCTTCCCTGAACCTTGAGAGTCCAACCGACCCACAGTAGTAGCTAATTGGCTTATTTGACTCTCCAAACTATGGATGGAAGATTTCGTCTCTTGTTGAAACTGTTGTGTCTGTGTCATAAATGCTTTGAACATATCCTCCAAGGATGTTCTAGCATTGGCCGGTGCTGCTGGATTGGGTTGGTACTATGGCTGATTTGGCTGAAAGTGCTGTTTATTTTGGTCAAACCCTTGCGCCTGCGGCCTAGCACCCCCATAACTCAAGTTGGGATGATCCCTCCATCCTGGATTGTAAGTATTGGAAAAAGGATAATATTTCCTCTGCGGCCGTACCTGGTAAATTCCCACTGCATTAGCTTGTTGTGTATTATCTTCCTCTAGTAATGTCGGGCAAGAATCCGTAGAGTGCTCCACCATTAAACATATTCCCAAGCCTTTGCAACCGGAAAGTTACTTGTTGCTAATTGTTTCACCACAGCAGTTAAGTCAGAAATTTGTCGCTCTATATTACTCGTGCTTACCTCGCTTACCCTTTGTGCTGGATGATCATTCTGTGTTCTATATTGTGGTTCATTGGCGGCAATATTTGCAATCAAATTCTTTGCAGCCTCCGGTGTTTTATCCACTAATGCTCTTCCACTAGTAGCGTCGATCATACTCCTATCCATCGGTACAAGTCCCACATAAAAGTACTGGATAAGGTGTTGATCATCAATCTGGTGGGGTGGACAGCTGGAGCAAAGCTTTTTGAATCTCTCCCAGTATTCATACAATGTTTCACTGCTGAATTATCGGATTCCACAAATGTCTTTCTTTATGTTGGCTACTCTTGAAGCAGGAAAGTATTTCTTCAAAAATAGCCTTTTCATGTCATTCCATGATTGTATTGATCCCAAGGGGAGATAATACAACCAATCTTTTGCTAAATCTGCCAGTGATAATGGGAAAGCTCTCAGTTTATCTGCTCCTCCTTAATATTATGTGGCTTCATGGTTGAGCACACAACATGAAACTCCTACAAATGCTTGTAAGGATCCTTACCTGTAAGACCACAAAAAGTAGGCAAAAGGTGAATTAGTCCGGATTTCAATTCAAATGCAGCAGTTAAAGCAGGGTATTCAATGCATAGAGGTTGTTGAGTGAGATTAGGAGTAGATAACTCTTTTAAAGTCCTGTTATTTGGCACCGCCATCTCCTCGCCAGACTCCCTTGATGAATGGTCTGAAAGTAGTGTGAGTGCGATATTGAGGCCTGGTGATGGAGCTTCGTTGGAATCTGCAAGTGGACCTTGGGATTTCCGAGCTTCCTTCCTAATCCTTCGTGCGGCTCTCTCTATTTCTAGATCAAATTTCAATTCAAGAGAGTGAGAGGATCGATGTATAAAAAAATAAAATGAAAAGAATTGAATAAATTAAAACAAATAAGACTCCCCGGCAACGGCGCCAAAATTTGGTAGCGGTCGTTTAGCACTCCAAAATTAACCTTACTTTTATTCCTCTAACTCAAGAATTAGTATAATAACAAGCAAGAATCGATCCCACAGAGAGCGTTTTGTTTTATATTTATCCAAGTATTTTCTAATGAATTAGGGATTTTTAGTTTGAAAAGTTGAATTAACGAAAGTGATGTTAAAAGAAATATCAATGAGTAAAAAGTTTTATTTCTTCAGTTCAGTATCGCCTTTTCACAATTATGGATTAACCAAGTGTTTACAATATTTATCTTTCAATGAGATTAACAATCCTAGATAACCGCAATCTCTAATTATCCAAAACTCTCCTTATGTGCAAATCTAATGCGATAATAGCCAACAAAAGATCCTAACTATCATATAACCTAGAACTATCAGTCTAAACTTAATATGATAGAAGTATGAAGAATGAGAATTAGATTGTTCCAAGCAACAATTACACAATCATGAATTATTTAACTTGTCTTCGGAAAATGTTAATAATATTCAAAAGTTTGACCACAATCAAATATCATTAATTGCCACCAATGATCAGACATACATCGTTTACTTAATATATATCTTAATCTAGCAGATGATATCAATTTAGTAAGTTTATCTTGTAGAAACCAAATTAGTCAATTGAATAGCATATAAGAAAGTTTATGTAGATAATCAGAATAAATCTCACATACGAAAGAATAAATAGAATAAACTTGCTCAAACCATTAATTGTAAATAAGGTTCAACATCCCTTCAGAATGGAATTGAGTAAATTAGCTTACATTATTTGATTCTCCAAAATTAGGGTTTGAATCAATGAATAGCCTCCAAGAATTACTAGTTAAAAGATATCTTAAACCTAAGAAAACAACTTAATATTTATAGTCTATCAAAACCCTATTACAATTAGAATATCCAAAATCCTATTTTGACTCAACTTTGCATCTTTAAGGCAACCAAATCCAGCCAGATCTGTAAGATCGGCGCGCCCTGCTCCCGGTCCCTTCACAAGGTGGCGCCCCCCGCGCTAGTCTAACAGGAACTTCGATTTTCTATGGCGCGGCCTGCGCCTGTTCCAGTTAAATCCTAGCGCACCCCGCGCTTAGGTATAAGTCTGCCAAATTATTCCTTCCTTTTTCCTTTAAGCTCAGCTATGCTCCTTTCCTGCATTTTCACACAAAAACATGAAAAGTAACATGCACTACTTAAGTAACCACAATATATTAAGCTAAAAAATACTGAATTAGTAGGTTTTTAACCTACTCATCATCTACCCTTAAATACATCAATGCGGAAATATAAAAAATTAAATGAGTTTTAACAACAACATTTGCTTATAACAAATAACAAGTATTCATCACTTGTTCATTTTGCCCTTGCCTTTACTAGTGGAAGGCTCATCAGTTCTTGCAACCTTAGCTGCAATGTTATTATGCAAGAATGAGCAAATGATTGCCCACTAGTATAAAAATACCAATAATAATAATAACATCCGAGTAATCAGTGGATACTAAATAATGGAAAGTTCAACTTTTGAATCAAGATTAAAAAACAAGAATCAAAAGTACATCTGAAGGTCATAAGACCATGAACTATGTCCTAGGTTATCAAGTATTTTTACTTTCAACCTTTAACAATCAAAAGACTATATAAGCCTTACTTCTCGTACTTAGGGGGATCAATCATTCGTACCATGTATGTGCACAAACATCTTAACGCTATCGCGTAATATAATCCCTTATAATAGGGTTGCTCATCTCAGTTTGACATAAGAGTCCGCACCAAAGGAAGTTTTTTTTGGATAAACTTCAATAGTAGTTCTAGAATTTAGAACGCTCATCAACTATGGACTAGTCAAATTAAAGAGGGTTCGCTAGCCATTCAAGGTTTCAATACAGTAATGTAAACGATATTTAAATCGAAGATTGAATCTCAAACGTATACAACTGAATAAACATTGAATAATCGGGGTATTACTTCAAAGGAATTAGAACATCTCATTCAGAATCATAAACTTAAATAAACAATAGTAAGAAACTTGCTCAATATAAGAATATAATTTATGAACTTGCTCAATGAAAGTTTAGAGTTATAGAACTTGCGTAACGATAACAAGTCAGGGATAGAAAACTTGCCTCGTGCGTAGATTATACGTTTACTATTCACGTTTCTCTATTAATCCTACATACAATTTAAAGTCACAATACCAATTAATTATAATACAACTAGCATCATAAGTATATTCTTTTTTAACTTAACTTAACTTAACTCTGATTATGATTACATTAATCACATTCACAACCCTTAACTCTTAAACACATTATTAGACTTCACGATTAATGAGTTTAAGTATGTATTTGACTCATCAAATAATCACGTAAAACCATCATTGGCATGTTACTAATCTATTTTATCATCTTATTATATTATTAATACATTTTCATATTCATTAGATTAGGCTACAATTACATTTTCGGGACTTGAACAATTAAATAGAATTTTTTGGGCAAAACTGCCAAGTGGCGCTGCGACGCCGCCTAGCTGCCTAAGATCAGGCGCTGCGGCGCGGACCTGGCACTGCAGCTCTGCTGTTAAGCCTACAGTCAAGCATTGCGGCTAAGGCCCGGCGTTGCAGCGCGCCAAATATACTTGAGACGGGCGCTGCGGTGCTGCGTCGCTGCGGCACAGTGATAAGCCTTCTAAGAGGCGCTGCAGCGCTACGTAGCAGTTTCAGAATTTGCAGTTCGCGAATAACATAGAACAGTGCCAATAAACTCCAATTTCTTTGTTCATACAATAATTTAATTCTACCCATAAGTTCTAAACTTTACATGAACATATTATAACAATCATAGCATGCTTTTAACAACCTAAACAACTAAAGTTGAACTCATAAATTTCAGGTTCTTGCTAAAAACTCAAATTTTGACATATTTAACGAAATTGAACATTTTGAATCCATTTCACAACCAAATCAGTACATATAAATTTTGTTCTTTCTGTTTCTTAACATATTAACACAAACTATGATCAATTTACAGATTAACATACAATTTAAACATCAATTTTCATACATATAAGCCATATTCATATAATTTTCTCTATAAACTCAAAACTCCATTTTGTTAACATAATTTCATGGATTTGATTACTCTAAATCACATACAAATCATATAAAAACATATTGTGCATACTAATAAACATCTATAATCAATTTCTTAACAAATTAGCCATCACAATCCATTTATAGAGAACTAAAATAAATTTTTGTAGAGAAATCTCAAGAATATAAACTACAACTTGAGATTAAGAAATTACCCTTGATCTCTTGTTTAGATTAAGCAAGGATGATAGAATACTCCTCTTGATTCCCCAATCTTCTTCTTCAATAAATTTTCTCTCAAGTTCTCTCTATTTTTTTCTCTTTGTTTAGTTTCTAGCTTTAGCCTTAGGAAATAAAGTACGTGAAAACATAAGACTGATGTGTATATAATAACTGATATACGTGGGTATCAGTTAAGCGCATTATGGCCTTAACTGATCCCATGTTCTCAAGGCCATGTTTGGCTAGTTACTTAAAGCTCTTTTTTAATTTATTTTTATTAATTCACTTATCATATAATTTATTTGTCACACTTTAAATAATCAAATTATATTATTTAAATTTAATTAAATTAAAGCCAATATTACTCATTAAATCAATTTATCACATAACTAAATTTCTTATTTATTAATTATAACAACTCAATAAATCTCTAATTAATTATTAAATTAATTAGTACAACATTATAATTATTAAATCACTCGCTTAATTTAATTATTCCAATTAAATTAGAGCCTCACATTTCTCCCACAACTGTTCGACAATTACTGGGATTTAGACCCCGAGATTTAGTCTTTAAGACCTGCAATATTTGTTATGGTGCTCTAGCAGTTGAGGCCATCCAGGGGGCCTTATCTGAGCAGTTCACTGCGAATCCCATTGCTTGCGACTGACTCTTGCAGCGCCTCTTCTTAATCATTTTGAAGGGATATTTTCTAGCGAACAACTCCTCTACTGTTCATTTCAGCATACTGGGAGTTTTGCGGGATGTGGATCGCATTAGTAGTTTTGATTGGGGTCGTTTACCTTTGCTTTATTTTTTCATGGTATTAGGCTCATTTCAAAGGGACAAATCGACTATTAGCTCGGTTTCTATCTGTTCATCTCGGCTGGTTTTCCCTTTGCCTTTTTTATATGTTGACTTTTTGTTATTTTTACTACTTTTTGATGCAATTAATGTTTGGATTTTAGTTCTAGGCCTATGAGCGGTGTTGGTCGGAAAACCGATCACTAAACACGCGCAAGTATACGCGGTCTAACAAGTAATACAGTGATAAGAAAAGTGTCGTACCCACGAGGAACTATCACTAATATTTACCAAATACCAACTTTGTATCGCTTTAGTCTTATTCGAACAGTAAACTAATAGGAGTGCGGTTAAACTAGTTATAACTAATTATTAAAGCAAGTAAACGGATAACGAATGGTAATCGAAGGAATTACAAGCTAAGGTTACAACTTCACCCCACACAGGCATTCTGTCGAACACCTGGCGTGCTATGCTTCATCAAACTTCCTACCCTTCTCTCTTTGGTCTTAATGGTCACGACAGTTTGTCGACCGAGAACACATAGGTGCTCATACACCTCTGTCGAGGTATGCACAAACATATCCTCTCCAGATCCACCCGAAAGGGAATAGAACAGAAAAGAACATCCAAACTAAGTGATAATCCTACACATGTCTATGCGAATTAACCTAATAAGGATTTAAGCATAAGTTCTCAATTAGGTCACATGTGGCACACAGATATATGTCTATTCTACGCACAACTTATGCAGTCAAAACCCATAATCACATGCCAATATATTTAGGTGTAAATCTACAATTCTTCTTTCGATATCATATAGATTACCAAAATCATCACTAATGTCTTAGTGAGAATCGTTAAGCATGAATATATTAAACCAAACCATATGGTGCCAACCAAAGAGATAAGACAGTCAATTTAATTAACAAAGGGTTCCATTATAACCTTAGAGCCAATACTTAGTTCATAGCTCTTGAACAAAATATAAGTAGCAATAAAGACAACATTTATGGATTACAAAAATAGAGGAAATGAATGGACAAGAATAAACTCTGTCAAGGCTCTTCAGTCTCCAAGCATTTCGCTCCTTTCAAGCTCTCCAATCTGTGTAGCTCACTGCTCTTGTTGCTCCAAGGAAAACCTAAACTTTACCCTAATCTACCTAATCTATATTTACAAACATTACCCAATAACTAGAGAGAGAAAGTACAAAAGAGATCTAATCTATCCTATCCTAAGCTAAGCTAACCGTCTTCCTCCTTTTCCTCTCCTCTCTTCCTCTGGCAGAGGCTCTCTCTCTATATATCTGTTTTTCTCCTTTTTCTAGGTCAAAAGCAAGCCTTTTCTGCCTGGGCACCGGAGGTCGCGCTGCGGCGTGGGCAATCAGCTTATAAGTGGCGCTGCGGCGCCATATTAAAATCAAAAGACCGGAGGTCGCGCTGCAGCGCGAGCCCATAATGGAACTGTGGCGCTGCAGCGCCAGGATGACATCAGCAAGGACCAGGGGCGGCGCCGCGGCGCGAGATTAAGACTAGACATTGGCGCTGCGGCGCCAGTGTATGTAAATTGTCCGGTTTGTCCCCTAAAAGCTAGAAAAGTCCTATAAAGCCTGCAAAACATTGGTTAAGCATAAAAATACAATAAACATATACAACTATATAAAAACTACGACGATCAGGAAACTATTTAAGCCATAAGGTATCCGATTTGCGGGTATAAATCCCACTCATCAAATACCCCCAAACTTAAGTCTTTGCTTGTCCTCGAGCAAACTATCTAACACAAACTCAATAATAGAAAACACACGCGAAATAAAAAAAATCACTGTATACTAGCATCATGGCTTCTAAGCTCGATCATGGCTACTCCCAAAGAACAGGGCAAACACAGATATAAGTAAGAGTTCATTCAGCTACAAGCATAAGACTGTATTCGATCCATTCTATGTGTGTGTGCGGGGACCAACCATTCTAACTAATCATTGCTCAAATAAGTTCGCACAGTCGATTGTTAATACCCATATGCACACTCCGTAACTTAAACATTCAACAAACATTAAGAATAAGACGCAATTGCAGACAAGGATCAAAAGATTCTAGCATAAAGAAAGTAGAATCTGACTCGGACAGTACTTAATTACCTTAGGCTAATCAGAGCTACCCATTAATGAGCTTTTGATCAGTGACTCCCAAGCCAGACGGCTTTAGGGCACTAGGCGTGGAACACCCCTATGAATCTAATAACTCGAGCAGCAAAGGCCACGTAATCAACATAAGCCAAATTAGACTTTACGAAATCTGAAGATTATTTGACGAGTGCATTTTATGCTCCATCTCAACATCGGTCCTGCGTTTATGGGCGAGTGCGTTTTACACTCCATCTCGACCCACCGCAAGACTTTCGATATACAATCTTCTTTTCAAATTTTTTTTTTTTACAACATGCCAGAATCCAAGATCCAAAACTGTATATGCGTCGAAGTCTTTTATTACCTTGTAAAAATGAAAGTTTATAAAAGTGAACATACTCCCAAAGCAATAAACAAGCGAACTAAATTCAAAAAATAACTAGTTAGCACAGTTGGTCGGTGCTTGCTAAAAAGGACGGATCAATAACAGTCTCAACTTATCGATTAAACAACCCCTAGCTCATACATGCTTGACACGACTCTAAGAGATAAGCATAATTACATGACGCTTGTCATTAGCCACAATCAAAAAAAATAGTGAAAAATATACCACCCTTGCATAAAAGCAGCTCAAAATAGGGTAATAAAGCCATTAACATGGCACAATCATATAAATCTGTAAAAGCCCCAAAAAGATGGCTAAAAACCACAAACATGCTAATAATAACCAAAGCGTTAATAAATAACCAAAAATTGTTCATGGCATCCATCATAATAAACCCAAAACATAATACCGCAGTTCAAAACGACTGCACTACAATCCTGATAAAAACCTAAGCAAAGTACTAAAATAGCAACCCATCATGGCAATAGACAGAAATAAAACAGATAATAAACCATAACACCCCCAAACTTAAGGTGAGCAATGCCCTCATTGCTAAACATATATCACTCTAAACAAGAGGGCTTCCCTGAAGTCTGGTCACTCGGCAGCTGCAGCGTCCTCGTCAGCTTCGGCGAGTGGTGATGGTGGAGGGTATGGTGGGAAGACAGGAGGCTCTGGGAACTGGAATGGCGTGAACTCAGAATCCTCGCCACTATACACGGTGTATATGCTCTGCATCGTGTTGACCAGCTCAGCCTGATATTGCATCGCTATGTCTTGCCTCAAGGCCACCGCTGCTATGTGCCTCTGCTGCCTCTGAGCATTAGCATCCTGGTTCTGATGTAGCAGAGTGAGGGATGCCATGATTTCTGCTAGTAGTCCCTGTGAAGCTGGGCCTGCGTCTGGTGGCTGCGAAGGCTCTGCTGTAGGAGGTGGCTCAGTAGGTGGCCCGAATCCTTCGCCTCTAACATGAGAAATAGCCCCGTCCCACACATCGAAGCGTGAGATGGTCTGATGGTCAATGACTGACATGGGCGGCAAAGCTATCTCTTCTGGCCCCCAATGGATACCTGCCCTCTTGCACAGTCGGGTGATCAAGGATGGATGTGGAAGTCCCGTAGAGATATTGCTCTTGATTGCCTTTATGATGGACTCATGGATGAGAACTCCGATGTCCATGTTCAGACCCGTGACAATGGCAAATAATAGGATCGCTCTATCCTTAGTCACATTGCTCAGGTGACGAGTCGGGATCATGTTGGCACAGATAAAGCTGAACCATGCCTTCCCATAGCGACTGAGTGCAGCATGTGGGAAACTGGTCCTCTCACCCGTGAAGTCATTTGTCTTCCATGTAGTCCCGGGCTTGCAAAGCCTCCTAACAATCTCCTTGAGGTCATAGCTGCGGAGTCCCGGCCCCATATAATCCTTACCCTCGAAACCGGGCGTCGCGAACAGTGCATTGATGGCTTGGCTTCCAAACGCCACTGACCGCCCCCTGACTTGGACAACAGCAGGACCCTCGGCACTAGCATTAGCGTAGAACTCATGAACCACAGAAACAATGGCCGATTCGGGTGGTTTTGTGAAGTGCACCCACTGGCGACCAGCAATCATGGCTAACAACTCGCCATCCTTTGTTTTGTCAGGCCTCAAACCCCGTTCAGGAATCAAATTTCGTGCGGCAAAGGAGCTTTTGTATCGTTTCCATGCCTCTTCGTTAACAAATTTGGTGTTGTCCCATGCCGTTGGTGCTGCGGACGAGGAACCGCCGACGCTCATGTCGCTGCCTCTTTGAAGCCATTGTCAGAATTTGCAGTTGGTGTGGACAAAAAAAAAACAGTACCTAAGCAAAGCCACTCTCTATAGAAGCAACCCTTAAAGAAATAGGCAGCAATTCCCCAATGAAACCCACTAATTGTAAGCCAAATCCGTCAAATTTCTCTATTAGGCAAATTATCAAACACCTTGTGTGCGTTCTGAAAATCCACTTTGGATAGCCCTTGCTTGACAGTGCTCTTTCCCGATTTCCGTCAGTGGAAATCACCCCAATCAACAGAGTAAAACCAACCCAATTATCGAAATCAAACGTAAATGAATGACTGAAATCTCCCAAATACCTTGAGCGGGAACCCTAGATTGACTCTGATCTCCTCTTGCTGCGTGCACTGGCATGGGGTCTTGTGGGAGAATGAATGGATTGCTCTCTTGTGGGTAGATTGATCCAAGGTTCGAGGTGGAGAAAGGCACGTTTTGGTTTTGGGTCAGTTGGGTTCTCTTTGTGCTGCCGAAGTGTTGAGAGAAATGGAATGTAACGAGTACAACTGCTGGCTTCAGTTGTGCTTTTAAAAACCAAAATTCGCTACCGGCGCTGCGGCGCGAGCATTCCTTTGTTGATTGGCGCCGCGGCGCGACTTGGCAGTAGCTTTGTCTGATTCTGGCGCTGCGGCGCGAATACCCCTTTGTTCCTGGGTGCTGCAGGCGCGGGAAGAAAATTTGAGTTTTTAGCATGGCGCTGCGGCGCGAATTTCAGTGTATATGCTGGCGCTGCGGCGCCAGCCTTGTATCTGAGTTTTATTTCCTGCACAAAAACCATGTATTAGACAGCATATATTACATAGATATCATGCTAAGTAAATAACATGCTATATACTAAATCTAACTAAGATATACACTAGCAACATACTAAATAACATGCTGCCTGTTATAATCACAAAAGCATACGCATTGGCAACGATGTTTACATAGTAAAAAGAAAAGACACAATATAAACTAGACATAAGTAAAGAAAAATAGAGAAAATTGATACTGAGATGGGGTTGCCTCCCCACCAAGCGCTTGTTTTAAAGTTGTCGGCTTGACTATACCGATGCCGCTCAATCCGGCTCATAAGCAAAAATGACCATTTCATGCCGCCTATTTGTCAACTCCTTTAAATTTGTGGCGGACATGGATGATTGATCATCCTCATTTTCTTCACCCATCGGCACGAAAAATCTTTCACCACTGGAATTATCCATTAATTCGCCTTTTTCATCAAGTTGAAAGCGTTCTTTGTGCACTAGCGGGCCCTCCAGGGTTTCCACAATCGTGAGCGTGGCTTCCGGTTGTTGCTTAGTCTTGACAATACAACCACTCTTTATCCTCTTCTCTCCAACTTCAAGCTCCACCTGTTGGACAATTTGCACCATGACATCTCCCTCAACAACTTTGTGAGACTCATCGCCTTTTCCTTGCGTATCCCCCGTGCAATGCTCTACTGCTTCATCGTTGAGATCGGTATTGACCGGTAGATTGTCCTGCGGTAGATTTATAATGGCATTGACGAGTTGTCCCAATTGATTTTCGAGGCTTTGCAATGCGGCGTCTTGGCTTGCCATTCGAACCTCATTTCTTTCTATAAAGTTGGTGAGGAGCTCTTCAAGCCTTTTCTCTTCTATTAAGTTTGCCGAAAAGCTCTCATTGGGTTGGAATGTCACCTTATACTGCGGAGGAGATGGACATTCAAATTGATTTGGATAGGAGTAATTCGGATCATGATATTGCTCTTGACTATAGTCCCAAGAGTTTGGATAACCCTGACAGTTTGGATGATAGGAAATCTGTTCAACGTCAGCTTGTTCCTGACAGTAGGCAGTCTGAGTGGACTCACACTCAAGATTATCAGAAAACCTCAAGACATTTGCAATTTGATCTCGCAATTTCTCGAGTCCTTCCGAGTTTGGTTGTGTAGTCCTCTCATAAGGCCATTGATAACATTGATCGTCCATAACCTGTAAACTTAAAAACACAAAGGAAGATCAAACAAATAAAAGAAATATAAACACGTTCAAATTAAGACTAAATTGATTTAAATCAATATTGGACAATATTAGAATAATAGTTCCCCGGCAATGGCGCCAAAAACTTGTTGGTCGGAAAACCGATCACTAAACACGCGCAAGTATACGCGGTCTAACAAGTAATACAGTGATAAGAAAAGTGTCGTACCCATGAGGAACTATCACTAATATTTACCAAATACCAACTTTGTATCGCTTTAGTCTTATTCGAACAGTAAACTAATAGGAGTGCGGTTAAACTAGTTATAACTAATTATTAAAGCAAGTAAACGGATAACGAATGGTAATCGAAGGAATTACAAGCTAAGGTTACAACTTCACCCCACACAGGCATTCTGTCGAACACCTGGCGTGCTATGCTTCATCAAACTTCCTACCCTTCTCTCTTTGGTCTTAATGGTCACGACAGTTTGTCGACCGAGAACACATAGGTGCTCATACACCTCTGTCGAGGTATGCACAAACATATCCTCTCCAGATCCACCCGAAAGGGAATAGAACAGAAAAGAACATCCAAACTAAGTGATAATCCTACACATGTCTATGCGAATTAACCTAATAAGGATTTAAGCATAAGTTCTCAATTAGGTCACATGTGGCACACAGATATATGTCTATTCTACGCACAACTTATGCAGTCGAAACCCATAATCACATGCCAATATATTTAGGTGTAAATCTACAATTCTTCTTTCGATATCATATAGATTACTAAAATCATCACTAATGTCTTAGTGAGAATCGTTAAGCATGAATATATTAAACCAAACCATATGGTGCCAACCAAAGAGATAAGACAGTCCATTTAATTAACAAAGGGTTCCATTATAACCTTAGAGCCAATACTTAGTTCATAGCTCTTGAACAAAATATAAGTAGCAATAAAGACAACATTTATGGATTACAAAAATAGAGGAAATGAATGGACAAGAATAAACTCTGTCAAGGCTCTTCAGTCTCCAAGCATTTCGCTCCTTTCAAGCTCTCCAATCCGTGTAGCTCACTGCTCTTGTTGCTCCAAGGAAAACCCAAACTTTACCCTAATCTACCTAATCTATATTTACAAACATTACCCAATAACTAGAGAGAGAAAGTACAAAAGAGATCTAATCTATCCTATCCTAAGCTAAGCTAACCGTCTTCCTCCTTTTCCTCTCCTCTCTTCCTCTGGCAGAGGCTCTCTCTCTATATATCTGTTTTTCTCCTTTTTCTAGGTCAAAAGCAAGCCCTTTCTGCCTGGGCACCGGAGGTCGCGCTGCGGCGCGGGCAATCAGCTTATAAGTGGCGCTGCGGCACCATATTAAAATCAAAAGACCGGAGGTCGCGCTGCAGCCCATAAAGGAACTGTGGCGCTGCAGCGCCAGGATGACATCAGCAAGGACCAGGGGCGGCGCCGCGGCGCGAGATTAAGACTAGACATTGGCGCTGCGGCGCCAGTGTATGTAAATTGTCCGGTTTGTCCCCTAAAAGCTAGAAAAGTCCTATAAAGCCTGCAAAACATCGGTTAAGCATAAAAATACAATAAACATATAAAACTATATAAAAACTACGACGATCAGGCAACTATTTAAGCCATAAGGTATCCGATTTGCGGGTATAAATCCCACTCATCAAGCGGCGATCCTTTTCCTTCAGCCTGTCACTACTTTGGGTTTGGAGACATATTTGAGGGGTTGTTGGTGGCATCAAACTACTATGGAGGAGATCCCAGTTTTTGAGTGTAAGACCCAACTTTTATGAATAAAAAATTAAATTTCCTCTATTTATTATTTTTGAAATAGTAAGGGGGTTGATTTGATTAATGTGATAAGTTATGGTTAAAATGCGTAAATATTTTAAAATAAGAAAGTGGTTGTAAAATATTCATTGTTGTCAGGGAATATTCGTTTGGTCATGGAATTTCTTGCTATCGGGGAATATTTGTACGGCGGCGCAGCCATTTGAGGGCCCTATAACAGGAAAACTGTCGGATGAAGAAAACGACAAGTATGAGTTTTTATAAATAACGGCGTAGTTGTTACGGTTAACACTGTTGGAATACCCGGTGGGTAAAATGAAGTAATACGTGTTGTTGCACAGTAGCACGCGGCATTGCACAGTATTTTTAAATTATTGTTAATTCAATAATTGCTACTGCACAGTATTTTCCCTTATCAGATCAATAATTTATATTATTTAAATAATATTATTAAATATCATTATTGAAAAATGTCTAAGAAAGTTCTGTCTAGGAGGGGTTATTTAATTGCGTTTCAGTAAGGAGAAATCCTTATCAGAAGGCCCCCTCTTTCCTAGGAACGACCTGGTTGTTAATATTGTAATTCTGTAATATTATTTGTGAATAATTAACTATTGATTTACATGATAAGAAAATATTTATTTTTGTGGATATAAAAGAAGGAATTAGTGCTGAGGTGTTTTTATCAGTATTTTGGTGTGGAAAATCATCTATTTGTGGATTTCGGACATTTTTTGTTTGGAATTTGGAAAAACTTTCTTCGGCAAAGTTGTAGAAAATTAAATTTCCTATGGAAAGAACATAAGATTTGAATTTTTCTGATAAAAGGGCTATTTATTATGAATTATTGAAGTTCCGGAATAATTAATTTTTGGGGTTAAAAATAATTTTTAAAAGAAAAATGTTTTTTTATGTTGGTGGGCCCCACAGGTGGTGGCTGATGAGTTTGGTCAACGAGTGGGCGAATTTTTATTTATTTTAAAAAAATTATTTTATTAAATTTTCTGCTTTGGGGTTCTAAGCATTTTCCTATAAATAGGGTGCTGAATTAGAATTTATAAATTACACCAGAATCAGAAGGTTTCTCTCTCTATAATATCGAGCGTATTTTTGTGAGTATTTAGATACTTTGAGTGTTGCTATTCAGTGAAAGTTTCCTTCAGCTTTATACCTAAAATTTCAATCAGAAGTACTATTCTTTTGACGGAAGGGATGTTATTTTTTTTCGTAAATGATGTTATTCTTTTCAATATCATTATACCAAAATATTGGCATGAATTTTATTATGAAATTCTCACTTTTTCCGTCGGGGTTACTATTCACGTATACGACACTATTCACGTATACGACACTCTTTACGGAAAAATTAAATTTTTTTCTATTTGTCCAAGTTGGCTATTATGGATTCTATCTTTGATTGGATCCAAGTTTTGAGCTTTATTCTTGAATTTTTCTCCATAAAGTATTATTAAGGAGTATTTTTAAACTTGGATAAAATAAGTTTCGAATCCCAAATTTTTGTCCTTTATCTCACTAGATTCGTTCTTTAAAATATTTTCATCATCTTTAGTCCTAAATGGTGATATAACTGAATATCTTTGGCCTGTAGTGAAAAGATGGATGATTATTTGATGAATATCTTTGGCCTGTAGTGCAAAGATAAATGATTACCTAATAAATATATCTTTAGCCCGTAGTGCAAAGATGGACAGGTGTTGAGATGAACCTGACCACCAGTGATACAAATAAATATTTTTGGCCCATAGTGCAAAGATGAATATTTGATTTGAGATATATATTGATTAGTGTTATAGGAATAAAATATTAATGATGGACTTTTAAATCATAGAAGATAGTAGACTTCATTCTCTACGTAACTCTTCTAATGAATTGATATTTCCGCTGCAGTTGTTGATCTAAAACTTGTTATCCACAATATTTTATCTGATTTTTTGAAGACTAACGATAAATTATTCTTTATTATCTTAGTCATAATATTCTTTACTGGGCTAGTTGAGCTCACCCTTTTCATCTATTGTCCTCTTTAGGAAATGAGAATGTCGCAGGGACTAGTCGGGGGACAGAGTGATGGTTCGAGTTAGAGCAGTAGTAGTCCTCACTATTTTTATATAATAGTGTGATAATAATTATAATAAGAACTTAGTTGAATGTTTATATTTTCTAGATGTTTGTATTGACACTCACAGTGTCTGGTCTTATTTTTCACGACCTTGTGTTATAAAAGATTGTATTTAGATTCTGTACCATGTGTTTGTCGACTCAGGGGAGTCACAGTTGGTATCGGAGCCATAAGTAAAGAGCCCCAAGCCTCTATCTGGTGACTTCCTGTGTATGGGGATGCACCGAAGCAAGACTCTCCGTAGCGGACGCCATTCTGCGATGGCAAACTGAAAGGTATCATTGTGAGGTGCTGTGCAAGGTTGGGACACGAGTCATAGTTGGTATCAGATCTTAGGAATATGATCTCTGGCGGAGATCAAGAAATAGAACTAAGAGGGAAGAGACGAATAAATCCTTCTCTAGTGGGTCCTACCTAAGCTTATTTGATATTTAACTGGTCAGTCGGAGCATAGGGTTAGAATGTGATATGTTAATTTGTTTAATTGACCCTTGTTTTATGGCAGTATTTGAGAATGGCAGCTGAGAATGTTAACAATGGAGTGAATGAGACCGTGGTGACACCTTTAATCACCAACTAGGAGAATGTGCAAAAGGAAGGCAATGTTCATCCTGAAAACAACACTGATCAGACGATAAACGATGAGATATTTAGAAGCTTTTTGCAGTTCATGCAAAACCAGACGAGGGAGACTCTTGTGCAAAATACAGGTGGAGATAATAGCAACTCGCGGCTTGTCACTGCCAAGCAGTTCAATGAGTTAGGACCACCAAAATTTTTGGGAAAGCCGGATCCGATCGAGGGTGAAACGTAGTTTAAATAAATTATCAAGATATTTGATGTCTTGGGATGCACGGAGGAGTAGAAGGTTCCATTCGCCACCTTTATATTCTGTGGAGAGGCAGACTACTGGTGGGAATCTGTGAAGCGTACCCAGACTGCCGCACTCAAGATGTCTTGGGAAGCGTTCCAAAAACTGTTCAATGACAAGTACTTTCCTAAAAATATTCGTCATATGAAGGAGGTAGAGTTTATCAGACTGGAACAGAACAACATGACTGTGTCCCAGTACGAGGCTAAGTTCGCAGAGTTGTCCAGGTTTGCACCTCATTTGGTGGAGAATGTGGAACGTATGACGCGGATGTTTCTAAGAGGTTTGAAACCCGAAATACGTTAATACCTCATTTCTCACAAATTTTCTTTATATTCAGATGTTGTGAACAGGGCTCAATTATTAGAGAGGGATAATGAGTCTTTTCAACCGAGGAACCACAATCAGGGTCGTACCGGTGGCAGCAGTCATCGGAGCAATGACAAACAGCGGGGAGGAAAGTATGACAGAAGTTGTAACCACTCTGGTGGTAATCGTGGCCATAATAGTAGAAAAACCGAATCGGGGGGAGCTTTCAAGAAGAGAAGGTACAACAATGAGAACGCGAAGACGTCGACATCAGCACCAGCATTAACTATTTCTAGGGGAGGAGAACGACCACCGGTCGTATGCTATATATGCGGGAAAGAGGGACACATCAGCCCAAACTGCCCACAACAATTCAACGTGTGTTATAACTGCGGAAAGGAAGGTCATATAGCTTGAGAGTGTCCTGTAGCAAAACCAAGTCCAGCGGGGGTGGTGATTCCAAAGGCAGTTCCGGACAAGTCAAAGTCGGTGGTTCCTAGAAGAGCGTTTGTCGTGACAGCCCAAAATGCTAGGAACCCACACGAGATGATTACGAGTAAGCTAATCATAAACTCTTGTGAAGTTTATACCTTGTTAGATACTGGTGCTACCCATTCTTTTATTTCACCTACTTGTGCTCAACGATTAAATTTGACACTTGAGAAATTAAACTTTGACTTGTCTGTTGAAACTCCATTGGGTGAAACCTTCGTTACATCTATAGTTTAGAAATCTTGTTTGATTCAGATTGGTACCCTCACCCTACCTATTGATTTTATATCTTTGAAAATACTTGAATTTGATGTGATTTTTGGAATCGACTGGTTAACCACTCATCATGCTAAAATTGATTATTTTCGTAAGGTTGTTATTCCTAAACAACCCGTTGTGCTAATTCAAATCAATCAATATTATTTCAATTTATAAAACTATTCGTTTATTGAAAAACGAATGTCAAGCTTTCTTAGCCATGTCACAGATTTAAATCAGAATACATCAGATTTCAATAATATTTCTATTGTTTCCTAATATATTTCCAGAAGAACTTCCCGGTATACCCCCAAAATGTGAAGTTGAATTCTTTATTGACCTTGAACCCAGTACAAAACCCATTTCTAAAACCCCATATCGAATGGCTCCTATTGAACTTCAGGAGTTAAAGGTCCAACTACAGAAGTTGCTTGACATCGATTTTATTCATCCTAGTACATCTCCTTGGGGTGCTCCTGTTTTATTCGTAGAGAAGAAAGACGATAGTATACGACTATGTATTGACTATCGAGAGTTGAATCATGTCACTATCAAGAATAGGTATCCGTTACCTCGTACCGATGACCTGTTCGACCAGTTGCAAGACGCACAATTCTTTTCAAAAATAGATCTTCGTTTTGGATATCATCAGTTAGAGATTAGAACTGATGACATTCCAAAGACTGCCTTTAGAAGTCGATACGCGCATTACGAAGTTTTAGTTATATCTTTTGGATTGACCAATGTCCATGCTGCGTTCATGGACATGATGAACCGAATATTTGAGAAATATTTGGATCATTTCGTGGTTGTCATTATTGATGACATCCTAATATTTCTTTACTTAGAACGAACTCAACATGCGACAACGACGTTGGCTCGAGCTGTCAAAAGATTATGAAAATACCATTCAATTCCATCCTAGAAAAGCGAACGTGGTAGCTGACGCATTGAGTAGAAGATCGTATGCGGGAACGAGTGCGATGTGGTCAACACAAAGGCCTATATTGTATGACGTACAGAGGATGGAGATAGAGTTAAATACTCTAGGGACCTACGCGATGATATACGCGTGGAGCTAATGAAGATGAAGAAAGAAGGTGCAAGAAGGTGCGGTTCCAGAAGCAAGAATCGATGAAGAAGGAATACTTCGAGTCAACTCCAGACTTTGTGTTCCTAACGATTCTGACCTGAAGCATATAATTATGATGGAGGCACACAACACACTGTTTGTAATCCATCCTGGGAGTACTAAAATGTATCGTGATCTTTGACATACAATTTGGTGGAACAATATGAAGAGAGAGATCGCGTAGTTTATCTCGAGGTGTTTAACTTGTCAACGTGTAAAGGCGGAGCATCAAGTGCCGAGGGTCCATTGCAACCACTTGAGATTCCAAAATGGAAGTGGGAACACATTACCATGGATTTTGTTACAGGTCTTCCCAAGGTTTCTCAAGGCATAGATGCGATTTGGATTATTGTTGATAGATTAACCAAGTCTGCTCATTTCTTGCCGATACGGGAGACATATTCCCTTGAATGTCTTACTCGTATGTACGTGAATGAGATTATGAGGTTGCATGGCATGCCAGTATCCATAGTTTAAGATCGTGACCCAAGATTTACTTCATGATTTTGGGTTAGTTTGCAGAAAGCTATGGGCACAGATTTACGATTCAGTTTGGCATATCATCCTCAGACGGATGAGCAATCAGAAAGGACTATTCAAACTCTTGAAGATCTATTGAGACTCTGTGTTCTAGAATTCAAAGGGAGTTGGGATAAGTACCTACCATTGATGGAATTCTCTTACAACAATAGTTATCAGGCAAATAGAGGCGTGGCTCCATTCGAGGTATTGTATGGGAGAAAGTGTCGTTCTCCAGTGTGTTGGGACGAGGTGGGTGAGGCAACATTGTTGGGACCAGAGTTGGTACGTATAACTGTAGAAAAGATCCAAATGTTTCGACAACGTATACAAACAGCACAGGATCGACAAAAGAGTTATGCGAATCTTCATCAAAAGGACGTAGAATTTAATGTTGGGGACTATGTGTTGTTATTTGTTGCTCCATGGAAGGGAGTTACGAGGTTTGGCAAGAGAGGAAAGCTCAATCCACAATTCATTGGTCCATTTGAGATTCTTGACTGAGTAGGAAATGTGGCCTATGGACTCGCATTACCTCCAAGCATGTCTCGTGTTCATAACGTGTTTTACATATCCGTGTTACGTAAATATGTGAAAGACCCGAACCACATTATTGAGTTAGAACCGGACTAGATAGCCAATGATTTAACGTATGAGGAGGAGCTAGTCAAGATATTGGATAGGAAGGAGCATGTCCTACGCACAAAGGTTATACCACAAGTCAAAGTTTTGTGGATGAACTATGCTACTGAGGAAATGACCTGGGAGTTGGAATCAAAAATGAAAGCGAGGTATCCTCACCTTTTCGAAACACCAGGTACACACGTCAATTTTGAGGACAAAATTTCAGAAGGAGGGGAGGTTGTAAGACCCCAACTTTTATGAATAAAAAATTAAATTTCCTCTATTTATTATTTTTGAAATAATAAGGGGATTGATTTGATTAATGTGATAAGTTTTGGGTAAAATGCGTAAATATTTTAAAATAAGCAAGTGGTTATAAAATATTCATTGTTGTTGGGGAATATTCATTTGGTCGTGGAATATTCTTGCTGTCGGGGAATATTCGTACGACGGTGCAGCCATTTGTGGGTCCCATAACGAAAAACTGTCGGATGAAGAAAACGACAAGTATGAGTTTTTATAAATAACGGCGTAGTTGTTACCGTTAACACTGTTGGAATACCCCGTGGGTAAAATGAAGTAATATTCGTTGTTGCATAGTAGCCCGCGACATTGCACAGTATTTTTATATTATTGTTAATTCAATAATTACTACTGCACAGTATTTCTCATTATCAGATCAATAATTCATATTATTTGAATAATATTATTAGATAGAATTATTGGCAATGTCTAAGGAAGTTCTGTATAGGAGGGGTTATTTAATTGCGTGCCAGTAAGGAGAAATCCTTATTAGAAGCCCCCCTCTTTCCTAGGAACGACCTGGTTGTCAATATTGTAGTTCTGTAATATTATTTGTGAATAATTAATTATTGATTTATATGATAAGAAAATATTTATTTTTGTGGATATAAAAGAAAGAATTAGTGCTGAGGTGTTTTTATCAGTATTTTGGTGTGAAAAATCATCCATTTGTGGATTTCGGAAAATTTCATGTTTGGAATTTGGAAAAACGTTCTTCTGCAAAGTTGTAGAAAATTAAATTTCCTATATAAAGGACATAAGATTTGAATTTTTCTGATAAAAGGTCTATTTATTATGAATTATTGAAGTTCTGGAATAATTAATTTTTGGGGTTATAAATATTTTTTAAAAGAAAAACATTTTTTTATGTTGGTGGGCCCCACAGGTGGTGGCCGATGAGTTTGGTCAACAGGTGGGCGGAATTTTTTTTTAAAAAAATATTATTTTATTAAATTTTCTACTTTGGCGTTCTAAGCATTTTCCTATAAATAGGGTGCTGAATTAGAATTTGAATATCACACTAGAATCAGAAGTTTTCTCTCTCTATAATATCGAGTGTATTTTTGTGAGTATTTAGATACTTTGAGTGTTGCTATTCAGTGCAAGTTTTCTTTAGCATTATCATTGAAATTCTAGTCAGAAGTACTGTTCTTTTGAGGTAAGGGATGTTATTTTCATTCGTAAATGATGTTATTCTTTTTCAATATCATTATACCAAAATATTGGCATGGATTTTATTATAAAATTCTCACTTTTTCTGTCGGGGATACTATTCACGTATACAGCACTATTCACGTATACGACAGTATTCACGAAAAAATTAAATTTTTTTCTATTTGTCCAAGTTGGCTATTATGGGTTCTATCTTTGATTGGATCCAAGTTTTGAGCTTTATTCTTGAATTTTGCTCCACAAAGTATTATTCAAAAGTATTTTGGAACTTAGATAAAATAAGTTCCGAATCCCAAATTTTTGTCCTTTATCTCACTAGATTCGTTCTTTAAAATATTTTCATCATCTTCAGTCCTAAATGGTGATATAACTGAATATCTTTGGCCTGTAGTGCAAAGATGGATGATTATTTGATGAATATCTTTGGCCTGTAGTGCAAAGATAAATGATTATCTGATAAATATCTTTAGCCCGTAGTGCAAAGATGGACAGGTGTTGAGATGAACATGACCACCGGTGATACAAATGAATATTTTTGGCCCGTAGTGCAAAGATGAATATTTGATTTGAGATATATATTGATTGATGTTACAGGGATAAAATATTAATGATGGACTTTTAAATCATAGAAGATAGTAGACTTCATTCTCTACGTAACTCTTCTAAGGAATTGATATTTCCGCTGCAGTTGTTGATCTAAAACTTGTTGTCTATAATATTTTATCTGATTTTTTAAAGACTAAGGATAAATTGTTCTTTATTCTCTTAGTCATAAATATTCTTTACTGGGCTAGTTGAGCTCACCCTTTTCATCTATTGTCCTCTTTAGAAAATGAGAATGTCGTAGGGACTAGTCGGGGGACAGAGTGATGGTCCTAGTTAGAGCAGTAGTAGTCCTCACAATTTTTATAAAATAGTGTGATAATAATTGTAATGAGGACTTAGTTGAATGTTTATATTTCTTAGATGTTTGTATTGACACTCACAGTGTCTGGTCGTATTTTTCACGACATTGTGTTATAAAAGATTGTATTTGGATTCTGTACCATGTGTTTGGTGACTCAGAATGGGTTGGGTTGACTGGACCTATTCTGGGGGCGTCACATTAAGAGCTTTACTCATTGTCACCACCAGCTAGAGTTGCTCTCTACTTTAGATGTTGTCTGGTTGCCATATATAGCCGAGTTTTTGGTTGAGGGTTTTGTCGATGATGATGATATGTCGATGATGATATGCTATCATAAATTAATTTTAGTGCATTTTATTTGTTTTTATGTTATTTTGTAGGAAAATGCAAAGAAGGGACTAATCCGGAAATTTTGAGAAAGTGGTG
The DNA here is from genome assembly GCA_020205555.1 of Panax stipuleanatus. Lineage (NCBI taxonomy): Eukaryota > Viridiplantae > Streptophyta > Magnoliopsida > Apiales > Araliaceae > Panax > Panax stipuleanatus. The sequence goes on along the minus strand of CM035121.1, from coordinate 60,678,835 downwards.
GCATTTTGGTAAATAAGTTAAAGTTGGATGCTGGTGCTTCTAAGAGCAGAATGTTGACAGAATTATTTTGCAGCTGTGGCAATTTTTGGTGATTCATAGTAGGATTTGGATGCTTTTAAACCTAACTTTGAGGGTGGATCTTCAAGTATAAAAGGAAGAGACTTGAGACTAACAAGACACACAGAATTTGAGAAAGAGGCTGGAGATTGGACTTGGAGATTACAAAGGAACATACAAGGAATTCAGATTGGAGATTGGAGATTGGAGACGGGAGTCAATTACTGAGTTTTTATTCGTCTTCTCTATTTGTAATTTATTTGTGATGTTTTCCATAGGACTTTTGGTTTTAATTTTCAGTATGAACTAACTTTTTAACTAAGGCTACAATTGAACCTTTTATGCTTATGAATTGATTATTAATTTTAATCTAATTATTGATTAAAATTGAGTTGTCTATCATATTTTATGAGTATAGTTTAATTGTTTAGCCAATGATTACCATGATGCACTAGATGAATTAAGGAGATGAAATCTTGGGTGAGATCTGAATGTGATAGCATGATTTCTTAGTTATTTGTATGAGATAAATAATTAGGGTTGCGAATTTAATATGGATATCACTTTTCACTACATTTAAAAATTGTGAATTGGGACTTAATGAGTTTAATTCCTTTGTTTTGCAAAAGAATATCACAAAATTATTTGAATTGGATATTTTTATCTGATCACTTGAAAAATGGCTTATAAATATTTTGAATTCATGTTAACAACTCAGGTGGATTTAATAATTGGGTTAATTGGGTAATTTATTTACATTGCATAATTGGGGAAATTTTAGTCTTAAGCCTTTATCATCTGAATCAAAGCTTTGTGTTAAAATCAGTTTTAGTTAATTTACTTTAGGTCTAATTGGAAAATCACAAAATACAGTTGTTTAAATAAAACTAAGTTGATATTAAACTAGTAGTTGAAATTTGTTAAATAAGATTCCTTGTGGGTACGACAATCTTTCTTATCACTTTATTATTTGTTGATCGTGTATACTTGCACGTAATTGTTGATTATAAAATCTGACAACAAGTTTTTGGCGCCGTTACTGGGGAATCTATATTTAATATTTAATTTTATATTAGTTACAATCAATTTGGTCTTAATTTCAATATTTTTTAATTGTTTATTTCTTCTTGCAGGTCTTTCAACCATGTATGCACACTAGATCAAAGGGTAAAGATGAACTTTTACCATATTCCGACGATATCGAGACGAAGTTCCAAAAATTGAGGTTATTTAGTGAGGAAATAAATTCGAAAAAAGAACTGGCAGAGGAAACTGACAATAAATTGAACGTGGCGGCGGACGAACAAAAATCACTTAAGGATTATGTCATGCCGACAATGACATACATTCAGTCTAGCATTCGGAGACCAGCGATCAATGCAAACGATTTTGAGATCAAACCGCGTACTATTTAAATGTTACAGAATTCGATACAATTTGGGGGTGGTTCGAATGATGATTGTAGACACTCAAAATTTTGCTTTGTTTATACTAACTTGCAGAAGGGCAAAAGAAAAATTTTACTTTCGAGATAACCCCGAGGTAGGGCAAAAGCATCTGGTCACCCCGGAGACAACCCTATGGATGATTCAAAGGGCCAATGACATTCGAACATAACGCGAATCGAACGAGGATTGCAAAGCTGAGAAAGTATCCGTAAGAAGTCACCTCAACAAACATTGAATTGCGTGCTTTCAAGACGAGCCGATCGACGACCCTTGGGAGCCGGAAGATAATTTTCAGATTATTGAATCATCTTCTCGGACACTAATTTTGTCAAACTCGGCCTAATTTTAAAGACTTCTGCAAGGATTTTTTGGGATTTATTGGTACGGAGCTCAACTTTCACTAAACAGAGACCTAAGGTACGTATTTCAAGGCAATCGAACATGTGGGGCCTAGCCTCAGGTGTACCTGCTCAAGTTGCAGGTACACATGCGACTGTCATAATCAGTATATATCAGCAGCCCGCAGTTCATAAACATAAAAAAGAGGAAGAATTTAGAGAGAGAAAGTCACTTTCTAGAGAGATAGAGAGGCTCAGGTCTAACATTTTCTTCCATATTTGAATTTTTTAATATTGTTTAACATCTACTTGGAGTCCCGAGAGCATTCTTAGTTGATCCCGGGTGATAAAACGCTTGTTCACACGTCCCCCAAGGTGAAAAAACACTCTTTTTAGCTACGTTTTTTGTAAACTTTGTTTAATACACTAGATTGATGTTATCAATGCTTAAATCTAGTTAAACTTGTTGTTTTCTAAGTATATTTGTGTAGTAGTTGGTAGATATTGAGTTTCTACCGATTATATTGTGCATATTTGGTTGTAAATCAAGTCTGGAGGCCAGATCTTCCTAGATCTAAGACGGATGTAGCCTTTTGAGTGGTTATTTAGCATTAAGCTTTAACCCGTATGCTAGATTGGTTTAGATCTATGGTAGATCTACGTATTTATTGCTTTTAATAGGTCCCGATTACCCCGTATAGCCCTAGATCTATATATAGAGGCGAAAAGGGTCCGAAATGGCTTGAAATGGTGATTTCAACCGATGAAATCACCTAATATCAAGTCTAGGACGTTGTACATATATATTTAAGTATCATAATGTCAGCCTAGGAATCCCGGTGTTGAGATCTCGTGATCAGATCCCGACTTGATTCCCACGATGGACCGATTTTTGTGATGTAATGTTTAAATAACGCAAAAATCATTGTATATGTAATATTTGGATCTTGAAGACGAACTCGAGGGGTTAGTCCCTAAAAGTCGGATTCAAGATCCCGTGATAGTGAAATCTTTGATTGTGGGTGCTCGGATTCATTGAGATAACTTACATGCCCGATGATGATCCGACCCTTTTGACGCTTTTTGCATGCACATCACTAAAACGATTTCCAATAAAACCATAAAGAGCTTTCAATAAGAATAAAGCGGTTTGAGAATAGACATTAGATCAATAATGGAAGAATCAAAAGTTCTTGATTACTATTTGGGCGAAATATTTTAAAACCTTGTGTTTTCCCAAAATATCATATGAACTGTATATTTTTTCTAAAAATGAACTTTTGCTAAATCAAACCCTTCGTACATAGGTGCAAAAGAGGAACGACACTACTTCCAAATAACTCACAATGAGGCTTAGAATAAAACATTCCAAATAAAACACACACACACAAACACTCACACATACACACATATTTTCACGGGAGTCGGGAGGTTCCTAACACCTTACCCACGCTTAAACTAGCCCCCGAATCCCACGAATCTCGGGTTTTAGACCAATCTTTCGGAGTCACATATTAGACCATATTGCGAAAACTTTTAAAACTCGGATGAGTTGGTACATCCACTTAAACCATACCAACTGGTGACTCTGTCTCATTCGGTCCAATCATAAAAATAATAAAATTAATCTTTTCAAAGTCGTCGACACTTATGTCGGTACCGCTTTCCTAAAACCTCACTCTTCAATAAAATCCATAGACTTAGCGAATCATGGAAGGGTAAAACAAACAAACTCAAACTTAGGAAAGACGGACATTATAAATTTTTTCGGGCATCGACAGGTGGCGACTCTGCTGGGTATTAAAGAGGGCTTAAGTCGCGTTCAATCTTTTTGATTTTCATTCTGCATATGTATCTTGTGTGGTTGATATTTGTGTGTGATAATTGTCTTAATCTTTAAGCATTTCTTGTATTAGTACCTCACACAATATATTAGTGCTTTGCACGATGTCATCATATTGCATGCGATAAGGACGTGAATGTATATGAATTTATGTTGTGTGGTCCCTCCATTAGGAGGCAATCCCGTTGGTTGTTTATTACTGGACTCCTCTGGATGTTTCCATTGTGAGGCTCAGGAAAGGCACCACTCAAATCCGCTCCAATTGAAAAATAGATGTTTTCATCAAGTAAATTGCAAAGATCTAGGAACCAATTTCCAAAAGCTTGTGAGAGTAACCCTAGATAGGTCAACCTTTGATAAACCAAATGCGTGGTGTGTCTCTTCATGCCTTATTTACTCTTCCACGTGTATAAAATGGCAATCATCTTGAACTGTTAATTATACATCTTTCTTATCCTGTCATCAAGTTGACTAACCCTTTGTTTCACAGACAAAGATTAAAAAACCATTAAACTGATGCATAGCATATCATGTATTCCTGTCCACCAATATCCAGTCTAAACTAGATATCGGTTTTGTGCAGATTGGTCCTAGAACTCGATTTCGAGCCAAAAAGGCCAGTTCACAACTAGTCAAAATGGCTGAAGGAAGTTCATACCAACCCATCCCTGTATCTCGAGAGGAATTTGAGGAGTTAAAGAAACAGATTTTCGAGATGACTAACCTATTAAGAGAATAGTGTAAAGTATCTCAAGAACCCAAACTGAAGAATCAGACTGAATCTTCCGCTCAAGGAGAAGTCCGAACATTAGAAAAGGATAGTGATACTCGGGCATCTACTCTAGTGTCCCCACTCGACGTCGAAATAGCCAAAGAGGACACGGTCCCAAAGATGATAAGGGAAATAGTAGACCTTCGAGAGGACAGAGAAACAAGAGACATCAGGAAGAAGATGCGACAGATGGGGGATGCTAGTCGATCTATGAAGGGGACAGGATCCCACATAAGTGTTAATTATTCTGAAATATGTATCTTCCCCAATGCCAGATACCCTAATAAATTTTAAGTCCCTGAATTTGAGAAATACAACGGTTTAGGCGACCCTTACACCCATCTGAAGGTATAAATAGGCTAGTTAGGATCCTATGCCGAGGATGAGAACCTCCGAATGCAGTTATTCCAGAAAAGCCTTACTGGTGAAGCCCAAACTTGGTACACCCGGATTGATAACTCCAAGGTCCATGGTTTGGAAAATTTAGCACATGATTTCCTCAACCAGTACAACTTCCAATCCCAAATGGCCCCTGATCGCTACTAAGTGACCAAGGTTAAGAAACTGAGCAATGAATCTTTCATGGATTACGTGCCGAGGTGGAGGTGCATGGCAGCCCAGGTTAACCCACCAATGGATGTAGGTGAAATGGTGATGACCTTCATTAACATACAAGAAGCACCCTTTTATGAGAGAGTCCTGGCAGGAATAGGAAAACCATATTTTGAAATGATAAAACACGGGGAGATGGCAGAAATGGGCCTAAAGTCTAGAAAAATCAAAGACGTCACGGCCTTGGAAGTAGTCGCCGAACATAGACAGTCTGACAACTATGTGAGCGCTCCCAAGATGGTGCACAAGGAGAGCGATGAAGATGTATCCTTTGTTTTACAGGGGAAATCGATGAGACCCGACAATAGTCCCTCTACCTGGATAAAGGGAAGCGATCTTCCACAGCAACAACATGCCACATTCAACCAAAGCCAAGATAGACAGAGAAAATTTGAAAGAACAAAAAATAGAGTGTTTACTCCACTAGGCGATTCATTCGAGAACGTATTGTCCTTATTCATCGACCACAAGAGAATTACGGATTTGGCTCCACCTCTAGATTCAAAGAGTAACAGATATGATCCAAGTGAGAGACGTGTTTACCACACAGATTCTCCGGGACACGATACACCAAACTGTTGGTCCTTAAAGCATAAAATCCAAAATTTAATCGAAAGTGGCGATATTATGACCAAACAACCTGACCAACCAGATGTCAACACCAGCCTTATACGACAGTATAATACAAAGGGAGTGAACATGATTGGGTCAGGAAGCGCCGAAATGGATCCAAATCGTAAGTACATATAGAAGATGGAAGAATACCCCCAAAGGAACATAATAAATGTCCAGGGATGGGAAAATCCGGAGGAGTATATGACAGTAAGATAAAAATTAGAGACAATCCAGCATTAAGTAACTCTATTAGCCAAGCTGGTAGTGCACCAACATCTGGTTATAAGAGAACTTTTCACTCAATCATTAAGAAACCCAAAAAAGGAAGAGGTTAGCCAGAATGCAAGCCTATATCCCTCCAAGAAAATCCACCTGACTGAAGAAGAGCAAAGCAAGAGGAATGGGCAGGAAAATTGGAATGATGAAATTAAAAGAAGATCTCGCCTGCGGAAAAATCTCCCAGAGGAATGCGAATTCTTAAAAAGCAAAGATCAAACAACATTCCAAACACATGTAAACCCCTAAAATCCTACGGCACCAAAAGTTGGGGAGAATAGGCGAAGAAGGGTATTCATGCCTCTAGGGGACTCGTTGGAAAATATGTTAGCACTATTTGTTGCGTAGAAAAAGATCACTGAGCTCGCTCCACCTACTAATCCTGAACGAAGACAGTACGATCCCAGTAAGAGATGTGCTTACCATTCCAACTCACCGGGGCATGACACTCAGAATTGTTAGACCCTTAAGCACAAAATCCAGAATCTAATTGAAAATAGAGAGATGGAGATAGATATCCCCATGACCAAAAAAGGTGAAAGAGAAATGAAGAGTTAGAGATTTTCACTCGAGACAAATAGTTCAAAGGAAGTGATGGCTATGAACACCAATCTTGGCAGAACACAAGGTGGACTGGTCATAATGCGAGGAGTGGCAGAGGAAAAAAGTGAGTCCCTTAAGGGAATTCCTCTACCACCCTCAAACATCCTGTTGCCCAAAGTTAGCAACCACACTCCTGATTCTACCCTGATGGATGATGAAGTGGAAATATTGATCCTTTCCAATGAAGAAAAAGCCAAAAGGGAAAGTTTCTGGTGAGAAATGCAACAACAGTTCGAGAGAACTTTCAAAGTCAAAACATCCCACGCCCCTAGAAAAGATGAAGGAACAGATCAAGGAAAAGGAGGCGAGTGTATCATGAAAGTTAAACCATCAAGGAATCAAGAGCTTGCCCCTTTTTACGACTGGTCTAGTTTGAGCGTCCCCGAGGGATGTGCCAAATCAGGAGGTGATCAAGTTATGGCGGTGATTAAAGAAGTTCGAGATAAGGAAGTAACCCCTACTGCCAGCATCGAAGGCTACTTGACCTCTTGCAGCTGAACTATCAAGCCTCAGCTAACCCAAAATGCGTAGATTCCAGGAGTTGTTCGGACGGTATCATTTGCTTTATGTCTTATTTTATGTTTTATGCATTATTATGTTAGGCTTTGCTTTTGTAAAAACAAAAAAATCAAAAAAATTAAATCTCTTGATATCCTTAGCGTGAACTACGTAAGACCAGATCTCTTTTTAAAGGAGTACGTAGGCAACCAGTAATGGCGCTGTCTAACTATTACAAAAGTCACAAAACCCTTTTCAACAATTCAGCGATCCCAAGATGTGACTCTTCAATAACTCATCAACCCCGAAAGTGCGAGAAGGCTTAATCTCCTTTTGACCTACAGAAGTGCGTGAGTGGCCATCGTGACAAAGTCTATCTCATATCTGACGACCTATTCTCTGAGATAAAAGCCACAAATAAAGCCTTACAGATCAAACCAAGCTTGGTTGAAACTGATACATTAGAAACCAAGCCGAGCTCTTAGATCCAATTCAGTGGAATCCAAAGGCCTCTCGACATCAAACATCCAAGCCAAAGCGATAACATGAATTGAGAAACATAGAGATATATCAAGCATGATCATCCGCGAGTATATATACAAAATAAGGCCATGCGAAATGTGAATACATATAAGATTATAACAAGTGCACCTGTAAGTTAGAAGCGATGATTGAGGCATCCAAACATCAAAGCCAATATCCACTACCTGTTCACCATGTGGGTTAGGAGGTAAAAGACTCTTTTTTTTTGGGCATCTTATAAGCCCATCTATCAAACATACAACAAAGCAACTACTCCAGACGACAAACAAGACTGGGGAAATTTCAAAATCAACGACAACTTGATATTGGTACCCTTACAAAAAATAACACTGGGGCAGTGTCAAAGATAACGACAACTAGACACTGGGGCATTTATCGACCATCCCAAAAGGGAAAATGCAAGTCGGCACTTATAGCGCGATCTTTTCAATATGAGATGTCATCATCATAGCTTATCTCATATAATTTCACTGGCAATTTGGTACGATCATTTGGTCTTTTCCAATCATAACTTTCTTAGAATGCAGCGATCCATGTGTGAGGTACAACTCTTTTAAATCTTTATCTATTTTCTGTCTCCATACTGTAGCGATGATAGCCAGTTTAAGTATAGATAAATCTTGCGTTATAATCTTAGAAAAAGATTTTAAAAGAGAAGATTTTGGTTAACTTGTTATGAATAGATTAATTCCGATAAGCATCCGTGGAGCAAGAATCACGAGAATGATTAGAGAATTAAGACTATTCAACCTTTTAATTGGGCACGACATCCTAGTTTAAAGTGCTTTTTGGAGCAGAATCGACCTCATATACATGCCTGCACTTTGTGGTTGCCCTGACTCTTAATTGTGGGGTATGAAACTATGTCGACATCTATGACAATTAATGCGAAGATAGAAGATAAGTGATGGCGAAACTAATGTCTCAAATCGTGGTCTGGGTTACTCGAGTAATTAAGCCTGAGGGGTTTCTTTACACCTGGTGCCCTAAAGCCGTATAGTTTGGGAGTCACCGGCCCAACGCTGGCTACATGGGTAATTTAGAGCCCTAAGAAAATGAGCATTGTGAGGGGGAAGAAGGCGAGACCTGAGCAGATTCAAATTGTGGCCTGGGTTACTCGAGTAATTAAGCCTGAGGAGTGGCTTCATACCTGGTGCCCTAAAGCCTTATGGTTTGGGAGTCACCGGCCCAACACTCGCAATATGGGTAATTTAAGTCTAAGAAAAAAAATCTTTCCTATGATCATTTGAAGAAAGAATTGAGTAGACCGCCTGATTTTTCTCGAAGTGTGGTCTTTGTTGCTCGAGCAAGTAAACTCGAAGGGGTGTCTTTACACCTAGTGCCCTAAAGCCGTTTGGTTTGGGAGTCATTGGTCCAAAACTCATTAAATGGGTAACTCTGAATAGCCTAAGAAAGCGAGACAACTTAAGCGAGGAGAAAAATAAAAAAGAAAATTGGAGCTAAGAAAAATTTTACAAGATCAGATGAGATCATCTAAAGTCATAGAAGAGAAGTCCCTGCTAAGGGTTGCGTCACTCATAGTGTACATATCATATAACGTTAATTCTGCTAAGAACGATATCTAGAGCGAGGATGAAGTATCTTTGATAAAGGGAGATAAGTCTTTTGAATCTAATCTTACTCATGAACAATGACCATGGATGCTTAAAAGTTTTCTTGCAATTTTCTAACTTGTTAAATGAAAAAATTGCTTATGATGAAAGATATAAAACATAACCTTGAGGTTAGCGAGTCACAACTTGCTTAGAGAAAAATTTATTTTCATACTCAAGTTCAAGATGTTTAGCGATAAGATAAAAACACATCAATTACGAGTTAAGTGGCAGACCCGATTAGCATTCAATTTCATGAACTTTAACTTCATATGCCTCATTGATGAGATTATACTAATTTTTATCAAAGCTACCCCCGACAGCCCGAGCCGTCAAGCTTTTGGCATATGTTGTTATTCGTCTGATGTGCAAGATATTGCTCACTCTTGACGTGGTCAACAAATCTAGTTTCTTATATGAATCCCCGGTAACAACATGCAAAATGGCTTGGGCATTTTACGATTCAATGAAAGGGAAGGAGCTTAAGGCAGGACCAAGCTTCTCATCGAAAGAAATGAGAGGACTTCTAAAAAAAATTACAATGACATGAGCTTGCGACGACAAAAGAAAGGAAGAGTTCCTTGAAGATCCTTACCCGAGGAAAAAACCAACGCCTCATCTGTAAAATAGTATCAAAAGACCATGCAGGTGTCAATCCTAACTCACAATTTTTAAATGCGAATCCATGATATATAAGGCATGCATCATGACATAAGCAGTAAATGAAAAGAATTAATATACATCTTTGCGAAATATATAAAATCGTATATATCAAAATATCATCTTTGTCCTACAAATAAAATTAAAAAGTATAGGGAAATGGGGCAGAGCCACCCGTCAACTAACAAAAGGCCTATCAAATGAAATCTACATCATCAAACATATCAACCTGACCCAAGTCCTCTTAAGTCGATGCCTCTGCACTGAAGTTCAAAGCTGCGTAGCGAAAGGACGTGCCGCATCCTCTAGGGATGTGAGCGGTACCCTAGTCATCAATCAAGCCAGTATCTAATCTAGCGGGGATGCCGCCCTTTTATAATACAAGAGGAAATCCGTTGGCAATAACCCAATGAAGGAATCAGCTCAACCCCGGTGATGCAATCCGTTGGTAACAACCTAGTGAAGGCATCGGCACAACCCCGATGGTGGAATCCATTGGCAATAACCCAACACAGGTTGGCTCAACCCCGATAATGTAATCTGTTGGCAATAACCCAATGAAGGCATCGGCATAACCCCGATGATGTAATCTATTGGCTACAACCTAGTTAAGGAATCGACTCAACCCTGATGATGTAATCCGTTAGCAACAACCCAATGAAGGCATCGGCTAAACCCTGATGGTGTAATCCATTGGCAACAACCTAATGAAGGCATCAACACAACCTCGATGATGTAATTCGTTGGCTACAACCCCGATGATGTAATCCATTGGCAACAACGCAATTAAGGTGTCGACTCATCCCCAATGATGCAATCCGTTGGCAACAACCCAATGAAGGCATCGGCAGAACCCCGATGATGGAATCCATTGGAAACCTAGTGAAGGCATCGGCTAAACCCTGATGGTGTAATCCGTTGGCAACAACCCAATGATGGCGTCGGCACAACCCTAATTGTGTAATTCGTTGGCAACAACCCAATGAAGGCGTCAGCTTAACCCCGATGGTGTAATCCGATGGCAACAACCTATTGAAGGCATTGGGTTAACCCTGATAATATAATCCACTGGTCTGGACCCCAGTGAAGGCATCAACTTAACCCCGATGATGTAATCCGTTGGCTATAACCCAGTGAAGGCGTCGGCTCAACCTCGATGATGCAATCCGTTGGCTACAACCCAGTGAAGGCGTCAGCTCAACCTTGATGATGTAATCCGTTGGCAACAACCCAATGAAGGTATCGACACAACCCCGATGGTGTAATCCGTTGGCAAAAACCCAGTGAAGGTGTCGACTTAAGCCCAATTGTGTAATTCGCTAGCTTGGACCCCAAAAAAGGCATCGACTTAACCTCGATGGTGTAATCCACTGGCTTAAACCCCAGTGAAGGCATCAGCTTAACGTCGATGATGTAATCCATTGGCAACAACCCAATGAAGGCATCAGCACAACCCCGATGGTGCAATCCATTGGCAACAACCCAGTGAAGGCGTCGGCTTAACCCCGATGGTGTAATCCATTAGCAACAACCCAATGAAGGTATCGGCTTAAACCCAATGGTGTAATCCGTTGGCTATAAACTAGTGAAGGCATCGGCTTGACCCCCGATGATATAATCCGTTGGCAACAAACCAGTAAGGCATCAGCAAGACCCTCGATGATGTAATCCATTAGCAACAAACTAGTGAAGGCATCAGCACAACCCCGATGGTGAATTCCGTTGGCAACAACCCAATGCAGTCATCGACATAACCCCGATGGTGTAATCCGTTGGCAACAAACCAGTGAATGCATTGGCTCGACCCCCGATGATGTAATCCATTGGCAACAAACCAGTGAAGGCATCTGCACAATCCCAATGGTGTAATCCATTGGCAATAATTCAATGCAGGTCGGCTCAGCTCCGATGGTGAAATCTGTTGACTACAACCTAACGCAGACGGAGGCATAACCCCCGATGATGTAATCCGTTGACTAAAACGCAATGCAGGTTGGCTCAGTCCTAATAAAGTAATCCGTTGGCTATAACCCAATGTGGGCGTCGGCTTAACCCCGACGACGTAATTCTTATCTTCCCCAGGAGGGGGGAGTAACCCTTTTATAATCTCATATATCATTACATACTTTATACATGACATTGCATCATCAAATATACCTTATCATGCATTCTCCGTGTCTAGTAATATTTCCCGTGTTCATTCCATTATATTGAATAAACATGACAAAAAGGGGTATCTGTAGACACTAAAAATTTCTCTTTCTTTATACTAACCTTGTAGAAGGGCAAAAGCATAATTTTACTTCGAAGATAACCCCGAGGTAGGGCAAAAGCATCTGGTCACCCCAGAGACAACCCTGTGGATGGTTCAAAGGGCAAATAATGTCTGAGCATAACGTGAACCGAACGATGATCTCAAAGTTGAGAAAGTGTCCGTAAGAAGTCACCTTAACAAACATCAAACTGCGTGCTATCAAGACGAGCCAATCGACGACCATCAGGAGCCGAAAGTTACTTTTCAGATTACTGCATCATCTTTCTGAACTCCGATTTTGTTAAACTCGGCCTAATTTTAAAGCCTTTCGCAAGGACTTTTTGGGATTTTTTGGTACGGAGCTCAACTTTCACCAAACCGACACCTATGGCATGCATTTTGAGGCAAACAAACACGTAGGGCCTAGCCTCAGGTGAAATTTCTCCAGCCATAGGTACACATGCGGCTGCCATAATTAGTCTATATTAGCAGCCAACAGCTCATAAACACCAAAAGCGAAAGAATTTAAAGAGAGAAAGTCACTTTCTAGAGAGAGAGGCTCGGGTTTAACATTTTCTTCCATATTTGAGTTTTTTAATCTTGTTTAACATCTACTTGGAGTCCGGAGAGCGTTCTTAGTTGCTCCTGGGTTACAAAACGCTTGTTCACGCGTCCCGCAAGGTGAAAAACGCTCTTTTTAGCTAGGTTCTTTGTAAACTTTATTCAATATACTAGATTGATGTTATATATTTCTTAAATCTAGTTAAACTTATTGTTTTCGAAGTATATTGTGTAGTAGTTGGTAGATATTGAGTTTTTACCGATTATATTATGCATATTTTGTTAAAAATCAAGTCCGGAGGCTAGATTTACCTAGATCTAAGCCGGATCTAGCCTTTTGAGTGGTTATTAAGCATGAAGCTTTAACTTGTATGCTATATTGGTTTAGATCCACAGGTAGATCTATGTATTTATTGCTTTTAATCGGTCCCGGTTACCCTACATAGCCCTATATCTATATATAGAGGCAAAAAGGGTCCGAAATAGCTTGAAATGGTGATTTCAACCAATGAAATCACCTAATATCAAGTCTAGGACGTTGTACATACATATTTAACTATCATAATGTGAGCCTAGGAATCCCGGTGTTGAGATCCCGTGATCGGCCGGGATGGACCGATTTTTGTGATGTAATGTTTAAATAACGCAAAAATCGTTGTATATATAATATATGGATCTTGAAGATGAACTTGAGGGGTTAGTCCTGAAAAGTCAGATTTAAGATCCCGTGATAGTGAAAACTTTGATTGTGGGTGCTCGGATTCATTGAAATGGCTTACATGCCCGATGATGATCCGACCCTTTTGACGTTTTTTGCATGTACATCACTAAAACGATTTCCAATAAAACCACAAAGAGCTTTCAATAACAATAAATCGGGTTGGGAATAAACATTAGATCAATAATGGAAGTATTAAAAGTCCTCGATTACTATTCAGGCAAACGATTTAAAAACCTTGTGTTTTCCCAATTATCATATGAAATGTATATTTTGTCTCAAAATAAACTGTTGCTAAATCAAACCCTTCGTACATAGGTGCAAAAGAGGAACGACACTACTTCCAAGTAACTCACAATGAGGCTTAGAATAAAATATTCCAAATAAAACACACACACACACATACACACACACACACATTTTATGCATATGATAAGATGCGGTACCTTGTTTTCAGGGCAGTAGGGGGGTGCTTAACACCTTCCCCCCGCTTAACTTGGCACCCAAATTCCACGAATCTCGGGTTTCAGACCAATCTTTCAAAGTCACATATTATACCATATTGCGAAAACTTTTAAATCTCGGATGAGTTGGTACATCCATTTAAACCATACCAACTAGTGACTCTATCTCATTCGGTCCAATCATAAAAATAATAAAATTATTCTTTTCAAAGTCGTCGACACTTATGTATGTCCCGTTTTCCTAAAATCTCACCCTTTAATAAAACCCATTGACATAGCGAACACAAAAAGGGTAAAACTAACAACACACACTTAGGAAAGACGGACACTATAATTTTTTCCCAGCGTCGATAATGATCCTAATGAACACATCACGTGCTTCTTAGAAATCTGAGACATATTTAAGTTTAATAATGTTACAGAGGAAGTAGTAAGTTTAATAATTTGAGTTGCTGGGCACTGATCTGAGTCGTCCTCCGTCGGTATACTTGTGTGCCAATGAGGTATTCGAGACCTTCTTTTTCATTTTACGTTTTTATCCTTAAAACAATAATTCTTATGCCATTATCCTATCACAGGCTTCACATATCACTTAGGCTCGCGGCAATTGGTTCAGTGTTTACTCCATCTACCACTCCCTGCATGCTGATTACCGGGCGAGGGTGGATTCTTGGGGGCTTCCGTCAGTTCTTCACCATTGCCCCTCGTCGTTGGCCCCAGGGTTATTTACAAATATTGTTTGAGAGATGGTTCCACCAGAGCCAGTCTTTGCATTTACTGGACTTCGAGGTTATGATGACGCTATTGGATTGGCATTATATTACTGGTATAGAGTTATCTGGAGTTTGGGTGTCCTAAGATCCTCTCATTTCTACCACCATTGTCAAAAAATTACTGGGATTTGAACCCCGAGATTTAATCTTTAAGGCCCATAATATTCTTTATGGTGCTCTAGCAATTGAGGCCATCTAGGGGGCCTTATCTGAGCAGTTAACTACGGATCCCATTGCTCACGACTGACTCTTGCGGCTCCTCTTCTTAGTCATTTTGATGGGTTATTTTTTGGCGAACAACTCCTCTACTATTCATTTCAGCATACTGAGAGTTTTGCGGGATGTGGATTGCATTAGTAGTTTTCATTGGGGGTTGTTTACCTTTGCTTATTTTTTCACGATATGAGGCTCCATTCAGAGGGTCAAACCTACTCTTGGCTCAGTTTTTATCTATTCCTCACGGTAGGTTTTCACTTTGCCTTTTTCATATGTTGACTTTTCATTATTTTTACTACTTTCTAATGCAATTAATGTTTGGATTTCAGTTCTAGGCCTATGAGCGGCTTCTTTGCCTACGGCCTATCACTACTTTGGGTTTGGAAACATATTTGAGGGGTCGTCGGTGGCATCAGACTACTATGAAGGAGATCCCAATTTTTGAGAGCTTTACTCATTGTCGCCTGCAACTAGAGTTGCTTTCTGCTTTAGATTTTGTCTGGTTGCCATATTAAGCTCAGTTTTTAGGTGAGGGTGTTGTCGATGGTGATAAGTGAGTTTTATACCTATTATTTGCGTACTTTTGGACTTAGTATTTATGCTATCATAAAGTGATTTTATTGCATTTTATTTATTTTTTATATTATTTTGTAGCAAAATGCAAAGGAGGGACGAATCTGAAATTTTTAAGAAAATAGTGGCATTTTGGTAAATAAGTTGAAGTTGGATGCTGGTGCTTCTAAAAGTAGAATTTTGATGGGATTATTTTGCAGCTGTGGTAATTTTTGGTGATTCCTTGTAGGATTTGGATGCTTTTAAACCTAACTTTGAGAGGGGATCTTCAAGTATAAAAAGAAGAGACTTGATACTAACAAGACACACAGAATTTGAGAAAGAGGCTAGATATTGAACTTGGAGATTACAAAGGAGAACACAAGGAATTCAGATTGGAGATTGGAGACGGGAGTCAATTACTGAGTTTTTATTCGTCTTCTCTATTTGTAATTTATTTGTGATGTTTTCCATGGGATTTTTGGATTTAATTTTCATTATAAACTAACTTTTTAATTAATAGTACAATTAAACCTTTTATGCTTATGAATTGATTATCCATTTTAATCTAATTATTGATTCAAATTGAGTTGTCTATCATATTTTATGCTTATTTGTGTAATTGTTTGGCCAACGATTACCATGATACACTAGATGAATTCGAGAGATGAAAACTAGGGTGAGATCTGAAGTTGATAGCATGTATTCTTAGTTATTTGTATGAGTTAAATAATTAGGGTTGTCTATTGAATATGAATATCTATTTTCACTGCATGTAACAATTGGGAATTGGGACTTAGTGAGTTTAATTCTTTTATTTTGCATAGGAATATCGCAAAATTAATTGAATTGAATATTTTTATCTGATCACTTGGAAAATGGCTTATAAATACTTTGAATTCCTGTTAACAACTTAGGTGGATTTAATAATTAGGTTAATTGGGTAATTTATTTATATTGCATAATTAGGGATATTTTAGTCTTAAGCCTTTATCATCTGAATCAAAGCTTTGTGTTAAAATTAGTTTTAGTTAATTTACTTTAGGTCTAATTGGAAAATCACAAAATACGGTTGTTTAAATAAAATTAAGTTGATATAAAACTAGTAGTTGGGATTTGTTAAATAAGATTTGTCGTAGGTATGACACACTTTCTTATCACTTTATTACTTGTTGATCGTGTATACTTGCACGTAATTGTTGATTGTTAAATCGAACAACAAGTTTTTGGCACCGTTACTAGGGAATCTATATTTAATATTTAATTCCATATTAGTTACAATCAATTCGGTCATAATTTCAATATTTTTTTAATTGTTTCTTTCTTCTTGCAGGTTTTTCAACCATGTATTCACACTAGATCAAAGGGTAAAGAGGAACTTTTGCCATATTTCGACGATATTGAGAGGAAGTTTAAAAAATTGTGGTTATTTAGTGAGGAAGTAAATTCAGATAGAGAACTGGCAGAGGAAACTGACAATCAATTAAATATGGCGGTGGACGAACAAAAACCACTTAGGGATTATGCCATGCCGGCAGTGACATACATTCAGTCTAGCATTCGGAGACCAGCGATCAATGCAAATAGTTTTGAGATCAAACCGGGTACTATTCAAATATTATAGTATTCGATCTAATTTGGGGGTGGTCCGAATGATGATCCTAATGAACACATCACGAGCTTCTTAGAAATCTGAGACAAATTTAAGTTTAATAATGTTACGGAGGAAGCATTAAGGTTGAGACTTTTCCCGTTCACACTACGAGATAAAACGAAAAGTTGGTTGCACTCTTTGCCACCAGGATTAATCACAACCTGGGACGTTTTAGCTCAAAAATTCCTTGTTAAATTTTTCCCACCTACAAAGACTACAAAAATGAGGAATGACATTACTACATTTAGCCAGCTTGATTCAAAGACATTGTATGAGGCATGGGAAAGGTTTAAGGATTTGCTCCATAGGTGTCCACATCATGGGGTCCCAAAATAGTTGCAGGTGTAAATGTTCTATGATGGTTTGCATGGTCCTACTAGGACTAGTATTAATGCAACAGCTGGAGGAGCTCTTATAAGGAAATTTTTTGATGATGCATACCAGTTGTTAGAGACTATGGCAAACAACAACTTCTAGTGGCCTACAACAAGACTCATTAGCTAAAAATAGCAGCGAAGTTTGAATTGGATGCAGTTAAAACATTATCTGCACAGGTAGCGGCATTAAATAGAAAGATTGATTCATGGGGACCATAGGGAAATCAACAGGTGGCGATGATATGTGAACACTGTGCAGGTAATCATGCTACTGATCAATGCGCCATCAGCATAAAATCAGTACAGTTTTTGGGGAACTAGAATAAACCACAACAGCCTTATCAAAATGCTTATAATCCAGGGTGGAGGAATCATTCGGGTTTTTCTTGGAGTAATAATCAGGCACAAAATCAAGCTCCAAGGCCACAATATCCACCCAGATTTCAAAATCAAGCAACCCAACAGGCAAAAAAGCAACCAGCTTTAGAGGACATCATAATAAAATTTATTACAGACACGGAAAGGAGAATGAATGATTAAGATAGGTTGTTGAATCAAGTAGATTTAAATGTGAAGAGCCAAACGGTATCAATAAGGTATTTGGAAAATTAGATGGGACAGTTAGCTCAAGCCCTTAACAATCGACCTCAAGGAGTTTTGCTTAATGACACGGAGGTCAATCCACAGAGGGAAGGAATGGAGTATTGCAAGGCAGTCACACTCCTCAGTGGAAAAGAGTTGCTTGAAACTATTGTGGATAGAAACTCTAAATAAATATCATTGGAAGAGAATCAGATCAACAAGGATGAAGGCAAGGTAATCAATCGCCAACTAGCAACAATAATTAGAATTTTGATTGAACAGAAGGATATAGTTAAACAAAGTTCTAGTGTACCTCCCTTTCCATTTCCACAGAGATTTCAGAAGTTAAAGGTGGAAAAATAGTTTGCAAAGTTTTTAGAAGTATTCAAAAACTGCACATTAACATCCCGTTTGATGAGGCATTGGAACAGATGCCAAGTTATGTTAATTTTATGAAGGAGATCTTGTCTAAGAAACGAAGACTAGGAGATTTCGAGACAGTTGCCTTGACAGAGGAGTGCAGTGCCAATTGAAAAAAAATCTACCACTAAAACTTATTGATCCAGGTAGCTTCACGATGCCATGAACAATCGAAAATCAATTTTTCAATAGACCCTTTTGTGATCTGGGAGCCAGTATCAACTTGATTCCGCTTTCAGTTTAGAAAAAGCTGGGTTTGATGGACGTGAAGCCCACCAATGTCATGTTACAACTAGCGGATATATCATATACTTATTCAAAGGGGATTTTGTAGGATGTTTTAGTTAAAGTGGATAAGTTGATCTTCCCGACAGATTTCATTGTGTTAGACTATGAAGAGGATCGAGATATACCCATCATTTTTGGGTGACCATTTTTAGCCACGGGTAAAACTCTCATCGATGTACAAAAAGGCGAGCTAACTATGAGAGTTCAAGATGAAGAGGTGACATTTAAGGTTTTTAAAGTAATAGAAGTTTTAAATGGTCAGGAAGAATGTTTTAGATCAACGCAGTTATAGGTAAGGAAGAAAAGGATGGGAAAAGTCTAGTTTAATTGAACGAGGCAGATCTATTTAAATACGAAGGGGTCCAATCTTGCAAGAAAGTCAAGAAGTATAAGTTTAAGATTAAGTGTTGGATGGTGAAGCGGCCCTTTGATCATAAATTTGATCAAGGCTATGAAATGCCAGAAAGTCGGGCTGACGACTATAAACCAAGCGCTATTGGGAGGCAACCCAAATTTTCCATTCATTTGATCTCTATTTAATTCAATTCATAGGATAATTTATTTTTTTTAGTTTAATTAATATGCTTTATTTTATTTTTATTTTTATTTGAGGTAGACTAATCGTTACCGTAATTGTTCTTTCAGGGATAAGGAAGCTAGAAGAAGAAAGGTTAGCATGTCACATATGTATATATAAAAAAAATGGTGTGGATGCCCCATCTTCCGCCTGTATTACAAAGTGAATGCCCCGACGTTGAGCAGCAGATTTGAATTGGCCTTTTGAGAGCTTTGGCATCCAACTGTAGAAAAATCCAAAATCCAAACTTCAAGGACCTAACTCAAGCCCTGCCACTGGAAGCTCCGGTGTCTAAAGGGAGTCCAAATTAAAAGCCCCGACTTTTAAGACTAGATAAAAAAAACAAAAATGCAGCTGTTTGTTCAGGCATATCTATAACTTCAATTGGGAAAATTCGTGCGTGGAATTTCATTAAAAATCAAGTGGACAAACGGATGCACAATCTTCATTTCTAGTTGAATGTCTTCACGGATGACCAAGAGGAGGCCTCAGACAATGAGGAGGAGGTCAATCATGACGATTGACTTAATTAGGGGAGTCCTCAGTTCTTATTTCTTTCTTTTTTGCATGAGGACATTGATTAACTCAAGTTTGTGGGTAGTTTTTATTGTAGGTTTGCATGTTCATGTTAGGTTGTTTAACATTTTTGCATTTAGGATGTGTTAATTTTTAGTACTGTGATTATATGTTAGTTTGCATCGTATTAGCATGTTATAACTTGAGCATGATGATAAGAGTCGTAGGCTCGAGAATGGACGAATTCGGACGTAAAACGAAAAAAAATGAATGAACGAGCTAAGAACACTCAAGAATGTAAAACGAATGGATAATGAAATTTGAATCAATTAAATGGTCGTTAACGGACTTAGAAAATTATTTTTGTCCGGAGGAAAATGAAATATGAAAGATAAATAAAAAATTGGCTTTTGAACGAACCCGTTCCGAGTTAAAATAAACAAAATACGAGTTCAGGATGAGAGCGTTTTGACAATTTTCCAACACTTAGAAAAATTTTCAAATAACAAGGGCAGGTGCCGCAGCGCCTGTGTAAACACTCGTAATTTTCTTCAGTCCTATTGTAGACATTAAAAATTTTGCATTCTTGTTACTAACCCTGCAGGAGGGCAAAACTGTCTTTTCAACTCAACTCAACCCCGGTCTCAATATCGGGATGTCAACTCAACCCCGGTCTCAATACCAGGATGTCAACTCAACCCGGTCTCAATACCGAAATGTTAACTCAGCTCCGGTCTCAACCCGAGGGGTACAAGTCAGCCCCGGTGACATCCTAGGAAGCACAGGTCAGCCCTGGCCACATCCCGGGAGGTACAGGTCAGCCCCGGCCACATCTTAGGAGGTATAGGTTAACCCCAGTCACATCCCAGGGGAGGTACAGGTCCACCCCGGTCAAATCCCGGGAGGTACAGGTCAGCCCTGGTCACATTCCGGGTGGTACAGTTCAGCCCCGACCATATCCCGGGAGGTATAGGTCAACCCCGATCACATCCCGGGAGGTACAGGTCAACCCCGGTCACATCCCGGGAGGTACAGGTCAGCCCATGTCATATCTCGGGTGGTACAGGTCAACCCCGATCACATCCTGGGAGGTACAGGTTAACCCTGGTCACATCTCAGGAGGTATATGTCAGCCCTGATCACATCTCGGGAGATACAGGTCGGCCCCGATCAAATCCCGGGAGGTACAGGTCAGCCCCAGTCACATCCCGGGAGGTACAGGTCAGCCCCGATCTTAACCTGGGAGGTCAGGTTAGCCTCAGCCACAACTCAGGAGGCCAACTCAACTTCGAAGATAACCCTGAAGCCTCACATCATCTCTATAGACAAGCCTGGAAGAACCATGTTAGCCTCAGAGACAACCTTGAGAACAAACAGAATCGACTGTGACCCAAACCTCAAAGACAACCCTAGGAATTCAGCCGAAGGCTATGCCAGCACTAAAGGCAACCCTGGGAGGGGTAAAATGGTCATTTTACTGACTTAAAGTTGATTCGGTCAAACTCAAGATGAATTAATGCCTCCAAGCCAAGAAAGAATCGTAACATTGATCTCGAGTGGAAACAGCGCAAGACAGCTCAACGGATAAATTGTGGGGAAATAAAGACCTGGTTATGAACCCGTCTTCTTAAACCCAAAAAAGGTTTAATCCAATGTCATTGCGACACTCTCGACGAGGGCTTTTCGGAAAGGTATATCACGCCTCCAACGGACGCTCCGATCAAAAGTTAGAAAGTTACGAATTTGACCTCGTATTGCTCGAAGTGCACGTACTTCAATGCAACAGGACCCACCACCCGGGGCCTGCCAAGTGGCACCGTAGGTAGACCCACGGCTACCACTATCCTTGGCAGTCGCGGGTAGACCCGCTTCCACCGGGTCTATATATATGAGTACACCCCCAGCTCATGTTATATACAAAAACGCTCTTAACCTCTACCCGTTTCGTTTCTCAGGCCCACTCTTGTACTCCAAACCCAGATTTTATCACTATAACACGTAGGAATACTCATATATTACCAAATATCAAAAATTAACCTGTAAAAATAAATGTTTGAAGCATACGATTTGTCAAAAAGTCCGTGTAGCAGTCCATTGTGAGTATTTTTTTGTTCAAAAAGCTTATACTACTTCATTGCGCATTTATACACTTGCACATTAAGTTTTGTTTTCTGATTATGCTCGAAAGTCAGTTCCGTGGCCGTTTTTTCTTACGTTTTCATACATTTTAGTACATAAACACATTTTTTTAGCATTTCCACCGCCCGGATCGTCGATCCGCGACTTTTAACAGCTTATATATATATCTTCGTATAGAGCAACTTTCCCAGACTGGGTTATCTTTTCAGTACCGATTTGTCTTTTTAATGTATATATTTAACTGTATATATACTAACTTTTGAATTTTGTCAATTCTGGATGTCAAATCCGTGGTAGCTACTGCTTTTATATATAATTATATATATATAATTTTTTCTGACTTTGTTTGGCCTGGATTTATACTTCATGGCCTTTTTATTGCTTTAATATAAATATATATATTAACATTTGAATTCTAGTTTGGCCTGGATCATTCTGTGGCCTTTTTACTACTTTTATAAATATATATATATATATACACATATATATACTTACATTTCTGTCCGGGCAAAGAATAAAATGTTCATCGCCCTTTACAGCTTTTATATATATATTTTTCCATTCTGTCAAGCCTGGATTACTTTGTGGCTTTTTCCAGCTTATATATATATATATATATATATATATATATATATATATTTATATTCTAGTTCGGGCATCGGAGTGAAAAACCATTGCCCTTTACGGTTTTAGTATATATATCCTTTACTCATTGTAATTAAATTTCTGATTTAAATATTCATTTGATATGAATCGGCACTACATCTCTTTGGGCGAATTAGATTTCTTTAAATCTCGCCAATTCTAGCTTTCAAACGGCTGAGATTTACTTAAATCTAGCAAGTTTTTCTAGTTTTATTTCTGAAAGCAGCCTCGCGGCCCTTAGATCGCTATCTAGTGGGAACGAGACGTTTCGGCTACCCGCGAGCAAGGATTTACTGATGAATCCTTAGTTCTAGCTACATCTGGATGTAAATATAAAGTTCTGTACATATTTGAGCTGTGCAGGTTTTATTGGCTTTCCTTTGTGAGCCTAGGAATCGTGGGATTCACGATCAAACTGATCTGAATCTGATTCCCATGATGAACAAACTCCACTTTACAGATGTATCCTGCCAGTTTTTCTGTAAAATGTACATTCGAAAGACCTCAAAACGGTTATCTGGGTTTAAGGTCTTAACATAATGAAATAATGATTTTTCGTGTCAGAGCCACTCCGATGGCTGTCATGCCCATGAGAAGTTCGACACTTGTATATATTCTGTGGTCGAGGATGCTTCGCAGCTCGACAATCACCATTCAAGGATGAGCCAAAAGTCTAAAAAGATAAAAAATGGAAGTATCAACATGCTTCAATTCCTATGTTAGCGTAAGGGTTTGAAAATCAACCTTTCAAAACATCAATTTAATATCTTGTCTAAATAAAAGAGACTTTTGCAAATCAAATTAAACCCTTCATATATAGGTTCAACGAAGTACGTACATACTTTCAAGTCAAACATAGGCTCAATTTCTTACAGCATTCACATAAATACATTACAAATTTAAAAAGGGTAATATTGAAAAGATACGGTACCGTGTTTTCACGGGAGTTGTGGGGTGCCTAACACCTTCCTCACACTTAACCAAGCCCCCGAACTTAGAACTTCAGTTTCAAAGATTTAGTTTCGACTGTGTCCCGCAATTGGGTCTCCTTTCAAACAAATTCGGTTAAGTTGGTACAACCATTTCAAATATACCAACTGGCGAGTCTGTAAAAATGTTCAAATCGTCGACATGATACATGTTGGCCTTTTCCTAAAAAACCCCTTTAAAACTTTTTTCACAAAAAAGATAAAATAAGGGTAGACAAAACTTAAGAAGATAGAAAGATTCGGATCCAACTCGAATCGGATTTTTTTTCCGACATCGACAGGTGGCGACTCTGCTAGGGACAGTAAAGGGCTTAGACCGCACTCAAATATTTTCAAAATTTATCTTTTCATATTTGAGTATGTGTGAATGATGCGTCTTTACATTGAATGAATGCGTGAATGCTGCATCTTTACATTGAATGAATGCGAATGAATGCTTTACTGCTTTATATTAGTGCTTCGCACCAATGTCATGATACGCATACGGTGAGACGCAATGTATGTGAATGTATGTTGTGTGATTCTCCACCAGGAGGCAAACCCGTCGGTAATAGAGTAATGTCTTCGAGAGAGAATAAGTCTTCGGGGCTCATGAAAAAGCACTAATCAAACCCGCTCTAGTTGAAAGATCGGATTAATTTCCCCTCCAGTAGATTGCGATGATCTGGGGACCTTCATGCCAAAAAACGGCTAGAGTAGCCTAAGATAGGTCAGCCTTTGATTAACCAAATCTAAAGGGGAGCCTCTTCAAGCCTTCCTCTTTCAATTCAATGTAAAGTTTTCAAATTCCAATGTAAGTATTACAATGTATAGTCCATGTTTTGCAAATCCTGTCATATTATCCTGTCATCAAAACAACTGACCTCAGATTTGCAGGATAAGATTAAAAATCATTAAAAACACATCATGGCATGCATCCTATCCATACCTACCTCAAGAAATTGACACTCCTACGTTTGTTGAAGGTGAAAAATTGGTCCTGTCACTAGATCTAAGTCTAAGAAATCACTAAGTCCTTCTCCGGACATGGCTTCCAGTGCTCAGCCAGAATCCACCCCTGTCTTAGGGAAGAGTTTGAAGGACTGAAAAACTAGATAGCCGAATTGGAAACTTTCTTGAGAGAACAGAGTAAAGCTATTAAAGGGAAACAAGCACAAGGTCACACAGAACCAGGAATACCCGGTGGCAATCAAGAGACCAGAAAGACAGACACTCAAATTCCTGATCCTCAGAACCAGGGTCCTACCAACAAAACCCCTAAAATCACAATCCTTAACAAAGAGCAGGAAGCTGGTGACATTCTAAAGAAAGTCCAACAGATGGAAGAAACTATCCGGTCTATTAAAGGGACTGGGGCATTTGGAAGTGTCAATTATTCGGACTTATATATTTTCCTTGGGGCTCGTTATCCCAAAAAATTTTAAGTCCCTGATTTTGAGAAATAAAATGGATTGACACTCACTTAAAGGTGTTCATTGGAGAGCTCGGATCCTATGTAGAGGACGAAAAACTACGAATGCACTTATTTAAGAAAAGTCTGACCGGAGAGGCTAGAGCCTGGTAGGCCCGTCTGGATAACTCTAAAATTCACAGCTGGGAAGAGCTGGCACATGCCTTCCTCAATCAATACAGTTTCCAGTCTCAACTGGCTCTAGACAGATATCAAATAACCAAAATCAAGAAACAAAACACTAAGTCATTCAGAGAATATGCTCAACGCTGGAGACGAAAGGCGGCCCAAGTCACTCCACCTATGACTGAGTCTGATATAGTCATGACCTTAGCTGGCATAGGAAATCCATTCTTAGAGATGATCAAAAAAGGCGAAATGGTAGAAATGGGGCTCAAATCTAGGAAGATATAGGATCTGACCGCCTTAAAAGCTATTGCCGAGCATATTCAATCTGGGAGTTATGGGAATAATCCCTTGAGGACACACAAGAAGAAAGACGAAGAAGTTTCCTTAGTATTGCAAGGACATAATCAGAGGGGTGATTCAAGCAGCATGCCAATTCAAAGGAGAAACTATTCCCCTTTTCAAGCTCCAACCCAACATTCTAACCCTCAATTTCAAAAAAATTTGGAGGCCAGACGTCGGAGAACGTTCACTCCATTAAGGGATTCACTCGAGAATGTGCTAAAATTGTTGACGGCACAGAAAAAGATTATGCAACTTCTTCCACCAACAAATACAAGGGGACGAAATTTTGACCCAAGTAAAAAGTGTGCCTTTCGTCCCAAGTAAAAAGTGTGCCTACCATTCCAGAGCTCCGGGCCATGATACATAAGATTGTTGGTCTCTCAAGCACAAAATCCAAGACTTGATTGACAATGGAGAGATTGTGGTGACCAAACCCAAGCAGCCGCACGTGCAAGATAATCCCCTCCCTCAGCACAAAGAGGAGAGTGTCAACATGATTAGCACACAAAATGGAAAAAGATACAAATACCTCCGGTACATTGGAGAGTCAACTCAATCCAGCAACAATAGCCCGGACAGCTGGGAATTATCAGAAAAGCAGTTCCTGATGGAACAGGAAATCAAATTCATCAAGGAACAGGTGGGATAATTGGCAAAATTGGTTGTATATCAACATCAGATAACCAGGCAGCTAATAAATCAGACCAACCACCAGGAGACAAGTTCTCCTACCCTTGAGATTAGCCCCATTTCCATGAGGGATCATTATCGATTTCATAAATGAGAACCCTGGGCCAACAAAATGGCCAAGGAGGAGAAGTTCCAGGCTAGTCTTGAATTCACCTTTCAAAGGAATTTCACCAATTTGAATCAACCTGTGAAAGAGATCCTCCAAATGTTAATCAATGAGGGAATGGTTGCAGATTTACTAACCCCAGTAAATCCTCAATCCAAGAAATTCAAGCCTGACCGAATTTGTCAGTATCACTCCAATGCACCCGGTCATGACACCAAAGATTGCTGGGGACTTCGTACTTAATTTAGAATATGATTGAAAGCGGTAAACTGATAAGAGGGAATCAAGATTATGGCCTTCCTGATGGAGAAACACTCTTTATTCCCATGGTTTGGAATCAGGAAACAGTGGCTGTTATCTCCTATGAGGAGTTAGTCAGATCACCCTTAGTCCTGCCTGGGAAAGGGGTCCTAGAAGCACAAAATTCTATGAAGTTAGCCGCACCCGATCCTTTAATCTTACCTTTTAGACCCCAGTATCCAGTGATCAGTCTGAAGAGAGTCCCATGGAACTATGGGAATGATGAAGGTTCAAGATCGAACAACATTACCATTGTATCTAAGGAGAATCCATTGTACCTGCCTCAGCGGGTGATCAATTCAGTTATCAAGGCCAAAGAAAAGGTGGCTGAAGAGATAATCGAAGAGTTCCTCAGTAAAATGGGACATAATGAAATCAAGGTGGTGCAAAGTTTGAAGGATGCACCCAAGAAAATGTCCATCTTAGATTTAGTTTTATCCTCGGTGGATCATCGCAATATTCTGGTGAAAGTACTAGAAGAAACCCATCTGCCAAAGATAGTAAATGCCGAGAAAATCCGTCATATGATAGAACACATCTTTAACGGCAATGTGATAGCTTTCACTAACGATGATATACCCTTAAAAGGGACGGGCTATCGTAAGTCACTGCACATAGCAGTGATGTCATCAGGGTATGTGACACGAGGTGTGCTAATAGATGGATGGTCGTCCCTAAACATCTGTCCCTACGACAGCATGGAGAGAATGAAGATCAACCCAAATCGGATCAGAACCAGTCATGTGGTCATCCGAGATTTCGATGGATCTCGCCGAGATGCTATGGGAGAAATTGAGCTTCCTCTAGAGATTGGTCCGCACACTTTTTATGTATCTTTCCAGGTGCTCAACATCACCATCGGATACAACTTATTGCTGGGAAGGCCATGGATCCACATGGTATGAGCTATTCCATCCACCTTTCATCAGCAACTCAAACACATTATCAATGACAATCTAATCATAGTGAATACCGAACCAGAATACCCTGCCTGCATACAGGGAGACATGCCAGTGATTAGTTTGGATGCAGGGATTGAACCTGCTACTTTTCAAGTCTTGGAGGTGAGCGATACTCAATACCTACCTGTTGAGGCCCCAACTCTGAAACCAAAAATCTCCCCCGAAGTAATGACAATGGGCCAGAAGATGGTATCTTTGGGTTTTTCCTTGGAGAAGGGTTAGGAAAGAATCAGCAAGCTATTAGGAGTCCGGTGCAAATCTCGAGTCAGTCAGGGAATGCCGGATTGGGTTACACAACCGGGTCAAACCATCGGAACCCACATAAGCATCCAAAGGCTCATGCTTCCACTATACTATTGCCAAACTTCACTGATGCAGGGTTTATGAAGCCAATAAGGAAGATTCCTGCTGTAGTGTCAGCCATATTATTTCCTCCAATCATATCGGTAAGTGAGAGAAAAGCCCCAAAGCTTGAGGGGGAAAACAAAAAAGGAAGTCCTAATAGCATCTTCGTGAAGGAATTCGGCCCAAGATGAATGGTCCCGTCGAAGCGGCCAATAAGAACATCAAGAAAATCATGCAGAAAATGTCCGCCAATCACAAAGAATGGCCTGACCTGTTGCCTCTAACATTGTTAGCATATAGGACGACAATGCGCACTTCTACTAGGGGTACCCCATACTCATTGATCTATGGCATGAAAGCATTCCTTCCCATAGACGTAGAAATAGAGTCCCTGAGAGTATTAATAGACGCTCAAATGGAAGAAGATCAGTGGTTGCAAGAGCGGGACCACCAATTGTCCCTGATAGATGAAAAGAGGGCTACAGTCATTTTTCACGTGCAGTTATATCAACAAAGGATTACTCGATATACAACAAGAAAGTATGAATTCGACAATTCAAAGAAAACGAGTTGGTGCTGAAGAAAGTTTTGGCTAATCATGACAAAGCTAAGGGAAAGTTTGCCCCAAATTGGGAAGGCCCTTTCATTATTAAAGAAGTGTTAACAGGAGGAGCTGTCAAATTGCAAGAAATGGACGGGAATGAATTTCCCCAACTTATTAACTCAGACACCATAAAAAGGTACTATATTTGAAACACATGCCAACCATTATCCTGGTCCTGCGAATAAATCAAATCAATTCAATTTTCACTAAAAGACTGAACTACGAATGACCTGATCTCCCTCAACCCGGGAGTGCGTAGGCAGCCATTCACGGTGCATTCAAACCAAATAAAAACTCAAAAATTCATCAAACCAAAAGAGACTTTTCAAGCCTCTTTTACACAAAAGACTGAATTACGGATGACCTGATCTCCCTCAGCCTGGGAGTACGTAAGCAGCCATTCACGGTAAGGTTTAACTTTCAAGAAAATACAAAAACAAAAAAAAACTAGTCACAAGACGCCGAAACCTAAATTCTATCAAGCCTCACTGGTCAACAGGCCCATCTTAGATATTTTTCGACATCTCAATGTCATTCCATCAAGGAGAAGCTCATGATACATCAACAACAACAAGTCATGAAAGAAGTGGTAATCACTTAGCAATGACAATACATATCCAAACAGGGAAATGAATCAAAATATATTTATCTAATATATAATACTATTCGATATATACATTGTGTCCTGTACATGACAAAAATGACTGATCTAGTATGTGCAGGAAAAACAAAGCTAGTCTATGGACCCATGGACAAGCGGGATAGCAGTGCCAATATAACGTCTCTCTCTAAAGATGGAGGAGTCGCTACAAGCGCAATACCCTCAGCCTCCATACGTGCCAGAACATCCATAGCCATCTGCATAGTAGCACTATAATCATCAATATAAACACTCATATCGGCAACCAGACCATGGGTATATGATCGGAGAGTAGTACTGTTAGCAATGTGGAGATCTCGGGAAGCTATGGCCTTATCCCTCTCTACAAAAGTAGCATCCCTAACAATCAAAGTCTCCTTAATCTCCATAAAAGCAACATCTTGAGAAGATTGAGCCACATCTCTCTCGACCAATGTCGTATCCCGAGTGGCTCGAGCCTCATCTTTATCAGCAAAAGCTATATCTCTACCGGACAGGGCAGTCAACATCAACGCCCTGACCTGATCTCTCTTGAAGGTCATCCAAGCTAGCAAATCTGCCATAGCCGGATCTGTCCCAGCAAGGATACTCGGAGGGTCATTGACTAATGCTGCTGTCAAACCCATGGACAATCCATCCTCCGTAAGAAGAATCAAGATACTCCATAGGCTCCTCCTCATCTTAATCCATAATCGGAGCTAGCTGGATAACTACAGCCGCTGCTATATCAGTCTCTAACCATGCCGCGTACTCTGGAGAGCAATCCAGATGGCTAGTAGAGAAATCAGCCCTCTCCCTATGAGTCCAACACTCATAAATCCAGATCAGGTCAGCTGACGATAATAATGAAGCTGATATCCGCTGAGCAATAGCTCCCTCAAACTAGTGCAGGCTCTGGAACTGATCAAACTGACCCATAACTGCCAATGGATGGTAAGTGGTCACCCCTCTTAATCCCGCTAGGGGCAAGTAGTCCATGCCAGATGCATAGGTGATGAAGCTATAAGGGGAGACTATCCCTGAGCATGGCAGAATTGAAAAAGGATGCTCAATATCTGACAAAAAAGCTGACCATGTCTCTGCATCCGAACACTCTGTTGGCTGAAAGGAGTAGGACGTAACTATCTCGTGGGTGAAGTAGTACCCCTGATGTCTAAAGAAGCCAATTGGACGTAAATGGGTCATGAGCCATACATACAACAAGACAGAGCTACCTCAAAAAAACCCCTTTGGATGGGTACTACAATAGGTAGCTGACCTCAATATCTCGGCCAGTATCATCGGCAAGATGGTGCTACCCTGTCTAAGGGCACGGACCACGACCATCAACCCAACATCTATGTGGTCCAAGTATAGTGGCATGTATAAGTAAGTAGTGACGCACATCAGCAATACGTCTATCCGGGCCGAATGCCACTCCTCTGCCGAGATAATAAAATCACCAGTGTGTCGATTGTAGCTATCCAGTCTGCCAAAATGATCGATCAAAAAGTCAATAGAGATCACATATCCTAAAACGATCTCATCTATGACTACTCTATAGCGCAGACCCGACCTACGCATAAACTGTCTCCTCATGTCGCTAATGACGGTGCTAGCGCAAGGCAAATCCAAAGCCAAACCGGTGAGCCGCTCATACTCCTCCAAAGTCAGAGTCAGCTCATGTCGTCCAAACCAGAAAACCTGTCGCTCACGTGTCCAACAGGATAGAATTCCTTCTATAAATCCATATGGCACCTGGAAATCTACAAGGACCAATGAATGCCCGAACATCTAATCTACTGTCCCTCTTGCTTGGAAGGGCAAACTATCATACCACGATCTCACTGACGATGCTACCAAGGATGGTGGTAAATGCTCGATGTGGCTAACCGTCGATGACGACATCTGTATCATCGTATCATAAGACAATCCAGAGGTCAATCTAAACTCATATATCTGAGTGCATATCTATAATATAATACATATATAATGACAATAATAAAACATGATGCAATTGATAGGAAATATCATGCATATCTAGAAAAAACTGTCTACTGCAAGCATAATCTCTGTCTGATCATACAATCCAAAATAAAAAGTATAGGGATATGGGGCACAAACGGCTAGCTACTAACAAAGGCCTATCAAGATAGGGCACAGACGCCCAATAGCTAAACAGAGGTCTGTCAAAAGATATAGCCAGGGAAGCTATCTAAAGAGATCAAGAATATCTGCCTCTAGGCTATTAACCTGCTTCCATCTCCTCCTATGACATAAAACCTCGGCAAATAGGAATGTCCGGTCGATATAAGGGAGGATCAACACCTGTATAACTGTTGAAAAACTATTAAAAAACTGCACAAAACTGCCAAAAACTACTACTTTTAAAGCAATGGGTACAGAATGGTGACATCTTAGCCGTTGGCACAACCCCAGTGAAGCATCGGGTACAGACCGGTGACAGTTCAGCCATTGGTTCAACCTCAGCAAATCGTTGGGTATAGACCGGTGATAGCTCAGCCGTTGGCTCAACCTCAGTGAAGCGTCGGGTATAAACTGGTGATAGTTCAGCCGTTGGCTCAACCCCAGCAGAGCGTCGGGTACAGACTGGTGTTAGTTCAGCTGTTGGCTCAACCCAGCAAAGCGTTGGGTACAGACCGGTGATAGTTCAGCCATTGGCTCAACCCCAGCAAAGCGTCAGGTACAGACCGATGATAGTTCAGTCGTTGGCTTAACCCCAGCAAAGCGTCGGGTACAGACCGATGACAGTTCAGCCGTTGGCTCAACCCCAGCGAAGCATCTGGTATAGACCGGTGATAGTTCAGCCATTTACTGAACCCCAATGAAGCGTTGGGTACAGACCGGTGATAGTTCAGCCGTTGGCTCAACCCTAGCGAAACGTCGGGTACAGACCGGTGACAGCTCAGTCGTTGGCACAACCCCAGCGAAGCATCGAGAATGAACAGGTGACATTCAGCCGTTGAAGGTTACTTCAGCGGAGGTCAAATGTCCTGACACTATCAGCCGTTGGCACAACCCCAGCGAAGCATCAGGAATTCGGTGGAAGAAATAGTAAATCAGTCCATGCCCACATAGGATAGATGATGGAATATGTTATATAAATCCTTAGAGGGAGCACCGTGAAGGACTGGTGATTCAACATCTTGTTGCAAACTATCGGTGTAAATTATTGTCAAGATAGGCATCGAAAGCACACGTTGAGGTAACTCGGCAACAGAGATATATTCCCAGCGGAGGAGCCTTTAGAAATGTACAACGTCATCAGCTGAACGAAAATATGCCCTACGGAGAGTATCGACAGAACCATTGGTCTCAAATCAAGGTAGCATCAAGAGATATCACGGATGACATCATCCCCAGCACAAAATGACGAGAACAGTCGGTGATAGGCTATCAGTGATATCAACCTGCGATAACCAAACTCCCTCAAAGGTATCTCACATTCATAACATATCGTGTCATGCATTACCTTACCTTTGCATTTGCATTTCTAGTGGCTAGCGATCTTTATCCTGTTCATTCCACTACATTGCATGAACATGATAAAGAGGTCAAAATTTTCTTCAGTCCTGTTGTAGACACTCAAAATTTTGCATTCCTGTTACTAACCCTGCAGGAGGGCATAACCAACATTTCAACTCAACTCAATCCTGGTCTCAATACCGGGATGTCAACTCAACCCCGGTCTTAATACCGGGATGTCAACTTAGCCCCGGTCTCAACCTCGGAGGTACAGGTCAGCCCCGGTCACATCCCGAAAGTACAGGTCAGCCCCAGTCACATCCCGGGAGGTACAGGTCAGCCCCGGTCACATCCCGGGAGGTACAGGTCAGCCTCGGCCACATCTAGGGAGGTATAGGTTAACCCCGATCACATCCCAGAATGTACACGTCAGCCCCGATCACATCCCGAGAGGTACAAGTCAGCCTCGGCCACATCCCAGGAGGTACAAGTCAACCCCGATCACATCCAGGGAGGTACAGGTCAACCCCGGTCACATCCCGG
Source organism: Panax stipuleanatus (assembly GCA_020205555.1). Taxonomy (NCBI): domain Eukaryota; kingdom Viridiplantae; phylum Streptophyta; class Magnoliopsida; order Apiales; family Araliaceae; genus Panax; species Panax stipuleanatus. Next base: position 60,645,656 of record CM035121.1, on the reverse strand, counting down.
GAGGTACAGGTTAGCCCCAGTCATATCCCCGGAGGTACAGGTCAACCCCGATCACATCCTAGGAGGTACAGGTCAGCCCCGATCACATCCTAGGAGGTACAGGTCAACCCCTGTAATATCCTTGGAGGTACAGGTCAATCCCAGTCACATCTCGGGAGGTACAGGTCAGCCCCGGTCTCAACCCGGGAGGTCAGGTTAGCCCCGGTCACAACCCGGGAGGCCAACTCAACTTCGAAGACAACCCTAAAGCCTCACATTATCTCTAAAGACAAACCTGGAAGAACCAAGTCAGCATCAGAGACAACCCTGAGGAAAAATATAATCTGCTGGGACACAAACCTCGGAGATAACCCCGGGAAGTCAACCAAAGGCCATGCCAGCACTGAAGGCAACCCCAGGAGGGGCAAAATGGTTATTTTACCAACTTAAAGCCAATTTGTTCAAACTCAAGACGAATTGATGCTACCATGGTCAGAAAGAACCGTAACATTGATCCCGAGTAGAAACAACGCAAGACAGCTCAACGGATAAACTGCGAAGAAACGAAGACCTGGTTATGAACTCGTCTTCTTGGACTCGAAAAAGGTTTAATCCCATGTCATTGCAACACTCTCGGCGAGGGCTTTCCAGAAAGGTATAACACGCCTCCAACGGACGCTCCGATCAAAAGTTAAAAAGTTTTGAATATGACCTCGCATTGCTCGAAGTGCACATACTTTGATGCAATAGGACCCACCACCCGGGGCCTGCCACGTGGCACGGCTACCGCGGGTAGACCCGCTTCCACCTGGTCTATATATATGAGTGCACCCCCAGCTCATTTTATACATAAAAACGATCTGAACCTCTGCCCGTTTCGTTTCTCAGCCCCACTCTTGTACTCCAAACCTATATTTTATCACTCTAACATATAGGCATACTTATATACTACCACATATCAAAAATTAACCGTTACAAACGAACGTTTGAAGCCTATGATTTGGCAAAAAGCCCGTGTAGCAGTTCATTGTGAGTATTTTTACGATTAGAAAGCTCATACTACTTCATTGCGCATTTATAAACTTGCACGTTAAGTTTTGTTTTTTGATTATGCCCGTAACTTATTTCTGTGGCCGTTTTTGCTTAAGTTTTCGTATATATTAGTACAAAAACATGTTTTTTGGCATTTCCACAGCCCGGATCGTCGATCCGCGGCTTTTAACATCTTATATATATATTAGCATAGAGGAACTTCGCTGGACTGGATTATCTTCCCAGTCCTAGTTTGGCTTTTTAATGTATATATTTAATTGTATATATACTAGCTTTTCAATTTTGTCAAGCCCGGATGTGAAATCCGTGGTAGCTACTGCTTTTATATATAACTACTCGTATTTGCCCGTGCCTGAAGGCACGACGTAACGAAAAATACTACATTACATAAGCTCTTTTCAAACTAAAATAACTTACAATCAGACATAACAATTATCATAATTCACCATACCATCACAATAATTATTACATACTCAATTATATCAACACATATCCAACCACCAAAACATAAAGCTAGTCGCCTCTAAATAGAATCAAATAATTTCGACAGAGTTTTCTTTAAAAATAGATATCCAGAAAAATCTAAACTTGTCAACAAAACTTACAATCATAAATATATATCCAATCCACCAAAATAACCATCATTCCATACCCAAAATCATCATAACTATGTATAATTAATTAACTTTACAAAAGACGAAACATTTGTCCTTATGTGTTAAGCCAAAATTTTCAAGTAACTATTTAAAAGAACTTGATCCTCAAGTATCCAAAACATTTCTGAAGAATATTGGTGATAAGTAGGTTTTATACCTACTTATTATCTATCAACTTGATAGGATTATGGCTTAATCTCAGGTATTTTAGTGTCTTTTGATATGTTTTATCTTTGTTTTATAGATTTCAGTCAGGAAACTCAAATGGCATGGAATGGCTTGATAAAGGCATGAATTTGGCATGAAATGGGCTAAAAGGCTTCATGGAGAGCTTCTGATGAACCAATGGTGGAGTTGGCATGGGGAGATAGCATATGGCTTGTGCAAAAGGGCCTCATATCAGTAGTCAAGTGAAGGCAAAAGAAGAATAAAAAAGGTCTAAGGAAGTAGCAGATGGAACTAGCAATGCACTAGCAGAAATACAGCACCGCGCGGCCGCGCCGGTTTGAAGAAGAAGACGTGCGCGCCCGCGCCAAGTTGCAGAATCCAGAGAGCCTCTAGACAAGCGCGCCCCCGCGCCCCAAATGCACTACTAGGCCGCTCGGCCCCGCCGGTAAAGACTAAGGAATTTATTAACTTTTCATTTAATCATTTATGCTGAAGTGTATTTTCTATATCAAGGTGTATTCTTTGGTTGGACGGGATTGGAGTTTTGAGATTTCAGTTTTATTTTACTATTCTAGGGTTTAGAGAGCTAGAGAGTGTTTGGAGCTTCACTTCTTCTCTCTTCTAGTTCTAGTAGATTTTCATTGTTAGAGTTTCATTTTGGACTTGATTGTGATTTGAAACTAAGCTTGAAAGCTGCATTTGAAAGGAGGATCATCAGATTTGCTATTCCATCTCTCTTAATCTCTTACTTTCATATTTGCTTCCAATGTTTAGATCAAATCCCATAATGGTTATTGGTTCAAAGATGAACTAACCACCATTATGGGATTCTAATGAATCTTATTGCTTACTTTAAGAATTGTATGCCTCATTGATATGTATGATTGATTATATATGGATTGCCTTGCATGGTTGTGTGTATTGATTAGATGCTTGATCACCATCTACTTTAATAGTTTATATGGAATTGAAAGAGGAAGTATAAACTCAAATTTTTCCCTGCTTGCATATATTCATGGAATTGGCATGCGATGAATTTTGTGATTCGTAATCCGGATAGACATATACAGGCTTACCTTATGTAGCCAATTGAGAGCTTGAACTTAAATCGGTATTGCTTGTAAGTCACATATACATATAGTGATTTAGGTTTTATTGATGTTCATGTGAATTCTATCTCATTTGTGGATTTTATATGATATGGACTTCGTATATTGAAAAATAGCCATTTCTCACATTCGTGCTCTCGACTAGCAATCCTAAATAATTATGCTTAATATGAGGTGTGTAATCTGGATGATGCAATAAGTGAAGTTAGGATCCCATACTTCTCCAATTTGAATCCATCATCTATAAATTAGTAATTTTAGTTTATAATCATTTTAGATATTAATTCACACTTTGATACTCGTCTAAGCAGTCAAAAATAGCTATAGAATTGTTGCATGATAGTTTAATCATAACTGCTTTTCTCGTGGGAACGATCTTGATTTATCATATATTACTTGTTGACCGTGTATACTTGGACGCGTTTGTATTTATTTTGTTAACACCGAAACGGAACAACAAGTTTGTCGTCGTTGTCGGGGATACAGTTGTTATTTTAATTACTATTGACATTAATTTTTGTTAGATTTGTCTGACTTGAACAATTCACTTCTTATCTCATTTCTATTTTATTTTTATTTATGTTTCAGGTACTTGTGGTTAGTATATGCACACTCGATCCACAAATTCTGCGTTGGTACCTCTACAAGAAAACATCAACGGTAGAGCTTGGAGAGCGAACACAAGAACTACTAACAGACAAGAGGAATCTTGAGCAGCCGGTACAAATGGCAGCCGAAGAACAGAGAGCAGAAAATAGAGCGTTGAGGGATTACTCAATGCCAAAGATCAATAATTTACAGTCCAGTATAGTCAGGCCAGTGATAGCTACAAACACTTTCGAGATCAAACCAGGGACAATTCAGATGGTTCAAAACACAGTCCAGTTTTGGGGTGTAGCTACAGAAGATCCTAATGAGCATATCCTGAGTTTTATTGAAATATGTGACACATTCAAATACAACAATGTGACGGATGATGCGATAAAGATTTGATTATTTCCATTCACCTTGACGGATTAAGCGAAGAGTTGGTTGCATTCACTACCCTCAGGCTCAATCAGTACGTGGGAGGACTTAGCACATAAGTTTCTCGCCAAATTCTTCCCCATGGCTAAGACTGCTTAGATAAGGAGTGCCCTATCTCAGTTTGCACAACAGAGGGAATCTTTATATGAGGCATGGGAACGATACAAAGAGATGCTAAGGAAATGCCCGCATCAATGAATGCCAGAATGGATGGTAATTAGCTCATTTTATAATGGTTTGGGATGGCAGTCAAGGCCAATCATTGATGCCGCATCAGGAAGAGCTCTATGGGCCAAGTGCTATGAAACAACGTATGACTTTATTGAGGCCATGGTGGCTAATGAATATCAGAATCCGACCTCTAGAATGCCGCAACCAAAAGTGGCTACAGTCTTGGATGTGGATGCTGTCACAGCCCTTTAAGCTCAAATGGCGGCGATGTAAAAGAAGATTGACTCTATGGCTGAAAATAGAGTTCAACAAGTTACATTTGTATATGAGTTGTGTGCTAGAGCACACCCGACAGAGCAGTGTGCCATCACTACAAGGTCAGTTCAGTTTGTCAGCAACTATCAAAAGCCTCAGAATTAATTTTTGAACTCCTACCATCCAAACAATAGAAACCATCCTAATTTCAGCTGGAGTACCAACCAAAATGCTCAACAGTCTCAATACCAACCATACCAACAATAAAAATCTCAGCCACAACAGTCTCAACAACAGTATGCCCCTAGACCGTCACATCCTCCCAGATTTCATCAACAACATTAACAAAATCTAGCCCCTAGTCCACAATCAGAGGAGAGAGATGAGATAAAAGAACACAAGTTGATAGTTAAGAGCCAAGCGGTGTCTTTTAAAATATTAGAGACTCAAATAGGCCAGATTGCCAATGCAGTCCTTAACAGATCGTAAGGGACTCTACCAAGCAGTACTGAAGCAAATCCAAGAAGTTGGGACGGTAAGGAACAATGTCAAGCCATTATCAGAGAAGCAACTGGAAAATCTGGAGACTGGCGCGACTGCGCCCCAAGAAGAACAAAACCTAGCGCGGGCGCACCCATGTGCAAAAAATGTTGAGACAGTTTTGAATGATGGGAAAGATAGAGGCAATGCAGTTGAGTAAGAAAAGGAGGTACCCACTGAGAAAATTAATGCTACACCACAAGTGATCTACCCTCCTGCACCACATCCGCAGAGGATTCAGAAGCAGAGACTAGACAAACAATTCACAATGTTTTTGGAGGTATTCAAGAAACTGCAAATCAATATTCCTTTCGCCGAAGCTTTGGAACAAATGCCAAGCTACGTGAAGTTTATTAAAGGGATACTGTAAAGGAAGAAGAAGCTAGAGGATTATGAAACAGTTGCCTTGACAGAGGAATACAGTGCAGTCTTATAAAGAAAATTACCTTCAAAGCTTAAAGATCCAGGGAGTTTTATGATACCATGCTTTATTGGGAAATTGCCCTTCAATAAGTGCTTATGCGACTTGGGGGCAAGTATAAATTTATGCCTCTATCGGTATTCACTCAGTTGGGATTGCCGACTCCTACGCCGGCAAGCATATCATTGCAGCTGGCCGATAGGTCCATCACCTACCCATGAGGTATCATAGAAGATTTGTTGGTGAAGGTAGATAAGTTTATATTCCATGCGGACTTTATCATTCTAGATTTCGAAGAGGATAAAAACATAGCAATCATTCTTGGGAGACCGTTTTTAGCTACTGGGCGAACACTCATAGATGTACAGAAGGGAGAACTGACTATGAGGGTTCAGGACCAAGAGGTCACATTTAATGTCTTTAAAGCTATGAAGTTTCCCACAGATGAAGAAGAATGCTTCAGAGTTGATATTATCGACAAGGTACTGCATGAAGAGACTGAACAGTTGATGTGTATGGATCTAGTAGAGAGTGCTCTACTGGGAGACTCCGACATGGAGGAGACAGATGTGGTGGAGTACATTTAAATTCTGAACAAGGTACCTCAAATGAGAAAGTTTAAGATTCCCATTGAATAACTCGAACATACTGGGGGGTCATCAGTGCGACTAAAGCCTTCTTTGGAGATGGCTCCCACACTTGACCTTAAACCTCTTCCTGATCATTTGAGATATGCATATCTGGGAGAATCTTCCACGTTATCGATTATCATCGCTTCCGCTTTATCATCCTGTCAGGAGAGCAAGTTGCTGCGGGTTCTAATAGAGTTCAAATTAGATATTGGTTGGAACATAGCTGACATCAAAGTGATCAGCCCCTCATACTGCATGCACAAGATACTCTTGGAGGATGACAGTAAACCGTCAATAGAGCAGCAACAGTGATTGAATCCGATTATAAAAGAGGTCGTCAAAAAGGAGATCCTCAAGTGGTTAGATGCTGGAATAATTTATCCTATCTCCGACAGCTTTTGGGTGAGCCCGGTGTAGTGCATCCCAAAGAAAGGAGGCATAACAGTTGTGTAAAATGAGAAGAATGAACTTATACCGACCAGGACAGTTACGGGATGGAGGGTCTATATGGACTATAAGAGATTGAATAAAGCTGCAAGGAAGGACCACTTCCCTCTCCCGTTCATTGACCAGATGCTGGATAGGCAAGCAGGACACGACTACTATTGCCTTCTGTATGGTTATTCAGGGTATAACTAGATTGTTATAGCCGTAGAGGACCAAGATAAGACTACCTTCACGTGCCTATACGATACATTTGCATTTAGGAGGATGTGTTTTGGGCTATATATATAACGCTCCAGCCACTTTCCAAAGATGCATGATGGCAATATTCTCTGATATAGTTGAACAAAATGTAGAAGTCTTCATAGACGACTTCTCCGTCCTGGGAGACTTTTTTGATATTTTCTTGGAGAATCTGGTATTGGTCTTTAAGAGGTGTGTTGAGACCAACTTAGTTCTGAACTGGGAAAAGTGCCATTTTATGGTACAAGAAGGCATTATTTTGGGCCACAAAGTTTCTGGGAAAGGTTTAGAGGTGGACAGAGCGAAATTGGAGACTATTGAATGTTTACCGGCACCAACCTCTGTAAAGGGGGTTCATAGTTTCCTTGAGAACGCAGGCTTCTATCGGCATTTCAAAAAAGACTACTCAAAGATTACTAAGCCTCTGTGCAGTTTGCTTGAGAAGGATGTTCTATTCAGATTCGACGAGGAATGCCTGGTAGCCTTTGAACACTTGAAAATGAAATTGACTACAGCACCTATCATTACAGCTTTTGACTGGTCTCTTTTATTTGAATTTATGTGCAATGCAAGTGACTTCGCTGTGGGAGTCGTATTGGGACAACACAGGGATAAGGTTTTTTATGTTATCTACTATGCAAGAAAAACCCTAACAGATGCCCAACTGAACTACACCACCACGGAGAAGGAACTTCTAGCGGTGGTATACGCTTTTGATAAATCCAAGTCTTATTTGATTTCGGTGGATACTTCTTCTATAGGAATTTGATTTGGGGATCAAAGATAGAAAAGGTACCAAAAACCAAGTGGCTGACCACTTATCTCTACTGGAGAATCTGGGAATCAACACAAATGACAAAGTGATGATTAATGAGTCCTTCCTGGATGAACAGTTATTCGTGGTACAAGGCGAAATGCTCTGGTTTGCGAACATTGCAAACCTCCTAGTGAGCAATATTATCCCTTCTGACTTCATTAGAGCCTAGAAGAAGAAGTTTCTACATGATGCTAGATGGTATAGTTGGGATGAGCCGTATTTGTTTAGGCAGTGCACTGATAGGATGATCAGACGGTGCATCCCAGAAAGTGAGTTGGATAGCATACTTTAGAATTGCCACTCATTAGTTTATGGAGGATCACTATGGGGGTGAGAGGACAGCCGCCAAAGTACTTCAGATAGGCTTCTATTGGCCAACATTATTTTAAGATACTTATAACTTCGTCTAGAAATGTGACCACAGTCAGCGAGTGGGTAATATATCCAAACAGAACGAGATGCCTTTGAATATGATTCTAGAGGTCGAGATCTTTGACGTCTGGGGGACATATTTCATGGGGGCCTTTGTCTAGTCATGTGGAAATCTATATATCTTGCTGGCAGTGGATTACGTGTCCAAGTGGGTAGAAGTAGCAGCCCTACCGACTAATGATGCTAAGGTGGTCTTGTGTTTTCTTCAAAAAAGTGTATTCACACGCTTCAGGACCCCTAGAGCCATCATAAGTGATGAAGGAACCCACTTCTGCAATCATTAGTTACTGCACTTTTGGCCAAGTATGGGGTGAATCATCGTATTGCTACGGCGTACCATCCCCAAACAAACGGCCAAGCTGAGGTGTGAAATCATGAGGTGAAATGAATATTAGAGAAAATTATAAATCCCAAGAGGAAAGATTGGTCCCTCAAGCTTGACGATGCAATGTAGACATATAGGATTGCCTACAAGACGCCATTGGGAATGTCACCATATCAGCTTGTATATGGGAAGGCCTTCCACCTTCTTATAGAACCTGAACACAAGGCCTACTGGGCCATAAAGAAGCTGAATTTTAACTTGAAGATTGCAGGGGAGAAGGGGCTTCTCCAACTTAATGAGCTCGACGAATTCAAACTGCAAGCCTATAAAAACTCCAAACTATATAAAGAAAAGGTAAAAAGGTGGCACGATCGAAAGATCATGTAAAGGAGATTTGAGCTGGGGCAAGCAGTGTTGCTGTATAATTCTTGTCTCGAACTCCTTCCTGGAAAGCTCAAATCGCGGTGGTCGGGCCCTTTCATAGTGAAAATTATGTTTCCACATAGTGCAGTGGAGATTTTTGACCAATACCCGGACAAGCCTTTCAAAGTGATCGGACAGAGGTTGAAGCATTATTATGGCAGCGAGGTCAATCGAGAGAAGGTCGCCTCGATTCTTTCCACCACATGACCAGTTCAGACAAAGTTGAGCTAATGGACTGTAAACAAGCGCTCGATGGGAGGCACCCCATCATATTTCTATTTCTCCCTCTTATTTAATTTTGGTTACATGACTCTATATTTTCCTCCCCCATGTTTAATTCTAAGCATTGTGAAAAATTTTGAAAATTTTTGAATAATTTTGGTTTTAGGATCTAATTGCCTATATTTTTGGACTTAGGCGTTATTGCATATATTTTTGGAATTAGGAGCTTATTGAACATATTTTTGGAGTATGAGCTTATTGCGTATACGCATATATAGTATTTTTGAGGTTGCACATACATATGATTCACTTATATAGCATTGATAATGATTTAAGCGTGCATACATCTTATATAGGAAAATTGTGAATATGGAATCAAGTTACATCTCATTTTTGAATGCTATATGTGCAGGAAAAAATCGCGTTTGAGTTGCTACTTAAGCCTTCATTTCATGCTGCAGAAAATAAGAATTTTTAGCTGGGCTCAGGGTAGCGCGGCCGCGCCTCCATCAAGCCTAAATACAGGGCGGTCCCCCCAATGTGTAGTGCTAGAGACAAGTTCTGAAGAGCCGCGCGCCCGCGCCGTACTTATATCTAAATCCCGCGCGGCCGCGCCCGACTCCAACTGCCTGCCGATAAATTATTTTAAATTATTCGACCTCAGCCCTTATATCCTCTTCCTATATGATTGAGACTTCCTCTTAAAACACAAGCCCTACCTCAGATAATAACCTCCGAACCTATATATATCCTTATTTCATCTCTCTCTCACAATCCCTAACCCCATTGCTCTTCTACTCCCATTCTAATTCAACTACACCCTAATAATCACTACATTTTCTCTATAAAACCTATCCATCCCAGCAGCCCCTACCACCACGTCATTCGGATACACCTCAAGAGTCAAATTAGGGATTGCTAGAGAAATTCAGATTGGGGGTTTTTCAGATTTGGAATTGCGAAAGGGATTAGGGTTGGTTCAAATCAATTTGCAGAGGTACAAGTTTGCGGGAGTTTCTTCAACAATCATCTTGGGTTTTCAAGAATAATTTTAAAAAATTTCATGGGTCCAAAGAGAGCACGCTCTGTCACTTCTGGATCACCCGCTCCTAGTAGTCAGAGCGAGGACATTGTAGATTTGGTTATGTTCATCAGTTTTGAGGCCCAACTAGAGTATTATCAGATCGTGGCCAAATCAATTGTAAAAGAGCGGGGTCTTAAACCGGCGAAAGAGGATTACCAATTGCTTTCCATGATTAGAGAGATGGGTTGGCAAGGGGTTTGTTCAACACCGCCTCCTGTCCCATTGGCTATTATTCGTGAATTTTATGCCAACACCAAGGAGACACAAAGTGGCTTCTCTTTTGTTCGGGGCAGAAACGTCGATTATTATTCGGCGGTGATCTGTGAAGTGTTAAGATTACCTCCAAACCCGGCTGACCAAGTGAATTGGGTCAAGGCGGAGCGTTTTGAGACTGACCTAGACCAGTTGCTCATTGATCTGTGTACGCCAGGCACGAAGTGGAAGTATATCCCCGCCTCCGCTCTGAAGAAATACTTCAAGGCATAGAATATGTTCTTATGTGCCAATTTGATGCCATCCACTCACCAGTATGAGATTACGGTCGAGAGGGCTATAATTCTTTGGGGGATCATCACTGGGAAGCATATTGAGGTCAGCTATTTGCTCCATCAGAACATGTTGCTCTTTATGTGTGACGCCCCCAAATCTGGGTACCTTCAAACCCAAGACATGGTTGTAACGATTGAGAATTTATAATTAATTTTAATATTAATTGAGATAAATAAATATTTTATGTGATTTATTTATTGAGTTAAATAAATAAATTATTTGATTTATGGAGTGATTTAATTAAGTGTTATATACTAATTAAATGAATGTGTAATATTTATTTAATTAATATTAATGTTATGTTATAGTTCTAATTTAATTGAGATAATTGAATTAGATGAATTATGTGATGAAGTGTTACATAGATTATAATTAGTAAGTAATTATAATTATGTGACAATTTTATGTGATTAATTGATGTTAGATTTTAATTGATTAAATTAGATGATTGATATTTAATTAATTAAAATGTGACACTAAAGTATGTATTAAATAATTTGTTAAAATAAAAGAAAAAGGATTTTAAATGAGTTTAAATAAACAAGGCTTTGCATTTGTTTTAAATCTATTCTACCAAACATGGCCTTAGTAATAATAACCTGTTTTTTTAAAATAATGTTGTTTTGGCCAAACAAAGCCTTAAGGCTTTTTGAATTTTGAAACTTATGTAACTGCTAAATTAATTAGGCTAATTAGTATTAGTTAGTACGCGTATTATATTATATTACGTTAGTTCTATACTACGTTAGATTAATCCTAAGTCTAAACTACGAGCAAAGAAGAAAGAAAATAGCAGAGGAAAAAGAGAAAGCAGAGAAGAGTTGGAGAATAAGAGAAGGAAGAAGAAGCTTGTGAAGGCTAGAGTGAATCTTTGTTTTCTTCTCCTATCACCGAAAGGTAATCCATAATCTCTACTTTCATATTTTCAAAACTCGATTTAAGTTTTATGTTTTATTCTCTGTGAAAACTGAGTTTTCATGTAATAGCATAAACATGGATGATATATATATATATATATATATATATATAGGTGGTGGTGTTCATGGTGAATTATATGGTTATCAATGATTTCTAGAAGTCAAATTACTGTAGAAATATATTTTAACAGGAAATTCATGTTTATATGAGTTCATATGGAATTTCATGAGTTTATATATTATGGGTGATTTTACATTGAGAAATTGGTATATGTTAGTATGTTGTTTAGAAATTTTCTATGATACTACCTTGAATCATGAGAATAAAGCATGTGTTATAAGTTGAATTTCTTAAGAATTTGATTATAGTGACTTATTTTGGAAAATATATGAGTTTTCATGAAAATGGCCAAATTGGATTTTTAAAACTTGTGATTATCATTGTTTAAATGGTTTTGTGTTGTGGAAGCATGTTATATATATGTATAATTGCATAGGTATGATTTACAATGTTTAAGTTACTATAAATATCCATTTGTTGGCTTGTATGGGTTAATCGGTGAAGCAGAGTAACGTGGCTGTCAGCGTCTGGCCGAGTTGCTGAGCAGCTGCGCCGGCAGCAAGGCCAGGAGCAACGCAGCTGCGCCGCTTGTCCTTCCCAGATCCTTACCCTGCGCAGCTGCGCCAGTGCCAAGGCCTGTGGCTGCGCAGCTGCGTCGTGCACAGTGCAGTGGCAGTGAGTTTTAGTCAAGTGTGCAGTGTGTTGTTATGTTTCCATTACATTATTGCTAAGATAATGAGCATGTATCTAGCTGCTATAATATGTGTTAATATGAAGTTGATAATTTCATAATTCGAGAAAAAGAATGTTTTGAAAAAACTAATATGGTATTTAAATTATAAACTATAATTGTTTAATTGTACAATAAGTTACTTAATTATAATTTTATTAATTATAATTAAGAGTAAATGTTTAATTTAAATTATAATTTTTGTGAAATTATAATGTATAGAAGTTGATTTATTTTAATCAATTAGATGTTAATTTAAATTATAATTTATGTAATTATAATTTAATAAATGCATGTTTAATTATGGATTATAAATTGATAATTTCATGATTAATTATAATTTGTCTAATTAAATGCATGATGTGATTTAATTGATTATAATTATTATAATTTATTTATAATTATAATTTGATTAAGTGTTTGAATTATAATTGTTTAATTATAATTTAGTTAAATACATAATTGATGTAATTAACTATGTGATAGTTGATTATTATTATTAGAGTGAGTTAACTATGAGGGTTAACCACTTATGTGAATTAGTTACGTGTTAACTAATTTAGGTTATTGTAATTAAATATATATGTGTAGGAAGTATTAAAGTACGTGAATTATGTTAAGTAGCTTGCGCTTGAGGCAAGTCTTCTAAACCCTAAACTCGTTAATTTTATGCAAGTTTTCTGTACCCTAAACTTGTTGATTATATACAAATTCTTGAATTCATATATTCATTGTTGAGAATGTCCTTTCTATTTCTGTATTAGACAATTGTTTATTTAATTGAAATGATCTTAACTTATTGTTCAAGTAAGATCTAGTTATTATTTTAAATGCTTTAAGTTGATTCTAAAGCATATGTTAATTCATAATTTTTTTATTTATGAATTATTGGAAGTTGATTCAACTAATCCTTAGTTGATGAACGTGAATTCTAAATTACCCTTGTAAGCTTATCCAAACCAAACTTTCTTTGGTGCGGACTTGAATTCAAATTTCTGAGTTGAACAACCCTATTTACTAGGAGAGGTTACTACGCATAGCGTTAAGATGTTTGTGCACAATACATGGTACGAAGGGCTGATCCCCCTAAGTACGAGTTAAGGTCCATAGTCTTATTGACTGTTAAAGGTTTAAATAGAAATATTTATAACCTAGGACAAGAGTTCAAAGGTCTTATGACACTCAGATAAATTCTATATTCGAATTTTAATGTTGACAAAGAATTATTATTAAATTCTTTATTGTTGAAGTAAGCTAAGTTATTCAGATTCTTTTTAAAGAATTCCTTTCATGTATATATTATTGTTAAACTCCAGTGAGCTGTGGTTTGCTCACTCCTGCATTAAATAACAATTTCAGTTATGGTTGATAACGCTGATGCTCCGCCTACAAGTAAGGGCAAGTGAAAGCAAAGCAAGTGAAGACTTGTTTTTATTTAATTGAGAATGATTGTAATAATTGAATGTTATGTTTTATTTCTGCACTTTATTATATTCATATCAAGGTTAGAGTAACCCTGGGATTGATTTTGAGAAGGTTGTAACCCTTGTTTTAAGGGAGATTTTATTAATAGTTGAATAAAGGTTGTAATTTATTTTAAGATATATTGGGTAATGTTTGTTATAGTTAGAAAGTGAACACCAAATCATGTGAAAACGAAGTACCCGGATTTGGGGGTGTCACAATGTGCTACACGGTGCTACAATCTACTCAAACATTTAATTGAGGGCATCAATATCAATGCATAAGTTTACTAATTATTACATTCTATTAAATTCCTTCCCAAGTATTCGTAACCAATATATTGTTCTATGTCATAATATTAGTAAATACAATACAAATACTATACTATTACAAAGGTCACTACTTATCCAGCTTGGACTTGCCTTTGTCTTTACCGGATTCTTCAGTCTGTTCGTTCTTAGCTGAAATCATTTAGTTTTAAGCAAGAATGAGCATAAACAGCTCAGCAAGTTAAACAGTATATCTTGAAACCACAAAATCAAGAATCATATTCCTTGGTCGTCAATAACTGTACAATAGTTATGAAGTACTTAAGAATAATCAAAATATCGTTTTGATTCTTTTAAAACCATTCCCAAGGACTTTATAGCCTCTTCGAAATCCATTTTGGTCACGACCATGAACCATATATTTTAGTTCTCATTCATGAAAGTAACAACCCGACACGAAGGCCGTAAGTTCGATATAGCTTACAAGCACATCCAGGTGATCAGCCTGTAGTACTCTATGTTGATCAACACTCATACATTAAACGTGTTTACGTTTAATTGGTGGCAACCTCACGTGCCTGTCGAATTAACGACGTTTAAAACCTTTGTTTTATTCATACTCAGGTTTACCTGAGAATCCGTACCAAGCAATTTGCATAGGATCACAACATTATATATATTTTGGAAAGATTTGTGGAAAAAACCACCAAAATATGCTAAATCTCATTCTAGCCAAATCAAATGGCATCGACTATTTAATAACAGTTCATGCATAAGCAATTATGCACAATGACCTCTTGTCCAACCATAATGTATAGACAAGAGTTTAGAAAACTTGCATTCATAGTAAAGTATGAACGAAGTTAGAAAACTTGCCTTTGCATCTTCTAAACCTTTACACGTAGTCTATTCAGTCTTTACAACGTCTACAAAGCATAACACAAAGCATACCTATGAGAATTCATCATCGATATACCAAGTATAGCCTAACTTCTCCTTCTTGTATAACTTAATTGAAATGTAAAATAAATAACATTCATT
Organism: Panax stipuleanatus; assembly: GCA_020205555.1. Lineage (NCBI taxonomy): Eukaryota > Viridiplantae > Streptophyta > Magnoliopsida > Apiales > Araliaceae > Panax > Panax stipuleanatus. The sequence continues at coordinate 60,630,625 of CM035121.1, read as the reverse complement.
TAAGTTATTTAATGTCCATTACGGTTTATTAACATCCTATGTTATAAACCAACTCTTCTTAATCATCACTACGCATGATGATTAAACGAGTATTTAACTTGTTCCTTAACTTAGTTTTGGTTAACGTCCAAAACTTAAGTTTAATTATGTTTATTTAACATTTAATTTTTATAAACTCTTACTTAAACATGTTGTTTAAGGTTTACATTACATCATTTACTAGCCCCTTAATGATATGCAAAAGGTTAAGTAATTATTAACAATGTCAACTTTTCTCCTATGCTGGAGCTGCGGCGCCAGATATTGCCCTTGGAATGGTGCTACAGTGCTACTCTCCAGAGCTTTCTCCCGGGTGTGGCGCTGCGACGCCGGCTTAAGCCTAGTGGCTGGCGCTGCGGTGCTAGCTCTCCAACTTAGAAAATTTTTCTAAGACTTTGAAAATTCTGAATTTCCGGAGTACGTAACTTGATCGTTATAACTCGGAATTGGTTCGTTCTAAAGCCAAAAGTTCATAAACGACATGCTCTACCATCCTATCAAGTCAGAATTCATTTCTAAATCTGACGACGAGAAATTCACTGATTAGTCCATTTTTTAACATATTCGTTAAACGTTCGTGAACGTTCGACGCTCAAATCTTCGTTTTAAGTTGGAATTAATCCGTTCTTTCCCTCGCAAGTCTTATTTACAGAAATTCATGTATTGCAATTGAAAACTATCATTCCCGATGCTCATGACGACTTTTGACTTCTAATCCGAGAAATTTATGTTTTCGACAATTATCGTCTAATCGCGTAACTTTCGCCGAATCTTCGTTCTTCATTATTATTACTCCAAACCACTTGGAATCAATCCCATGGTTGATTAGTACTAATTCTAATCATTCAAAACATTTAAGTTTTTCATGGTTTCACATGTTCATTAGTCCATTTCCTATGAATTCATTAAGTCCATTATTAGTACCTAATTAATTCTTAGTCTTCCATCATGCATGGCTTGTTAACGTTCTTAGTTCGCTATTAATCCATCCTTATAACTTCTTAGGGTTCAAGCTTTGTTTAACACTTCTCTATCAACACTAATATTAAAAGAAAAGAAACTTTTACATATTATTCCTTATGGGAATACCTTTAAGGTTCTTGGTGGAGTGAGTAGGAATACTCAAAGCTTTCTTAATCCCCTTGGTTGATGAAATGTCTTCACAAACACAAGCTAGCTTCTCTGCTTATCTCTCTCTCTAGATGTTAGGATTTCTCAAACAACCAAAATATGAAGACAAGGCTCTCTATTTATAGAGTTGGCAAGGCTTAGGGTAGAATAGTCATTTAGGCCCAACCTCCTCTACTATTCCCACCTTCTCTCCTTTCTTTCCCACCAAGTTCAGGCCCATGTGCTAGCACATGGCCAACCATGTCCCCCCTTGTGCTCCCACATGCTCCCATGTGGCCTTGTTCCCCTATGTCCAACATGGGTTGTGGGTTGAACCATGGTTAAAACCACCCGTTTACCCAATGGTTCGACCCACGGGTCAAACTTATTAACTTTTAATTCCAACTCAATTCGTTTTAACGTATTTACTCTGTATAAAAATTTGTATTGTACGTTGTATAATTCTCGTATTCTCTCCGTATTATTCTTGTATAATACCTCGTATTATACACGTATTCTTTCTGTATAGTAATCATTTATTATTATACATAAACAATTATTTCAATAGATCACTTTCCTTAACCGTTAGGATTTTAAGTCCCTACGCGAAAACTTCATGAGTCATAAATGAAATATTATTATATATTCCATCTCGTATCGAAATCCTATCATTAAGCGTTTCTCGAAATTTCAAAATAAATTTCCGAGCAGAAATGGATGAATAGTGATTCCCGTACTTTTCCTCCCGAGAAAACTTTTATCGGCTAACATAACTTTTCACGGTATATTACCGTCAAATCTTTTGACATAACGTCATTCTGACATTCTGAACTCTCGGAATGACATAGGGTCTCAAACCCTAACCCTTAGGGTCAAACCCTTACCCTTAGGGTTGAATAGTGTCTATTTCATTCTTTTCCCAAAAATATTTTTATTCTCAGAAACCTTTTTTCTGGTCTTATAAATTCATATAATTTATTCCTAGCACGTAGCCAGAATCCTACTCATTTTTGCATTCTCTAGGTCATAAAATAACCTACAATTTACTTACTCAGTTTAATAAACAATTAATCCAAATTTTATTCAATAAATCAAATAAAAATTCATTTACATAAACGTTCAATTTTATCGGGCATTACATTCTCCCCTTTTTATAAGAATTATGTCCCCAGAATTACCATACAAGTTAATCAAACAAATGAGGGTAAGCCTTCCTCATCTTGTCCTCGAGTTCCCACGTTAGTTTTTCGGCATTGTGGTTCCTTCATATCACCTTCACCGATGGTATAATTTTGCTTCTTAACGCTTGTTCCTTCTTATCAACTATTTGATTATGAATCTTCTCATAAGTTAAGTCTTTCTCGACTTGAATTGGTTTATACTCGATTACGTGCTTGTAATCCGGCTTATAGGGACGTAATACCGAAACGTGAAACATGTTATGGATATGCCCCAACTTTGGAGGTAATGCTATCTCATATGCTACCTCTCCTACCCTTCGCAAAATTTCAAACGGTCCTATGAATCTAGGGCTTAACTTCCCTTTTTTCCCAAAACGCATCTTCCCCTTCCAAGGTGACACCTTCAGGAATGCATACGAACTGACTTCAAACTCCCTATTCTTCCGATGTGGATCGGCATACTTTTTATGTCTGTCCTGAGCTGCTACTAGCCGCGTTCGTATTAACTAAACTAGTTCCGCCGTTTGTTGTACCATCTCAGGTCCTAACATTTGACGCTCTCCCAATTCATCCCAACAAAGTGGCGTTCGACACTTCCGTCCATATAACGCTTCGTAAGGTGGCATGCCTATACGAGCATGATAACTGTTGTTGTAGGCGAACTCTACTAATGGTAGATGATCATCCCAAATCCCCTTAAAATCCATAACGTAAGACCTTAGCATGTCTTCTAGTATCTGAATTGTTCTTTCGCTTTGTCCATCTGTTTGTGGATGGTACGTATACTAAACCTCAATTGTGTTCCCATCTGCTCTTGCAAACTCTTCCAAAATTTTGAAGTGAATCACGGGTCGCGATCAGACACGATCGAAACTGGCACTCCATGTCTCGAGACAATCTCTTTAACATAAAGCTTAGCTAACTGGTCTAAATTGTATCTGACTCTTATCGGCAAAAAATGAGCCGACTTCGTCAAACGATCCACTATTACCCAAATAGTGTCGTATCCTTTTGTGTCGTTGGAAGTCCCCCCACAAAGTCCATCGTGATATGCTCCTATTTCCACTACGGAATCTCCAATAATTATAACAAACCACTGGGTCGTCGATGTTCGGCCTTAACTTTTTGACAAGTTAAACACCTACTGACATACTCTTCTATCTCCCTCTTCATATTTGACCATCAAAAATTGGTTCGAAGGTCTTGATGCATCTTGGTACTACCAGGATGAATCGAGTACCTCGAGTGATGAGCATCATCCATTATCTCCTCTTTTAACTCTGGCTCATATGGAACCCAAATTCTTCCTTTAAATCTCAATAACCCTTCGTTATCAAGACTGTACGCTATTTCGGTACCGTCTGAAATCTTCTTCCTTATTCGCTCGCATTCATCAGCTCTGAGTTGCACTTCCTTCACCTTTTCCAATATTGTGGGTTGAACTTCAATTGCAAACAGTTTCTCCCCTACATTAATTGGACATCGTACTTCTAATTCCATTCTTGCCATCTCTGTAACCAACTCATCTTGAGATGTTAACATCGATAGCTTCTCCCGACCCTTCCTACTTAAGGCGTCGGCAACCACATTCGCCTTCGTTGGGTGATACAGGATTTCCCAATCGTAATCCTTTATCAACTCCAACCATCTCCGCTGTCTCATATTAAACTCCTTCTGAGTGAAGATATACTTCAGACTTTTATGGTCTGTGTAGATCTCACACTTCTCCCCATATAGGTAATGCCTCCAAATCTTTAAGTAAAAAACCACTGCCGCAAGTTCAAGGCCATGAGTAGGATAATTCCCCTCATACTCATTCAACTGCCTAGATGCATATGCAATGACCTTGCCTGCTGCATGAGCACGCAACCCAATCCTTTATGCGAAGCATCGCTATACACTACGAAATTCCCCGTCTTATCCGGTAACGATAATACAGGGCTTGACTCAACCACTTCTTCAGCTCTTGAAAGCTGTCTTCGCACTTTTTTGTCCATACGTATTTCACCATCATCCTGGTTAAGTTTGTTAACGGAGTAGCTATATTCGAGAAGTCCTGAATAAACCTCCAGTAATAAACCGCTAACCCTAGGAAACTCCGCACCTCAGTTGGTGTTTTCGATTATTCCCAGTTCATCACCGATTCCACCTTCGCTGGATCCACTTAAACTCCTTCCTTGTCAATGACGTGCCCCAAAAACTGCACCCTCTCTAACCAAAATTCACACTTTGTGAATTTCGCATACAACCTCTCTTTTCTTAGTGCCTCCAACACTAATCTCAAATGTTTAGCATGATCCTCCTTCGTCTTGGAATAGACTAGGATATCATCAATGAACACCACTGACGATCTTGTCCAAATATTGTTTGAACACTCGGTTCATCATGTCCATGAATGCGGCTGGCACATTCGTCAACTCAAAAGACATCACGAAGATCTCGTAATGACCGTAACGAATCCTAAATACTGTCTTAGGTACATCCTCCGCCCTCACCTTCAACAGGTGATACCCCGTACGTAAATCTATCTTTGAAAAATATTTTGCCCCTCTCAACTGATCAAAGAGATCATCGATCCTGGGCAATGGGTACTTATTCTTTATCGTTAGTTTGTTCAACTCTCGGTAGTCGATACAAAGCCTCAACGATCCATCCTTCTTCTTTACAAACAATACCGGCGCTCCCCATGGAGAAACACTCGGTTAAATATACTTGTTGTCCAACAGTTCTTGCAACTGAATCATCAACTCCTTTAACTCCACTGATGCCATACGATATGGTGCTTTCGAAACTGGTGCCATCCCTGGCGCAAGGTCTATAACATATTTGGTCTCCCTATTAGGTGGAAGACCTGGTAAGTCACTCAAAAATACATCTGCGTACTTGTTGACTATAGGTATCTGTTCCAACGTTGCTCCTAACCGTTGGGTATCAACAACATGGCACAGGTAACCATCGCATCCCTTCTTCAACAATTTTCTAGCTTGTGTCATGGTTAAACAACAAGTGCGTCCTGGTGATTTACTACCGTAGAACACTACCTTGGGTTTCTTAGAAATCTAAAGATTCACACTCTTATTTTGGCAATCTATCATCGCCCTACGGTTAATTAACTAGTCCATCCCGAGAATTACATCGAATGCTCCCAACTTTATCGGTATAAGATCTAACGACAATTTGTTACCTCTAATATCCACACAACAACTCCTATGAATAGAGTCCACAGGAATTACTTCGTCGTTAGCTACCTTAATTTTTAAAGGTATTATAAGTTTTTCAGGGAGTAATCCTAATCGTTTAGCAAACTCACATGCTATGAACGAACACGTTGCACCTGAATCAAACAGTACATATGCATTAATTTTGTTGACCGAAATGATACCTGCCACGACGTTGCCTCATGCTATCGCATCTTGTACCGTCATATTAAAAGCACGAGCAGTCGGTCTACCCTGTGGTACTGCACCACCAATCGTCAGCTTATTGCCGCTAGCTCTCTTTCCACCATCCGAACCCTTCTTCGGACAGTTGCGCGCCATGTGGTCCATAGATCCACATATAAAACAACCGCGACTCTTCTTGGGACTGGGACAGTTAGGCAAAATATGCCCCTCCTGTCCACAGTTATAACAGACCGCATTACCCTTGAGGCAGACTCCCAGATGAGTCTTACCGTAATTCTTGCACGCTTCCATTTTCCTCTTGGAAAACTCCTGTTTTACTCCGGTATTCCCGTAGCTAAAATCTTTCCTCTTCTGGCCACTTCCACTGGCTCCCTCGATCTTGACTGATGCCTTAGTTTTGGTTTTATTCTTCTTCTCTTTGTGGTATAAGGTCAACGCTTCACTACCACCGTCGGCTATAATCGCCTTTTCTAACACCGCTCCAAAGGTAACACTTTGGAAAATCAATATCCGGTTATAGAGCCAGGGTTTCAATCGCTGCTCGAACTGTCGTGCCTTCTGCAACTCTGTGTCCACCTGGTGTGGAGCAAACCTTGCCAGTTCATTGAACCTGCTTGCATATTGGGGTACCGTCATGTCCCCCTTCTTCAGTTCTAGGAATTAAATCTCCATTCTTCCCTGCATGCTCGTGGGGAAGTAGTTCTCAAAGAATAACTCCTTGAACCGCTCCCACGTAACCATTTCTGTTCCGGCCCTACCCTGGTTGGCTTCCCACCAGTAGTTGGCCTCCCCCTTCATCATGTAAGTCGCAAAAGAAGTCTTCTACGCCTCACCGATATTTTCTATGACAAATGCCTTCTCTATTTCTTTCACCCAAACTTGGGCAGCTATTGGGTCTGTAGTTCCATAGAACTCAGGCGGACCTATTATCTTGAACTCTTTAAAGGTAGTCCCCCGACCTATCCCAGGATTAGTGCATACGGTACCTCTCGTTCGATTGAGAGCCGTAGCTAAAAGATTCACAAATTCCTGCATCGGGTTATTATTCCCTTGCACCTCCTCATTACGAGGATTCTTCTTCATGATTTCTGGCACGTCTTCTTGGCGGCATTTCTGTTAATACAAAAACATTTCGTTATTCTTTATTTCTTCATTCGGTTATTATTAACAATCAAATCATAACTCAATCATGTTGCCAAGTATTTTAAATAAAACTTTATATTAAAATACTTCCTTGTAGTATAACACTACACTTTACATTACACGGCTTCAACCATTTACATTACTATCCCGCAATTACTTTCCAAAAGTTGGGACTTACAAAAGACTACCCTTATCTATGAGGGTTTTACATCATCACTAGTTGTACACACATTTACATAGCTATTTACATCGCTATATTTTCTATACATACTACAAAAGTACATCTACAACACGACATTCATGTAATCCGCATCGGCCATACTGGCCACAATGTCCCGACTAATAGTATACCGAGTCTGTCCTTCCTCCACACGATACTCAGCTATCTACTGCTGGTAATCCCCGTGCGAGCACCTATGAATATAGCACATTCTACCTATCTTCTGCTTCATGTTCAGAATTTCAGCCTTCAATTCCTGGACTTCTAGCTTCAAGTCCCGGACTTTATCCTTAGCCAGCACTTTCTCATCGTGCTCGGCCCCCCAGAAGATCTTTATATTCTCTCTATCTTCTACCACATCTTCCACCACTTTCTTGAGGTCACGGACCTCCTTACTTAGTTGGACATTTCTGTCCAGTTTTTCCATGAATAGTAGTTTTATGGACTCTCCCGGTGTAAAATCCTCCACATCTACCTCTGTAGGCAATACCGTATTAATCGGCATTGTCTCCTCCTCCTCAGTAGGCAGTACCGTGTTAATCGGCACCGACTCATACTTCGCAGCGTTTGTCGATGGTTTATCTCGGTCCTTGGTTGAGGCTTTGCGCAGCAGGGAATGCTAGTGGAGTGGCCTGTCTTTGGTTCTGCGATGTCATACCCGCCGCCATATTCACCACCCGAGGAGGGTGGCCATGCCAATAATTAGGGGAGTTTCCTGACCCTTTACTTCCAATGTGGACATTGAAAATTTTAAGTTTTGGGGTATTGGGTGTAGTTAGTAGTAGTCGCATATAGTTAATTGCCTATAGTTTTATTTCATGTTTAGGTTGCATAGTTGTTGCATTCTAGTATTTGTTAGTTAAATTTTGCATAAAAAATTTTCTGTTTTCTTTTGTTTTGTTTATTTAGTTTATGTTTAGTTCGCATTGCATAGCATGATCCCATGTTTTAGCTTGTTAAATTCCAGTATGGCCAATGATAACATTGAATTATGATAGATTTTTGAACTCAATGGATAGTTAAGCTTAGTTATAACGTTATACTTAATGTAGTCTATGCCTGTTGCTTTGATGTTACCGGATAGCACGGTATTGTTATCATCTGCTTGTTTGTTAGATTAGTACATGCTTGTCTTCTGAGGGGAAAATTTTGTTTTTAATGATAGAATTGTGTAAGAAAATGAATAATGGCCTCAATGTCGTAGAAATTCTAGTTTGCTGGAAAACATAGGGTATGCATGCTAAAAAGAAATAAAAAATAAAAAAAGAAAAGAAATTTAATTGAGAAAAAAAAGAAGAAGAATAAACACCTTGGCTAGCTAAGTCTTGTGGCCTTTGATACTCGAGCAAGTAAGCCCTAGGGGATTGTCTCTACACCCAATGCCCTAAGGCCTTTATGGTTTGGGAGTCGTTGGTCGAAAGCACGATAAATGGGTATCATTGAAAAGCTTAAGAGAGCTTAGCATTGCACAGTCAGATGTAACCACGGGAAAGTGCGAAAAATCGCACTCGTGTGTGAATAAAAGCATAATAAACCCTTGTTGAACCTTAGCTTGTAGCAATGTGTTGGATTGGTCGTTAGTTTATATATATGAAAAATTCTTGACTTAAGACCTCAGTTTTCCTTCCTTAGAAGTACAACATGAATGTAAGTAATAATAGTAAATATACACTTGTGGGTCTGTATTAAAGCAGTATATCTATGTACACACCCCACCCAAAATAGAGCAAATCATTTAGGGGGTGTAAAGTAACAAACCTTGATAGTGAACTCATCGATGGATTGACTGGCCATTGATTGTTCTAAAATTCTTATCTCAAATTAAACTCAAAAACTGAGTCCTTAAAATTAGGTGAGGAATATAAGGGATGGAAAATCGAAAAGGGTCGGCTTCAAAATGGTGAATCAGTGCTTTGGCGATAAAAAGAGGTGAGTTTTCTTTGGGTATGAAATGAAATTTAAGAACAGAGTATGATGGGAATAGAAGCAGCATGACCGAAGTATACTCCTATATAAATACTCGTTACCTCAAAATCCCTAAAAATCTGCAGTCCCTTGCATCAATTTGATGATAGTGATCAAAAATAAAGAATCCCAATACGAATTACCTCTAAAAAAAGGTTTGATTTTGCTGGAAATGAGCAAGGAGATAACTTTCTCTCTCCTCAAAATGACTGGAAATGGAGAACTTTCTCTAAAAAAAGGCTTGATTTACTAAGAGTTTTGGAGGTGGAGGATAGTACAACGGAAAAGGAGAAAGCAGAATGGGAAAGGGGCAGAGCGGGATTTGGGTAGCCGATCCGTCGTCACCGGCTCTCCGATTCCGCTGCTCTGAGGCAGCAATGCCGCTGGTGTCGCTGAAGAGGGAGGAGGAGGCGGAGGAGCAGACGATGGTATTGGCATCATCCCCGAGGAGTCCTTTACACAAAATAAATGTAGAAATTTAAAACCTGATCAGTTTATTTTATCATTACAGTTATAGTAGAAGATTTGAAAAGTAGAGATTTAAGGAATTACTGCCATTGAATTTTCCTGATCGTTGAAGTCTGATGAGGAAATTGAGTGACTTCTTCTTCTTTTTCTTCTTTTTCCTTCCGTTAAGGGATCAGGAGCTCACTGCCCCTACAACTTAAACATTTAATGTTTTTCTTAGCTGATTAAATATAAATAGACTCATCACATCTTAAACCAAAAAATATCATGTCCTAAAAGCTCAAAAACACCAAATAGATTCCAAGAGTATCTATTACTGTCCAAGTTATATATTTCTTTTAACTTCGGTTAACAAATAAAGGCTTTGATGTAATTGAAAAGTTACTTTGATGAATATTGTTGACATTGATTTCTCACTCCAGGTCCTCTATTTCTATTTTTTGCCTCCACTTTTTCTACTGTTCTCCTATTATGCTTCTCCACATTCTTCAGCTATTCTCTTCCTCTCTAACATTCTCTAACTCTTTCTATCTATCTTTAATTCTCGACCTGTTGTGTTATACAACAATATTTTCCTTCATTGCAGCATACTTGCAGTATTTCTTCCCATTGTATTAAAAAATTTGAAGTTCAAAAAATGTGAAGAAAGTTACGCTAACAAAGCATATCATGTTCAACATCCATTAAATTTCAAGTACACCGATAAAAATATTGCTGAAAACCACTACTACTTTATAGATATCAGACAAGAATTAAAAATACAGCTCATACTCAAAATATAGGTCTGAGTCTTGCTTACCCATATAAAGTGTATAGATTATCAAGACATAGATTCATACATTTATAAAATAAAGTAAGTTCTAAATCTACTTGACAACTAGGAAGGAAGTCACACATAAAAGAAAATGTTCTACGATCACATGATGAAACAAAATAAGAAAAATTCAAAATATGTAGTTTATATTGCTTGATGAACAAATAATAAAAATTGAAGAATATTTTTGAATAAGGCAATAACCAAATCATCCTAGCAAATTCAAGATAGCAAAAATTTCAAGAGTTTCTATGCTTTCTATGTTTCATTGATGTTTACTCCATTTGACTGAAATTCTTCGCTAAACGACTCCAAGAACGACAAAATTGGCACACCAGGGACCATTTGCTGACATGACGTAAAAGCCTCTTCAACACTTTCAGGATACTCAAATCATGTAATCATATGAACACAAACCCAGCTGGCAAATCCAATCAAATATTTAGCTCTAAATCCCCAAGAAAAATAAAAACCATAAATTAGCTCTCAAATTCAATCAATCATACAAATTAATAATCATACAACACTACACGAATTTTAAAATCATCTAACACGTACAAAAGAATTAAAAAATAAAGAAAAAGATCTTGTGCCTTAGTTTCAAAGCTTTACATGCTTGAGGATGAATTTGTCTGAAACTGATGAGATTAGTTTTAAGACATTACATTCCTTTATACCAAACCCAATTCTCAAAGAATTTGATGATAGTAGTATTAACACCATTGAATCACATCCACAGATGCCATAACATCCTAATACAAACAGAATAATCAAACTCAACATTTAATTTCTTAAGTAGCATCAAAGCCTTCTTTTGTAATAGTGAAACCTAAAAGGCTAAAACACATATCACATTAACAGATTGAAACCCACATACAAAATTCCATTCATGAATGTAAGTAATAATAAATAAAATATACACTTGTGGGTCTGTATAAGACCAATATATCTATGTACACACCCCACCCAAAATAGAGCAAGTCATTTAGGGGGTGCAAAGTAACAAACCTTGACAGTGAACTCGTGGATGGATTGACTGGCCATTGATTGTTTTGAAATTCTGATCTCAAATTAAACCCAAAAATCGAGTCCTTGAAATTAGGTGAGGAATATAAGGAATTTGATGGAAAATCGAAAAGGGTCGGCTTCAAAATGGTGAATCGGTGCTTTGGCGATAAAAAAAGGTGAGTTTTCTTTGCGTATGTAATCAAATTTAAGAACAGAGTATGATGGGAATAGAAGAAGCATGACCGAAGTATACTCCTATATAGATACTCGTTACCTCAAAATCCCCAAAATTCTGCAGTCCCTTGCATCAATTTGATGATAGTGATCGAAAATAAAGAATCCCAATACGAATTACCTCTAAAAAAGGCTTGATTTTGCGGGAAATGGCCAAGGAGATAACTTCCTCTTTCCTCAAAATGACTGGAAATGGAGAACTTTCTCTAAAAAAAGGCTTGATTTACTAAGGGATTTGGAGGTGGAGGAGAGTACAATGGAAAAGGAGAAAGCAGAATGAGAAAGGGGCAGAGCGGGATTTGGGTAGCGTGTAGGGGGGTTTTATTTGGGCGGGATGTTTTATTTGTGAGATGAAATGTGAGCCTTTGGATTAAGTTAGAAGAATTGAGATGAAATTTGAACAGTTGTTGTGGTTTGTCAAATTTTAAAGTGGGAATAGATTCAAAATGGGTTATGTTTTATTATATATATATATATATATATATATAAATTTTTCTAACTTCGTTTGGCCTAGAGTTATACTTCGTGGCCTTTTTATTGCTTTAATATATATATTATATATATATTAACATTTGAATTCCAGTTTGGCCTGGATCATTCTGTGGTCTTTTTATTGCTTTTATAAATATATATATATATATATATATATATACTTACATTTCTATCTGGGCAAAGGATAAAATGTCCATCTGTTGGGGTAAAATCTAGTTACGCGCAACACTCAAGTATACGTGGTCAACAAGTAATAAAGTGAAAGTAGAGTATCGTTCTCACGAGGAATTATTTAACAACTATCACCAAGTACTAACCCATAACCAACTCAATCTTATTTAAACGAATGTTAATTAACGATATATAATTAAACTACTACTAAATACCACTAGTTAAAGTAAGATTACAGATATTTAAGATCACAACTTCACTTATTACCTCATTTAGATTAACACACTTCTTATCAATTATTCTCACTATCTTGAATTGTTAATCAAGAACACTTAAGCAGATATAACCACCTCCCAATGCATTATACCCAAACTTACTCGCATCCACAGATGACATAATTAAGCAAGACACCCTAAATAACTAATCCACAATATCTCTATGTGAAATACAATTAAAAAGGATTTCACGCACAAGTTCTCTATTAGATTACATATGGCGTAGAGGTATATCTCTATCCTAAACACAAATCATATAAAAAACACAATCACATGCTATTATGATCAGATCTAAACACATACGTCCTCTCCCGATTTCATATGATTTATCACGATAATTAATGGCCAATCATTTAAACAGTTAAGTCCAAATCACAATAGATAATCTCAACGGTATATCATAATAATTGATAGAGAAGCATATTAAAATAAACTACACAATAAGATCCATTGTAATCTTAGACAAAAGATTTAAGTCATTGTTATTGAATGAAAACTAAGAATTCACAATTGAGTAATCATTTAAAAAAATAAGAATAAGATTAGAGAAGAGAATTGAATCTGTGGTCAGCCAGCAAATCATCAAGCTTCCTCTTGCTCCTACTCTTGATCTTCAATGGCTTCCAATATGCTTCAATCTCCAATCCTCATATAACTAAGGTTTATTATTTAATTGAAACTAAACTAAAACTAATCAAATAATAATAAAACTATACTACATCTAATATATTCCTAAGCTACTCCTCCCTCGTGGCTTGTATATCTTTAACAAGTTAAGTCTCCTCCTTCATATCATGCTTTTAAGTCCATTCTTTATCCAATACTCGTGGCCCACCAAATTACCCATACATTAGACAAATCCTTCATGAACTAGGATTTATATTTTTTTTAATAATAAAGCTAAGCTCAAATCGCTCCATTCTATATTTCCTTGTATCAGGTCCCCTTTTAGAACATATACATAGCAGCCCACAAATTATGTCCCAACTTGTTGCATCCGATGCATCTCGGCAAAGGAAAAGTGACAGCAGCTGGCGCCTCCCCGCCCCAGCGGGGCTCTTCATGCATACAGCTCCGCCCCAGCAGGGTATCCTTCTGTCCGGCACTGCACCTTCCCCGCCCCGACGGATCTTCTCTCTTCCGAGCCCCGCTGAAGTAAAGGGGAAACATGTCAAGCATGCGTGGCCCAGTTGAATTTGAAAGCCAAGCATATTAACTTTGCCTTTTTGCTTATTTATTTCATGGTTGCTCCTCCTTGTCTCAAATCCGTGAGTTGCTACATCTCTGGCCCACTTAATATATGCTGAATGTTATCCGTGAACTGCTAATTCAATTTGAAATGCATGAAAAGCATGTGCAAGGCCCACTTAATATTGCTTGCATGAGCATGATTTCATGTAATTAGAAAGCTGGGCTACTATTAAACTCGGTGCACTTGATCATTCCAAAACTAAATCGAAGGCTCGGCTGCTTTAATTTCTTTTGCAAGCTCGTGGATAATTAAATATGATGAATATGCTCAGTAAATAACGATCGTGACCCACTTAATAACTTTTATGAATATCTTGTTTAATTTCGTTATTCCAATATTACTCAATTTGTCTCTAAATTATTTCAAAAGTCACGGGACCCTTCAAGTGTGCTAAAAATTGTTCTTTTAAGCTTCTTTTACATCCCTTTCATCTCCTGCACACAATAACATAAAACCCAGTAAAATGATGTAAAAATTACTTTAAAATAACAACAATCAAGATATAACGAATATTGATTCGCAGGTATGAAACTCACTCATCAAATACCCCCAAACATGAGACTTTACTTGTCCTCAAGCAAACACACAAATTAGACAAATTCATTCTCTAGTAATAATCCACTCATGCAATGAATCAATATGAATTTGAACACTGGCCTCATAGGTTACAACAAATGATAACCCAAAGAAAATTTGAAAATAATGCCATGTCTAAAATTTCATCGACTTTCATAATTTCCACATCTACTCATGATCCTTTAAGTGCGTGCGTGCATCCAAACGTTCAACTAGTCATGATTTAGCTAAAATCAACCAACACTCATAAAAGATTAAAAACAACTTTCAAAACTTCTTATAACATCAATCTCCGCTAATAAAGACAAAGTACAAATTTTTCTTGAGGATCAACCGGATATTTAAACATGTAAGCACACATAAACCCTTCCCAAGTACTTCAAAGTTACTCTTTTTTTTCTATCTTTTAGTGAGTGCGTTTTACGCTCCATCTCACTTTCTATCTCCATTAAACGAGTGTGTTTTACGCTCCATCTCGTGCCTGTGTTTATGAGGAGTGCATTTTACGCTCTATCTCGACCCACCAAAAAATTCAAGTATTCAACTTGAGAAGGTTCAACACAATTTTATTTTTCAAAAATACCCCAAGATTTCACCCAAACTTATGTGAGTGCCTAATTTTCACTTTGAATGATGCCTAAAATAAGATTTCTCGAGTTGCAATGATATCTTTCATACGCATTTAGAAAATTTTCAACCCCAACTAGCTAAACAGATGGATATGTGTATAGAAGTTCAAAAAAAAATCAAAAGTAGTGTAAAAATCAAATAATGAGTAGAAATATAGACTTTGCATGCTCATCAATTTTTCAAGAGTTAAAAACTCATTAATCACTCACTTATCATTGGCCAAAATCAATTTCCATCAAAACATCGCCCAAGTGAATACCAAATATACTAATTACCCTCAAACTTAAAACAGACATTGTCCTAAATGGCTAAAATAGGAAAAAGTAAAGTAGAGGACTTCCCTGAAAATATAGCAATTTTCCTCCTTCTCTACTAAGTCTGAAGAATATGCTAGGCATTGAAATGAATCGAGCACCACACATGAATTGGACTTGTCTCACCTGTGAACAAGATAGAAGCAAGTTTATTAAATTTTAATAAGAAAAATTATTAAATACTATGAAACCTAAAAACTAAAAATAAAAATTAAACTTGGGTTGCCTCCCAATAAGCGCTTGATTTACAGTCTTTCAGCCTGACTTTTTCTGATCAACGCTATCCAATTCCTCTTTGAAAGTTGAGTAACCCTCCATCCATTAGTAATAAATTGTCCTTTTGGAGGTTCCCACAAGCGATGGCCAGTGCATCAAAGTCACCTAGCATGCTCTGATTAGGTATGATCTCAATCAAGAACGTCCCACAGCTAGGTGTTTTCTCCATTTTGTATGTGAGCACATTGGGGAATGGAAGCTTGTTAAACACAATGGGCTCTTCATCTATCGTCTCTTTCTCGTCCCACCATGGCTTCAAAATTGTCCTCGCTCTTATGTCATACAGAGCTTTGCCGACGACATGACTACCAAGTGGGCAGGGTTTTGCAAATCTGACTGACTCATTGATCTTTGGTGGAGACCCATTTAGATCTTCATCGACCTCCAATTCATTATCCCCATTTGTCTCCTCACTTTCGATATCTTGTGGCTCATCTAGTCGCAGATTTTGTTTGGGTTCTCCATCAATTTTGTCATCCATGTCGTACAGCCAAGTGTTTGGAGGATGATTGTTTGAGGCGTTATTGAGTTATTCCATCTGACTATTAAGATTTTGGCTTGATAACCCCAGACTAATCCTCTTCTCCTCTAGGTCTGCTATGGCCTTCAACAGTACATCTCTCAGATTTGACTTTTCTTCTTGTGGCAATGAAGGTGGACATGAAAATTTCGGTATGTATGATGGATTTGGAGCATAGTATTGGTCTTCAAAATTGTGGCTCCATGAAGAATCCAGGTGATACCCCCAATCTTGGTGATAGTTAGGATCAGTATAGTTGTTGAGGTAATCACCGATATACTGTACCGGTTCAAAATTGACGGTGTATTGATGACTCAGATGATTATCAGCACAATAATCACACGTAACTACTATCCTTCGACTCCGTTGGGCTGCTAGAACATCCAACTTCCTCGAAAGTGCTTCAATCTATGCTGACAATGCAAAAAATACATTAAGTCTATCAATCCTTGTATCCCTTGGTTGAGTCGTACTCTAATATGGCCATTGATAATTGAATCCAGCCATGGTACCTGAGAAGTGAGTAAAATAGGAAGAGAATTAAATAGATAAAAAATATTTAAATTAAGACTAATTTGATTAAAATTAATATTGGCGAATAATTAAATTAATTCCCCGATAACGGCGCAAAAAACTTGTTGGGGTAAAATCTAGTTACGCGCAACACGCAAGTATACGTGGTCAACAAGTAATAAAGTGAAAGTAGAGTATCGTTCCCACGAGGAATTATTTAACAACTATCACCAAGTACTAACCCGTAACCAACTCAATCTTATTTAATCGAATGTTAATTAACGATATATACTTAAACTACTACTAAATACCACTAGTTAAAGTAAGATTACGGAGATTTAAGATCACAATTTCACTTATTGTTTCATTTAGAATGACACACTTCTTACCAATTATTCTCACTATCATGAATTGTTAATCAAGAACACTTAAGCATATATAACCACCTCCCGATGCATTATACCCAAACTCACTCGCATCCACAGATGATAGAATTAAGCAAGAGACCCTAAATAACTAATCCACTATATCTCTATGTGAATTACAATTAAAAAGGATTTCATGCACAAGTTCTCTATTAGATTTCATCTGGTGTAAAGGTATATCTCTATCTTAAATAAAAAATATGCAAAAAACATAATCACATGCTATCATGATCAGTTCTAAACCCATACGTACTCTTTCGATTTCATATGAATTATCATGGTAATTGATGGCCAAAAAATTTAACAGTTAACTCCAAATCACAATAGACAATCTCAACGATAGATCATAATAGTTGATAAAGAAGTATATTAAAATAAACCACACAATAAGATCCATTGTAATCTTAAACAAAAGATTTAGTTCATTGTTATTGAATTAAAACTAAGAATCCACAATTTAATAATCATTAAAAAAATAAGAGTAAGATTAGAGATGAGAATTGAATCTGTGGTCAGTCAGCAAATCATCAAGCTCCTACTCTTGATCTTTAATGGCTTCCAATTTTCTTCAATCTCTAATCCATATATAACTAGGGTTTATTATTTAATTGAAACTAAACTAAAACTAATCTAATAATAATAAAACTATACTATTTCTAATATATTCATAAGCTGCTCCTCCCTCATTTGTATATCTTTAACAGGTTAAGTCTCCTCCTTTATATCATGTTTTTAAGTCCATTCTTTATCCAATACTCGTGGCCCACCAAATTTCTCATGACTTAGCCAAATCCTTCATGAACTAGGATTTGTATTTTTTTAATAATAAAACTAAGCTCACATCTCTCCATTCCATATTTCCTTGTATCAGGTCCCCTTTTAGAACATATACATAGCAGCCCAAGAATCATGTCCCAACTTGTTGCATCCGATATAACTCGGCAAAAGAAAAGTGACTGTAGTTGGCGCCTCCCCTCCCCAGCGGGGTTCTTCATGCATAGAGCCCCGCCCCAACGGGGGATCCATCTGTCTGGCACTGCACCTTGCCCGCCCTAGCGGATCTTCTCTCTTCTGAGCCCCGCCCCAGCGGGGGGGAGGGGGGGGGGGAAACTTGTCAAGCATGCGTGGCCCAACTGAATTTGAAAGCCAAGCATATTAACTTTTCCTTTTTTTCTTACTTATTTTATAGCTGCTCCTTCTTGTCTCAAATTCGTGAGCTGCTACATCTCTGGCCCACTTAATATATGCTGAATGATATCCGTGAGCTGCTAATTTAATTTGAAATGCATGAAAGACATGTGTATGGCCCACTTGATATTGCTTGCATGAGTATGATTTCTTGTAATTAGAAAGCTGGGCTGCTATTAAACTCGGCCCACTTCATCATTCCAAAACTAAACTGAAGGCTGGGATGCTTCAATTTCCTTTGCAAGCTCGTGGACAATTAAATATGATGAATATGATCAGTAAATAAAGACCGTGACCCACTTAATAACTTTTATGAATAGCTTGTTTAATTCCATTAGCCCAACAATGCTCAATTTATCTCTAATTTATTTCCAAAGTCACGGGACCCTTTAAGTGTGCTAAAAATTATCCTTTTAAGCTCCTTTTACATCCCTTTCATCTCCTGCACACAATAACATAAAACCCAGTAAAATGATGGGAAAATTACTTGAAAATAACAAGAACCAAGCTATAACGAATACCGATTCGCATGTATGAAACCCACTCATCACCATCGCCTTTTACAACTTTTTATATATATATATTTACATTCTATCCAGCCTGGATTACTCCGTGGCTTCTTATAGCTTTTATAAATATATATATTAATATATTTCCATTCTATTTCGGGCACAGGAGTGAAAACCCATCGCCCTTTACTGCTTATATATATATATGTATATATATTTCCATTCTGTTAAGCCTTGATTACTTCGTGGCTTTTTCTAGCTTTTATAAATATATATATATATATATATATATATATATATATTAGTTCGGGCATCGGAGTGAAAACCCATCGCCCTTTACAATTTTAGTATATATATAATTATATATATATCCTATACTCATTGTAATTAAATCTCTTCTTTAAATATTCATTTGATATGAATCGGCAGTAACATCTCTTTGGACAAACTAGATTTCTTTAAATCTGGCCAATTCTAGCTTTCAAACGGTTCAAAATAGGTCCAGACAGAACTGGGAAGCTAGAATGGCTGAGATTTACTTAAATCTAGCAATTTTTTCTAGTTTCATTTTTGAAATCAACCTCGTGACGCATAGATCGCTATCTAGTGGGAACGAGACACTTCGGCTACGCGCGAGCCAGGATTTACTGATGAATCCTTGGTTCTGGCGACATCTGGGTGTAAATATACATTTTCTGTACATATTTGAGCTGTGCATGTTTTATTGGCTTTCCTTTGTGAGCCTAGGAATCGTGGAATTCACTATCAAACTGATCTGAATCTGATTCCCACGATGGACAAACTCCACTTTACAGATGTACCCTGCCAGTTTTTCTGTAAAATGTACATCTGAAAGACCTTCAAACGGTTATCTGGGTTTAAGGTCTTAACATAATGAAATAATGGTTTTACGTTTCAGAGTCACTCCAATGGCTGTCTTGCCCATGAGAAGACCGACACTTGTATATATTTTGTGGTCAAAGATGCTTCGTAGCCCGACAATCACCATTCAAAATTGAGCCAAAAGGCTGAAAAGATAAAAAATTAAAGTATCAACATGCTTCAAATCCAATGTTAGTGTAAGGGTTTGAAAATCAACCTTTCAAAAAATCATTTTAATATCTTGTCTAAATAAAAGAGACTTTTGCAAATCAAATCAAACTCTTCATATATAGGTTTAACGAAGTACGTACATACTTTCAAGTCAAACATAGGCCCAATTTCTTCCAGTATTCACACATATACATTTCAAAATTAAAAGAGAAATATTGAAAAGATGCGGTACCGTGTTTTCACGGGAGTTGTGGTGTGCCTAACACCTTCTCCACACTTAACCAAGCCCCCGAACTTAGAACTTTGGTTTTAAAGATTCAGTTTCGATAGTGTCCAGCAATTGGGCCTCCTTTCAAACAAATTCGGTTGAGTTGGAATAACCATTTCAAATCTACCAACTGGTGACTCTGTAAAAATGTTCAAATCGTCGACATGATACATGTTCGCCTTTTCCTAAAAAACTCCTTTAAAACCTTTTTCACAAAAAAAATAAAATAAGGGTAGACAAAACTTAGGAAGAGAGAAAGATTCGGATCCAACTCAAACCGAATTTTTTCCCGACTTCGACAGATTGCTATGACATAGAAAGCTGCACCGCAGCGCCATTCCGGGGAGATGGTTGCTGCAAGAAGGTGCCGCAGCGCTTGCTTTTTTCCTTTAATTGGCGCCGCAGCACCCTTAAGTAAAAATTTTTCGACATGAGCTGTTGTTTATCTAGCTTTCTATATGATAATTGAGGGGCAAGTATATACTTAATATACATGAAGAGAAACATCCTAAACAATGTGCAAACCTATGAGTTTTGTAATTAAACGTTGATTAAAAGTTATTAATCGAAGAACGTAAAATACGTAAACGTTAATCGTGAATCATATTCGTGTTTAACCAACGTCTAAGGTTTATATAGGTTGTAATACCTAGATGTGGTACGAAAATGATAGAATATGAATGTAAAACTTATGTAATCGCTATACACGGCTCAATATTGGGTAATCCGGGGAAACTATATTCGAATTAACCAACCGATTAATGTTATAGTTATCGTGATACTTAGACGATGAACAAGGAATGGTGGTTTATGACATTTAGATGTTATTAAGCCGTAATGAATGTTAAATAACTTAACGAATGTTATTAGTGTAATAAATTTGATTAAGATATATAAGAGAAAGAAGTTGGTAGAAACAATGTGCGTAGATTGTTTGATAGCTAATTGGTGTGATATGTGATTATAACATATAGAACATATAAAGATCAAGAAAAGTTGAGTTTAAAGTAGAAGACACTTAAACATAGCGGAAGTGCGATAAAAGAGAATTTTAAAATTTTAACAAACCATTACCATGATCATCCAATATGCTTAGTTATCAATTCATACATTTAAGAGAAGAAGACGAGATTCATACCCTAGTAGATCGAGCTTTCTCAGGTACGAGTTCTACACCAATTGCTTTCACGTTCAACTTGAATCCACGAGATTGATTCCTTCTTTTGATCAATGTTAACCACCCAAGTGTTTGGCCTTTAGAGGTGATCCACCAAGGAAGAAGAAGAACTCAAGAAGGTGGGTGCTTGGCTAAACCCTAATTGTATGTCTATAGAATATTTGTATACTCTCCTCACTCTTGGATTGAAGTTTGTGTTGTGTAACTTTGTTCCATAATAAGACTTTCTTCTTTATAAATGTAGGCAACCCTCCTAAACTATTTAGGATTAGGGTTTCATATTAATTAATTAAACCCTTTTAATTAATTAGGCTTCCCAATCCTATTGACAATAATTAAACTCTTTCAATTAATTAGTCTCCTAATCTCATTACGAATATATATGAGAGAGTATCTTATTAATTAATTCCCAAACTCCTTTAGGAATTAAATAATAATAATAATAATAAGACTCCTCTTATTAATTTATATTTAATATTTCCAAAATATTAATAATAAATATTAATCTATTTAATTTATTCTATCACCATAGATTAAATTAAATATACTTAACTCATTATTACGATTATGTCATTTGCTTCTTTAATAAATATTCTTCTTTTTATGGTGTGACCCTTTAAATTCTCCATATTAAATCGGTTGTGAATAAATCATACAGAACAATACTAATCTTATTTAAATAAAAAAATTAAACTAATAATTTATTTAAATAAATAACATTTATTCTACAATAATGGTAAGCGCTCTTAGTAATCAACGACTTTCCTAGATAATATATATTTCAACATTAATCATAAAAGAACCTTAGAGTAAATAGTTACCGTACAATTCATTCCTTCCACTATACAATGTCCCAATTAAATATAAGATATGGAATTACTATCAAGCCTTATATTATTTAATTATATGTATTTCGATCCTAAAATGAACAACTCCAAATAATGCAAATTAGAAACTCTTTTCTAATTTCATTCTACCTTAGCCAAGGACTATTGAGTTTTCATTTATAGAATGACATAGGACATTCTCTTCTTTTACTAGAAGCGGTAGATTCTTTATTGATCATTCATTATCTCCATATATAAATTATTATACCCAAGTATACCCTTTGATATACCTTTAGGATCTTAAGGGATATGTCAAAGTATAACTCATCATACATAAGATACTATAGTGATCTCAAGTCTAAGGATTATTTGTACTACTATCACTAAAGGAATTCCTATTAATAGGCAAGTAAAACTCCATTAGGTATTCCTTAGCCAGACACGTTCAGTGTACTTATTCTGTAATAAGCACCTACATACTTGTTTTAGTGTCTCCACATAAATGATTACGAGATCGATCATCCTCATCCATTGAGAAAGCAACGTATGTACCAATCTATCCGGAGTCACAAATCTTGTGACACCCCCAAATCCGGGTACTTCATTTTCACAGGATTTGGTGTTAACTATCTAAATAAAACATAACTAACTGCCCATAAATAAAGAATGCAAAATAAATTACAACCATATTAAAAAAAACTTCCTTCAAAAAGGATTACAGCATTGTCAATACGTTCCCAGGTTTCTAACCTTAACAAATATCAAATGCGGAAAATAAAACATCATATAACAATTAAAGTCTTATTACAAATCTTATCATAAATATGAATAAGTCTTCACTTGTTCATCTTGCCCTTGCCTTTGTTGGTTAACAGCTCCTCAACCTTCTCAACTTTAGCTGCAATGGTTATATATGCAAGAGTGAGCAAACAAAAGCTCACTTGAAAAAATAATCAATAATGATGACATATCATTGAATAAGTTCAATTGAAATGAATAACATTACTATAATCGATAATCAAGAATAAGATTTAGAATTTATCTAAGGGTCACAAGACCTTGAACTATGTCTCAGGCTATAAGTATTTCTACTTAGACATTTAATATTCGTTAAACTATATGGACTCAAACTCATACTTAGGGGGATCAGCCATTTGTACCATGTATTGTAAACAAACATCTTAATGCTTTCGCATGGTAATCCCCTATTAATGGGGTCGCTCATCTCATTTTTAATTAACGAGTTCGCACAAAAAAAATCTTGGTTTGGATAAGCTCAAAGGGTAATTTAGAGTTCAACTATCATCAACTAAAGAGTTTGAATTAAAATTATAATAATTTAAAAGTTCGATAACAAAAAAATTATGAAATAACTATGAGTCATAACAATAGACATCATATTTACCAGTCATGCTTTAGAAATAAACTTAAAGCATTTGAAAGATACAATAAAACCTTGCTTGAACAATTAAGTCAAGGTTACATTATTTCAATAATGAACTTCAATAAGAATACTTGTACAATGCAGAATAAAAGAACTTGCTCAATGAAAAGTAAGGAATTAAAAAACTTGAGTAAACATAATCGAGTTAAGGTAAGAAAATTTGCCTCGTGCGCAAGCTAGCAATTATTAACTCGTTCCACAATTTATCGTACGTCCACGTAATTAACATTAGTAACACAAATTAGTTACCATATAGCTATATCACATCATTAGTTAACCCATCTAAGTTAACTCATCATTCTTTAATTCTTAGGTTTAAATCATTAGTTAACACATGATCAAACCACACATTTACATCAAACTTAACTTATTAATAATAAATCAAATTATAATTTAAAAATCATACATTTCATATTAAAAATATGATTTCATACTGTCCAACAAGCATATAATTTTATTAACATGCTTATATATCTATTACCTTATCATTCTCACAAAATTGCACATTTAAATATAATTTTCTGGCTAAACTGCACAGGTGGAGCAGAAGCGGAACATAATGCACTGCAGCCGGCGCTGCAGCACTGTGCCACGTTATCAGCGGTCTAGGCCTGGCACTGCAGCGCTCGAGTTATACTCCGAATTGGGGTTGCGGCGCTACCACGTCAGCACACTCTTAAATCTGGTCTTGGCGCTACAGCGCTGAAGTTAACATACATAACTGGCGCTGCCGCGCATGCAACGTCACCTGCTGCTGCGGTGGCGCTGCAGCACCCAGTTTACTCACAGGGCTGGCGCTGTGGCGCCACGTCACAGTCAGACGTAGACAGCCTCGCGGATTGTGCAGGAAAAAACTAATTTGGCATATTTTCTCGTATCAAACTCAGATTTTAACTCACATAATCATATAAAGCTTTATAGAATCATAACTTTATGTTTCTAACATGTTTTAACATATATAAACATCAGAACACATAATTAAAAACCTTTAATTTCATGATTTTGAAGAAAACACCATTGTTAAGTTCTCTTGATAAAAATAAATACTGTGGTTTTGTTTTTAAACCAAATCACATATTTTAAATCATGTTATTTTCGTTTCTTAACATATTATAATAATCTAAATTCAATTTACATCACATAGCATGAATTAGACATCAGTTTTGATATTAAAGAAAATATTTTTCAAAATAGTTCATTATAAATTGCTATAAACATGATTTATTCATGTTCATCATATTTACATGAATTAAACAACTATAATACTCATACAAATCATATATAATAGTTTATATAAACAATCTAACACATATAAATCATATCTACATGAATTCTAATGAAAAACCAAATTACAGAAAAGTGAAAGTTAACTTTTTATGAAGAGTAATGAAGAACAATGAACTTAAAATTAGATTATACCTTGGATGTTAGAAGAAGAAGAAGATGATGATGATGATGAGTTTTGATTTAACAAAGCTTTCTCAATCTTCTTTCTTTCTCGTTTCTCTCTTTTCTTTCTCTGCTTTAGTTTTCTCTGATATTCTTCTACCTTTCTAACTTACGTATTATAGAATATACATATAGCTGATATAAAAATATAATAACTGACATATACATAATATCATCTATTAATAATATATATCAGTTACAAGTTTTTAAAAATCAAAAGTCACTAAGGCTTGTTTGGCAAAAATCCATTAAAATAGAATTTTAAAAAACTTAGGCCTTGTTTAGTAAAACTGACTTAAAACCGTTTTATTTTAATAACTCTTATACGACATAGTTTAAATTTCACACTTTATTTAATTAAATCTCAATATTTCAATTTAATTAAATTAAAGCTAACATCAACTAATTAAATAAAATTACCACATAAATTAAATTGCTACACAATTATAATTTACTTATTTAATCATAATTTTATGTAACAAATTAGTAAATCTCTAATTTAATTATTTAAATTAAATTAGACATTGCTATAATTATTCATTAAATCATTATTACCAAATTACCACATAACAATTCATCTAGTTTAATTATCTCAATTAAATTAGAACTTCAACCACAAAATTACTTAAACATCAATTTAATATTAATCATCAAATTAATTAATATATTACACTTAATTAAATTAATCCACAACATAATCACATCAATTATTAATTCAACTCAATAAATAAAACAACTAAAATATTTATTTATTTAATAAATATTTAAAATTAATATACAAAAATCTCGTTTGTTATAGTCTCCCCTCATTAAAAGAATTCTGTCCCCAGAATCACACCTAAAAAAAACTCATTCGTCACATTCTTCCCCCTTTAAAAAGATTATTTCCCTAGAATCGTTATACAAGAAATTAAACAGATAATTGGGGATAGGTTTTCATCATAACATCTTCGAGTTCCCACATAGCTTCTTCAGCATTGTGGTTCCTCTAGATTACCTTAACAAAAGGTATCACATTATTTCTAAGTACTTGCTCTTTTCTGTCAACGATCTGAACAGGAACTTCCTCATATGTTAAGTCTTTATCAAACTGTAACGGCTCATACCCTATCACATGCTTGTAATCGTGTTTGTACGGTCGCAACACATAAATATGGAAAATGTTATGAATATGATCTAATTTCGGAGGTAACACAACCTCGTAAGCTACCTCACCAACCCTTCGCAGTATCTCAACAGGTCCAATGAATCTAGGACTCAGTTTCCCCTTCTTGCCAAATCGAATCTTCCCCTTCTAGGGAGATATCTTTAAAAAAATAAAGCTTCCCACTTCAAACTCTCAATTCTAACGATGGTAATCATCATATTTCTTCTGTCTATCCTGAGAAGCTATTAATCCTTGTTCTGATCAGCTTGACGATCTCAGCAAGTTGTTACACCAGTTCCAGTCCTAACAGTTGTTGCTCACCGACCTCATCCCAGTATAATGGAGTCCTGCATTTATTGCCGTACAATGCTTCGTAAGGCGGCATGACAATACTTGCATGGTAACTGTTGTTGTAGGAGAATTCCACTAACGATAAATGATCATCCCAACTTCCCTTGAAGTCCATAACACAAGCACTCAACATATCTTCTAAAGCATGGATCGTTCTCTCGCTCTACCTATCAGTTTGAGGATGGTATGCCGTACTCATTCACAATTGCGTTCCCAAACATTCCTGTAATTGCTTTCAGAAATTTGATGAGAAACGCAGATCCCTGTCTGATACAATCGATATCGAAACACCGTGTCTAGAAATAATTTCCTTAATATACAACTTTGCCAATTGATCCAAATTTAATCTAATCTTGATAGGTAAGAAATGTACCGACTTTGTCAGTTGATCCATAATATCCCACACTGCATTAAAACCCTTCTGAGTCGTTGGAAGACCAACCACGAAATCCATCGTGATATGCTCCCACTTCCATTCCGGAATCTCAAGCGGTTGTAACAATCCACTTGGTCTCTGATGTTCTGTTTTGACCTTCTGACATGTTAGACATTTTGCAACACATTCGACAATGTCTCTCTTCATATTCGGCCACCAGAAATGCTATCTGAGATTCTAACACATCTTCGTACTCCCAGGGTGAATCGAATATCTCAAACTATGAGCTTCACCCAAAATTTGTTCTTTGACTTTTGGTGCTGGCGGTACCCAGATTCTCCCTTAAAATAGTAGAAGTCCATAAGTATCAATCTTAAACTTTATCTATTCACCATCGGTTACTCTCTTCCAGATCTTCTCACACTCCTCATCATATAGTTGTGCCTCTTTCACCTTGTCCACCAAGGTTGAACCATTAGTTACTTGAAATAATTTCTCATCCGACACCTTCAGATACTTAACTTCCAGCTCCAATTTAGCCATCTTATTTACCAACTGTTCCTGAGCAGTTAATAACATCAACTTTTCCATGCCCTTTGTGCTTAAGGCATCGGCAACGACATTTGCTTTACCCGGATGGTAAAGATTCTAGCAATCGTAATCCTTGATAAGCTACAACCATCTTCTTTGACGTATATTCAAATACTTTTATGTAAAGATATACTTCAGACTCTTATGATCTGTATATATCTCACACTTCTCTCCACATAAGTAGTGTCTACATATCTTTAGAGCAAACACTACTGTCGCTAATTCCAAGTCATGGGTCGGATACCCTTTCTCATAATCCTTCAGCTGACGTGATGCATAAGCAATGACTTTGTCGTTCTGCATCAGCGCATAACCTAATCCTTTATGTGATGCATCACTGTATACCACAAAATTTCCTGTACTATCAGGCAATGATAACACAGGCGTCGTACTCAACCTCTTCTTCAAATCTTGAAAACTTTCCTCACACTTTTCTGTCCAAACAAACTTAACCGTTTTCTTATTTAATTTGTCGACGGAGTTGCGATTTTGGAAAAGTCTTGAATAAATCGACTGTAGTATCCTGCCAAACCCAAGAAACTTCTCACTTCTAATGGTGTCTTCTATTGATCCCAATTCATTACAGCTTCAACCTTTGATGGATCTATTGAAATTCCATCTTTGTCAATCACGTGGCCATGAAATTTCACACGTTTTAACCAGAATTCGCATTTTGAGAATTTTGCATACAACTTCTCCCGTCTCAGCGATTCCAACGTCAGTCTCAAATGTTCAGTGTATTTCACCTTAGTTTTGGAATACACCAATATGTCATCTATGAACACCACCACAAACTTGTCCAGAAATGGCTTAAACACCCTATTCATTAAGTCCATAAATGCCGCTGGTTCATTCGTTAGACCAAATGACATCACTAAGAACTCATAATGTCCATACCGAGTTCTAAACACCGTCTTCGGTACGTCCTCTCTCTTTATCATAAATTGATGATACCCGCTTCTCAAATCTATTTTCGAGAAGTACCTCGCTCCCTTCAGCTGATCAAACAAGTCATCGATCCTTGGTGAGGGATACTTATTCTTGATCGTGACTTTGTTCAATTCCCTATAATCAATGCAAAGCCGCATCGATCCATCCTTCTTCTTAACGAACAATACCAGCACACCCCACGGTGATACGCTTGGCTAAATATACTTCTTGTCTAGCAATTCCTGTAGTTGAACCTTCAACTCCTTCATCTCTACTGGAGCCATTGTGTACGGGGCTTTCGATATCGGAGCAGTCCCCGGCGCTAAGTCGATCATGAACTCTATCTCTATATCCGACGAAAGTCGTGGCAAATCGCTCGGAAACACGTCTACAAACTCCTTAACCACTGATATCTCTTCTAGCTTTGGACTCTCCTTACGAGTATCCACTATATAGGCTAAGTACCCTACGCAACCTTGCTTTAATAACTTCTTGGCCTACATGATCGTCAGACAACTCGCTTGTCTAGGCGATTTGCTGCCATAAAACACTACCTTTGACGGAGTCGTAAGGTTTACAGACTTCTTCTGGCAATCAATTACCGTCCCATGGTTGAACAACCAATCCATTCCAAGTATAACATCGAATTCCCCAAGTTTTATCAAAATTAAATCTACCATCAGCTTATGGCCCTTAATGACCAATCTACAGCTCTTGTGTACAAACCTTGTTAGAGTTTATGCCCTAGAGGCCAATTCTTTGATGTAATTGCTTAACATTTTTGATATTATATTTGATTGAATAAATGAATTATTTTATTATGACTATATTTACTGCGTTATATAAATGTTGCATAATAAAAGTCCTTAGAATAGTGATACAAATTATATGACTTCAACTATGTGACTTGAACATGAGATCATATAATTACAATTAGTATCATTATTTTTAAATGTCCCTCGTCGAGTGTCATTGTTAATGGGACAACAATGATACATTGAGACTAGTATGTGGATTGACTGATGGCCAAATCTCATTGGTCATAAATATATGAGATATTGAGTCAATGCATAGGTACATGACAGAGAACAATGTACTGGACAGATACACCATGAGAATTCTATGTGAAGCATTATGCAAAGTGTCATAAGCAATTCTCATAGTGATAATGATGTAGTGATCCTCCAACCTGAAATAACTATATTAATACACGGGAATTTATGTACTTTGATATCATCAAAGGTCACCTTTAATAGGGTGGACAATAAATGTGATTATTGGGTACATCATAAATCGTGTGAGGAATATGAGTGATTTAGATGGAATTTAACCCTCCTATATATTAGGGGTGATATCCATAGGCCTCTTGATTGAGTATAACTATGAAATGCATGGACATGCTCAAATAGTGATTTGTTTCATATAGTCTACTCATTGATCAAGAAAACTCAGATTAAATTATGAAGAGTATGAAACATTCTATGACTCGAGTTTAATCTAGGATGTCAAGGTTAAAAGGATTAAATTACATTGAAACATTGGTCACGAAAAGGTTGAATCGAATCACCGATCTTATTATTACTTGGGTAGAAGTGATGCATTACTAGATGCCGCTCATTGTTTATAATTTTATAATATGATTTTAAAATTATTGCCAACGTAATAATAACCTATAGGGTCACACACTTGGAACGTAATTAAAAGAGAATTAATTTAAATTGTAAGGATTTAAATATGTCAATATGATTGATAGTATTTAATTTATGAATTTAAATTAATAGGATAATTTATATATATGTATATTAATTAAGACTTAATTAAGATATAATATATATAAATTCGGATTTTACTTTTCTAATTGAATTAGGTTTTAGATAATTCCTTTAACTGCTATATATATATATATATATATATATATATGATATTTCAGTCATTTTTAGGGTAATCAATATAAAAACACCTTAGCCGCTCTTAGAGAGAGAATAGAGAGAAAAGCTCTAAAATCCAGATCTTAGCGGCTAGTACCGCAGTTCTCTTCGCTGCAGATCATGTGACGGTTCGCAGGGCGCTCGTGTGGATACCGTAGAGACGCAGTTCCTTTGGATTGCGTTGAAGGATTCGAAGCTGTTCCAGAATTTCCATCGTCTCCATTCAAGCTTGGATAATCGGTAAAATAAATCTAAACCTCTGAATTAATATATTTTTGCGTGGATCCTGTTTTAGGGTTTCGAAAAATTTTAATTTCCGCTGCGTTTTTGTGCCGAAATCCCTACAAACCTAACAGGAATAACCTCCCTATTCGCAATCTCTTGTTCAAAGGGTAAATTAATTCATCCTTAGGTAAGTCTAAGTTCTTAAAAAAGTCATCAAATATAAATGAACAAGTAGCACCCGAATCAAATAATACATAAGCATTAATACTCTGTTAATACTCTCTATAGGGCATATTTTCCTTCGACTGATGCAGCTGTACATTTCTGAAGGCTCCTCTGTTAGGGACGTATCTCTGTTACCAAGTTAGTGGGTGCTTCCAATGTCTATCCTGACGATAATTTACACCGATAGTTTATAACAGGGGGGTTGAATCACCAATCCTTCTTGGTGCTCCCTCTGAGGATGTGTATAACAGATTCCATCATCTGTCCTTTGTGGAGATAGATTGATATACTATTTTCGCCACCGTATCATTCCGGACTCTTCGCTGGGGTTGTGCCAACGGTTGAACTATCATCGATCAAGTACCCGACGCTTTGCTGGGGTTGAGCTAACGGCTGAACTATCATCGGTCAGTACCCGACGCTTTGAAAGTGGCAGTTTTGGGTAATTTTTCAGTAATTTTTTCGCAATTTTCAACATTGGTCCCCGAATATTGCTTTGGGATGAATACCAATGGCTTTCATGAAGTTCCCACCTCTGTCAGTAATTCGATGCTTAAACGCAGGATTTTACGACAAATTGCTCAATCGCGTAGCGATTTTTTCTCAGATTTGACTTTTTAGCACATATAAACTCCGTTTCAACTTGAACTGGATCGAGCCGGAGGGGGCGGGACCTACCCTGGGGAGCCACAGGTAGAGGTACGGCTACCATGAGTGGGGCCGCTCCCTTCTGTATTTTTATATTGGATAGCAGCAGCGCTCATAAGTCCTTTTTAGTTTTTCGTTTCGATAGAAATCTAATTTTCTCTTTCAGATCTATGGAGTTCGGGTAGCTTTTTTTAGATTTTGTCAGCTGCCACGCGTTCTTCACATCCCAGGTAACGTTTACATCCTTTCTTTTCAAGTTTTGACCGTTAGAAGTATGTAAACCACGTAGGGTGCTTTCAAACGCAATGTATCAAAAATGTATGCCTGTATGACCTGCTAAAAATTTTCTGACTTCATAAGTACGCATATTTTACTGCAATACACGCTTTAATGTAAGAAAATTCAGATTCTAAGACAGTCAAGTTTTGCTCTTTTTTATCAGTTTACTCATCCTTTTTGAGGCCTAGTGAGCCTGGATTTTCAACTAAAAGATGTCCATAGTAGTTTGGCTACCATGTGAAGTTTAATTTTTATTTTTTTCATAAATATGAACTGTTCCTATTTTTGGGAAGGTGTGCTACTGAATGACAACTTAGACATGCCTGTGTGCATGCGGACTGTCCATTTTACAAAGGAGACTCTGGTGAATTTTTTTTAAAATCCCTAGTATTTAACAAACATGCAGTTTTGACTCCGCTGGGAATTTTTGACTGACCCATGCATGTTTTTAGGATTTAGCTTTTTAAAAACATGCAGTTTTGACTCTACTAGGGATTTTTAGTTAACCCATGCATGTTTTAGGATTTAGAAATGCATAAAGTATTGATTTAAATTAATAAGCCAGAGGTTTTAGGCTTACCAAACCCTTTTTGAGGTGATTTGGAGAATTTGTCCCGGCTATGGACCGAAATAGACCCAATAGTGTCAGCAGGGTCATTTCAGGAGTTAGGTAGAGGAGAGATTCTGATGTTCCTCAGCCACGTCCAGCCCGGCCGCCTCGTAGGTTAGCGAAGTCAGTGATCTGTCCGATCCTGGCTGAGCCAATAGTAGACATACATGATGAGGAGGCTCCATTTGATGCTCTTGCCCCTGCTCAGCCTCCACGTGCAGAGCTCCCATGCATTGTTTTGCCAGTCCAGGATCTGGTGGGAGATTTGAGTCACCATCCATCGAGGTTCCTCCACGCCAAAGAGGTGACTGAAGCTTTTTCTATTTTTAGAATTTCTATCTTTCTTTTGCTATTCTTGGGGCACAGGTTTTTGACATGGATTGGATTTTGATGCAGGTTCCTGGCTTTATGCAGCCTCGAGGGAACTTTTTAATGTGCATTCTCTGTATCACACTCTGCACCAGGACTACAGGGACATTGTTGACACCTGAGGGTTTCAGGCGTTCTTTTCTATTCTTCCCCACCGTTGCCCCTGGGGTTTTATGAGGGCTTTATCTTAGCGCTGGTTCCACCAGACTCAGTCTCTCCACTTGTTGAACTATGAGGTGATGATGACCCTAATGGACTTGAGGTTCATCACCGGGATAGAGTTGGAGGGTGAGCCGGTGCCTGTCGTGGCTGACATTACACCCACTGCTGTTTGGTTCCTGCTGGGAGTCCCTGCGACGGCGATCAATGGTCGGACAGTTCGATCTGGTCCCCTGAGCTTAGATGCTCATAATTAGAGGGTTAGGGATCGCATCCTGCGGTGATTATTTTTGGTGATTATTAGGGGTTGTTTTCAGGCGGACAACTCTGTAATGATGTCCTTTGCCCTGGTCAGTGCCATTCGATATGTAGAGTGCCACAGTGAATTTGATTGGGGTACCTACACCTTTGCCTATTTTCTCTGAGGCATGCACATGCGCTCGAAACGTGTGACGGAGGCTTAGTTAGGGTTCTACCCATTCCTGCTAGTGAGTACATCTTTCTTGTACCTTTTTACTTTTTGCATTTATATTTGTCAGTCTTGGTCACTGAGGACTTTTGATATTTACATGGCCAGTTCTGGGCATATGAGAGGATTCCTTACCTTCGTCCGGCTATAACTTTAGGCCTGGATAGTTATCCCCGGGGATGGCGTTGGCACCACTCCACTCTGGCAGAGGTCCCCGTGGCTGAGGGATTCACCCATTCTCGCCTGCAGCTTGAGCTTTTGACAGCAGGATCGATCTCATGGGTACCATATACCTTAGACTTTTTGACAGTTGGGTTTAGGGACGATTTCCCCACTGGCCAGAAGTTTGCATTATCGACTCATAGAGTCCCATTTTTGATAGAGGGAGGTTGGGAACTCTATTTAGGAGAGCTTGCTATCAGGAGCATCACGGGGCAGATCCGCATTCCCATTGTTCCTCTTGGTTTACATCATTGGCCACTAGTTCAGCCACTTACAGACATTCCAATGGAGAGCGTAGATGGATTTACCATGTCAGAGAGTCCATACAGCCAGGAGGCATTCAACAGCTGGTGGAGTCGTCGCACTATTGGGGCTCAGACTTGTGCCACCCAGTTCATGGCAGATATGGTTCTTGGGTCTGTGATGATGATAGACTGGATAGCTTGCCTCAGGGAGCCTATTCACTTGGACCAGATTACAGGACTGACTTAGCAGTTGGAGGGAGCTTATTTGTTTATCAGGCATCTTGGCCGAGATCCATCAGAGGCATCTTCTTTTGATCCATCTAGCTCCAGAGCAGGCCCTTCCACATATCCATTTTCCTGTAGTTATACAGGGACTGATCCTCCCTTGTACCGCCTTGACATTCCTGATGGTCGAGACTTTGTGTACACGGAGGAGATGGAGCAAGTTAAATACCTGAGTGTAGACATTCTTTACCTTTTTGGATAGCTATTGTAGCTATATCTTTTGATATGCCACTGTGTGGTTATTGGGTGGTTGTACTTCATTTTGATAGTCCACTGTTAGTAGTTGGGTGGTTGTACCCCATATCCCTGTACTTTTTATTTTGCACTTCATTATCAGATAGAGATGATGCTTGCAGTAGATAGTTTATTGTAGATATGCATGATATTTCCTATCTATCGCATCATATTTATCATTGTCATTATGGATGTATTATGTCATGGGTATGCATTTAGATAGATGAGTTCAGAATTGACCCCTAGATAGTCTTATGATATGGTGATACAGATGTCGTCATCCACCATCAGCTGTATTGAGCACTCGCAACCGTCTTCGGTGGCATCTTCATTGCAGTCGTGGTATGATAATCTGCCCTTCATAGCCAGAGGGACAGTAGACCAAATGCTCTCTAGCCCTTTTAGCTTTCAAGGTTCTGTATGGGTTTGTGGATGGCATCTTATCATGCTGGATACCTGATCGACAGGTTTTTTATTTTTGGCTCCACGAGTTGACTCCTACCTTATAGGAGTTGAGAGCGTCTTACAGGCTTGGCACTGGATCTTCCTTGCGCTCATACAGCCATCAGTGATATGCGGAGGCCATTTATGACTATGTCGGGTCTGAGACACCGAGTTATCACTGAGGAGATTATTGCAGGACATGTCATATCCATAGACTTTCTGATCGATCGCTTCGGCTGGCTAGACAGCTACGAGTAATATTCTGGGGATTTTATCCTTTTAGTAGATGAGTGGTAGCTCGACCGTGAAGACATCTTGTTGATGTGCATTGCAGCCTACGTCTATATGCCACTACCCTTGGACCACTTGGACGTCGAATTGATGGTTGTGGTTCGGGCCCTTAGACAGGATTGCACCATCCTGTCGATGATGTTGGCTGAGACACTGAGGTCAGCTCCCAATTCCCATACCCATCCAGAGGGGTTTTTCAGAGGTAGCTCTGTCTTGTTGTACGTGTGGCTCATGTCCCACTTGCGCCCGATTGGCTTCTTCAGACACCAGGGGTATTATTTCACCCATGAGATAGCCATGTCATACTTCTTTAGCAGTAGAGTGTTCGGATGTAGAGACCTGGTCAGCTTTTCTGTTAGATAATGTGCATCCTTTTTCGATTCTGCCGTGCTCAGGAATAGTCTCCCCCTATAGCTTTATCACCCATGCATCTGGCATGGACTACTTGCCCCTAGCGGAATTGAGGAGAGTGACCACTTACCATCCTCTAGCAGTTATGGGTTAGTTCGATCAGTTCCAGAGCCTACACCAGTTTGTGGGGGTTATTGATCAGCGGATGTCAGCTTCTTCTATATCGTCAGGCGACCTGATCAGGATTTATGAGTATTGGACAAATAGGGAAAGGGCTGATTTCTCTACTAGCCTCCCGGATCGTTCTCTAGAGTATGCGGCATGGTTGGAGAACGATATAGCATCAGCTGCATTCATCAAGTCAGCTCCGGTTGTGGACTTAGATGAGGAGGAGCCTATGGAGAATCCTAATTTTCCTAATGAGGATGATTTATTCATGGGTTTGATAGCAGCACTAGTTAGGGATCCACCTATCATTCCTGCCAGGACAAATCCAGCTTTGGCAGATTCACTAGCTAGGATGACCTTCAAGAGAGATCAGGCTAGGGCACTGATATTGACTGCGCTATCTGGTAAAAACACAGCTTTTGCTGAGAGAGATGAGGCTCGAGCCACTCAGGACACGACATTGGTTTAGTGGGACTAGGCTTAATCTTCTCGAGATGTTGCTTTTATCGAGATTAAGGAGACTTTGATTGCCAGGGATGCAGCTTTTGTAGAGAGTGATGAGGCCATAGCTTCTCGAGATTTCCATATTACCGATAGTACTGCTCTCCGATCATATACCCACGGCCTGGTTGTCGATAAGAGTGTGTGCATTGATGATCACAGTGCCACTATGTAGATGGTTGTGGATGTTTTGGATAGTATGGAGGCTGAGGGTATTACGCTTGTAGCGGCTCCTCCATCTTTAGAGTGAGATGCCATGTTGGCATTGCTGTCCCACTTGTCCATGGGTCCATAGACTAGCTTTATTTTTCCTGCACATACTAGATCAGCTACTTTTGTCATGTACAGGACACATTCTATATATCAAACAGTATTATATATCAGAGAAATATATTTTGATTCACTTCCCTGCTGGATATGTTACGTCATTGTTGAGTGATTATCACTTCTTTCATAACTTGTTGTTGTCGATGTATCATGAGCTTCTCCTTGATGGATTAACAGTGAAATGTCAGAGAATATCTAAAATGGGCCTGTTGACCGTGAAGGCTTAATAGAATTTAGGTTTTATATGATTTCGGTGTCTTGGGACTTATTTTTATTGGTTTTTTATTTTTTCTTGAAGGTCAAATCGCACCATGAATGGCTGCCTACATACTCCTGGGTGTCAGGAGATCAGGTCATTTGCAGTTCCATTTTTGTATGAGACAGGCTTTAGAAGTGTCTCTTTTGGTTTGATGAGTTTTTGTGTTTTTGTTTGGTTTGACCGCACCAGAAATGGCTACCTACGTACTCCCGGGCTGAGAGAGATCAGGTCATTCATAGTTCTGTCTTTTAGTGAAAGATGAACTGATTTGATTCACAAGACCAGGATGCTGGTATGTACGTATTTCAGATATAGTACCTTTTTACGGTGTCTGAATTGATTAGTTGGGAAAATTTGATCCCGTCCATTTCTTGTAATCTGATAGCTCCTCCTGTCAACACCTCATTGACAATGAAAGGGCCTTTCCAATTTGGGGCGAACTTTCCTTTGGCTTCGTCTTAATTGTCTAGGAACTTTCTTCAATACCAATTCATTTTCTTTGAATTGTCGTATTCGGACTTTCTTGTTGTAGGATCGAGCAATCCTTTGCTGATATAACTGCCCGTGGAAAATGGTTGTAGACCTCTTTTAATCTATCAGGGACAGTTGATGGTACCGTTCTTGCAACCACTGGTCTTCTCCCATTTGAGCGTCTATTAACACTCTCAAGGACTCTAGCTCTACTTGAATGGGATGGACTACTTCCATGCCATAGACCAATGAATAGGGGGTAGCCCCAGTAGAGGTACGCATTGACATCATGTATGCTAATAGGGTTAGAGGTAACAGGTCAGGCCATTCTTTGTGATTAGCGGACATTTTCTATATGATCTTCTTGTTGTTCATATTGGCTGCTTCGACAACACCATTTATCTTGGGCCGATAGATGACGAAATTGAGATGCTTGATGTGGAACTTGCTGCACAGTTCCCTCATCATCTGATTGTTTCGGTTCTTGGCATTTTCTGATACGATCACCTCCGGTTGTCCATATCGACAGACGACATTATTTTTGATGAAACCAATGATGACCTCTTTAGTGACTTTGGGAAAAGAGGCAGCTTTAACCCACTTGGTGAAGTAATCGATCACGGTGAAGATAAATTGATGACCATTGCTGGCTTTAGGCTCTACGGGGCCTATCACATCCATTCCCCACATGGAGAAAGGCCATGGCGAACTCATGTTGTGAAAGCTCATTTGGAGGAGCGTGTTTGGCATTTCCATGGATTTGGCATTGGTAGCACCTCTTGACGTGGTCGTCGCAGTCAACTTTGAGAGAGATCTAATAATGCCCGGTTCTTAATATCTTCTTGGCCAGCAGATGGCCGCTCATGTGTGGACCACAAATTCCACCGTGTACTTCATCCATCAATCTCTGGGCTTGTTCTTTATCAGGGCATCTTAAGAACCCGATTCCGGCATCCCTTTTATAGAGTGCATCTCCGCTCAGATAGAACTTTATAGCCATCTTGTGAATCCGCTTCGTTTGGATTGGCCTGCCCCAGCGGGTGTAGATCCATCTCGGAGATATTCCTTGATGTCTTGATACCAAGGCTTCTTGATAGGAGGTATTTCACCTGATACTTCTTTAATGTAATTCTCGTATGTCGGGGTCTTTTGACTTGTGAATTTGATGTCGGGAATCCCACTCCTATTGTATAGATGGATCAAAGAAGCCAACGTCGCCAATCCATCAGCGAAGTTATTCTTACCGCGAGGAATATGGATGAAGGTTATGCCTTCAAACTCCATAGATATTTTGTCTACCTGCCGATGATATGGCAGCAAATGAAGTTCTTTGGTGTAATATGCCCCAGTGGTTTGTCTAATAACCAATTCAGAGTCTCCAAAGACTAATAGATGTTTAATACGCATAGATTGGGCTAACTTCAACACCAGTATGCAACCTTCATACTCAGTCGTGTTGTTGGTGTTGACAAACTGCAGCTTGGTGGCTACATGATATTGTTCTCCCGTACCAGAGATAAGGACTGCCCCAGCCCCGACACCTTCCATGTTTACTGCTCCATCAAAATACATTTTCCATGGTTGGACTACATTTTCTTGGAGACCTTGCTAAATTATCATGATCCCATTATCCGGGAAATAAGTCTCCAGAGGTTCGAACCCTCCTGATGGTGCTTCGGCTAGTTGATCTGCAATGCCTTGAGCTTTAATTGCTTTCTGAGTCACGTAGATAATGTCAAACTATTTGAGGATCAACTGCCATTTGAACAGTCGACAATTCAACATTGGCTTGTTAAATACGTATTTCAACGGATCTATGCGGGATATGAGGTAGGTCGTGTGCCTATGCATGTAATGTTGTAACCTCATTGTGGCCCATGCTAACGCACAATATGTTTTTTCGATCAGGGTGTACTTCTTTTTGCCACTGCTAAATCTTTTGCTGATGTAGTATATGGCTCTCTCCTTACTACTATCATCTTTATTTCCTAGCATATAGCCCATTGCGTTGGCATTGACAGACAATTACATAAACAGGGGAACTCCATCCCTTGGGGGTACCAAGACTGGTGCTTCGATCAGATGCTTCTTGATGGCAAGGAAGGCTTTCTGACAATACTCATTCCATTTGGTGGAGGAATTCTTCCTTAGTAGCTTGAAGATGGGTTTACAAGTTGCTGTGAGCTAGGAAATGAACCTACTTATGAAATTGATCCTTCCTACAAACCCACATATCTTCTTCTCTATTTGAGGTACTGGCATCTTAGTGATGGCTTTTATCTTGGCAGGATCCAGCTCAATGCCTCTATTGCTCATTAGGAATCTTAACAGCTTGCCTGATTTGACGCCAAAAGCACATTTGGCTGGATTTAGCTTGAGGTTGTACTTACGCAACCTATTTAATAGCTTCCCGAGATGGTCAATGTGATCGTCCTCCTTCTGGGATTTGACGATAAAGTCATCCACATAGAACTCTATTTCCTTATGCATCATATCATGAAACAGGGCCATCATGGCTCACTAATATGTGGCTCCGGCATTGATGAGGCCGAAGGACAGTCGTCTATAGTAGAAAGTTCCCCAGGGAGTGATGAAAGCTATTTTCTCCCGATCTTCTTCCGCAACCATAATTTGATGGTAAACAGTAAAGCAATCCACGAAGGAATATATGCCATAATGCTCCGTATTATCTATCAGGATGTGGATGAAAGGCACAGGGAAATTGTCCTTGAGGTAGGCTTTGTTCAAATCCTTGTAATCTACACATACTCGTACTTTCCCTATGGGCTTAGGTACGGGAACGATGTTTGAGAGCCACTTTGGGTATGTTGATACCATGATGATGCCGGCTTTGAATTGTTTAACAACCTCTTCTTCGACTTTCAAACTCTATTCAGGTTTTAAACGCATGAGCTTCTGCTTGACTGACTTGAATCTATCTTTGATAGGCATTCAATGGATGATAATATCATCCGACAGGCTAATCATATCTTTATGTGACCATGCAAACACATCCTGGAACTGTGTTAGGAGTTCGATCAGATCGATCTTTTGGTCTTGAGTGAGGTCAAGGCCTATCTGAATTTCTTTGAGGTTTTTGGAGGTTCTTATGTTAATAGTGGTGGTTTGATCGAGATTTGGTTTGGGTTTGTCTTCGACCTAATCTTTGATCTCTTCGGGCACCTCATAGTCATCTTCCTCCTCTTGATCAACTTCCATTAAGTCGACATTCAGTTCTACATCAAAGTTGTTGTTATTGTGACAAGTTGGCATCATATCATCAGTGATAAACAAATCCAATTCTGGAGTCCTGAAAACAAAATGCTTTCACTTTAATATATACAACTGCTTAAATATACAAAGCATTTGGCAAAGCATGACAAAAGTTACTGCTATAGATGTGCAATCAAAAATAAGCAGTATATGTAAGCATTACATAGGGCAGATGGATTCTCTGCCCCTTTACCCTTTTTAAATGAGGCAAGGGACACTGCTCCAGTTGTACAGGGTTAGATCCTCATGAACTGGGAGGATCAAGGAATTGTGCTCGTCTGCCTCGTCTCGAATAATGACTGAGACATCCTTAAAAATAGGGCCGGGGTTTTTCTTTGAGCTGCCTCCCATCTCTTTCTTGATGCGAGGAATTTGGATCTGATCCTCTTCGTCACTGTCTGGGATATCATCATTTATTCCTTCATAGTGTATGAGAACACGCATGTTAGTGAATGGGTCTCGACCTTCGTACATGAACTTTTCTTTTCCCTTTTTGCTCTCCCCTTCAGGGTTTGGGGTCTTTCTTTCACCTACCAATATGATTCAAGGAAACAACTTGGCTGACACAACAACAGGGATCTTCCTCGTTGGTTTCACAAATCCAGCATCAGTGAGGTTTGGCAATAGTATGGTGGAAGCATGAGCCTTAGGATGCTTATATGGGTTCCGACGGCTTGACCCAGACGAATAACCCAATCTGGCTCTCCCTGAATGGCTCGAGATTTATACTAGACTCTTAATACCTTGCTGATTCTTTCCTAACCCTTCTCCAGGTTGGAAACCCAAAGATACCATCTCCTGGCCCACTGTCATCACTTCGGGGGAGACTTTAAGCTTCAAAGCTGGTGCCTCCACTGGTAGGTAATGAGTATGGCTTACCTCCAATGCTTGAAAACTAGCAGGTTCAATCCTTGCATCCAGGCTGATCACCGGTATGTCTCCCTATATGCAGACAGGGTATTCCGATTCGGCATTCATCGTGATTAGGTTGCCGTTGATAATGTATTTGAGTTGCTGATGGAGAGTGGATGGTACTGCCCCTGCCATATGGATCTATAGCCTTCCCAGCAACAAGTTATATCCAGTGGCGATGTTAAGCATCTGAAAAGACACAAAAAGTGTGTGGACCAATCTCTAGCGGAAGCTCTATTTCTCCCATAGCTTGTCGGCGAGTTCCATCGAAAGCCCGGATGACCACATGACTGCTTTTGATCCTGTTCGGGTTAATCTTCATTCTCTCCAAGGTGTCGTAGGGGCAGATGGTGACGGATGATCCTCCATCTATTACCACACCTCCGATTATATATACTGATGACATCACCACTATGTGCAGTGACTTGTGATGACCCGTCCCCTCTGCAGGTATATCATCGTCAATGAAAGATATCACATTGCTGTTGAAAATATGTTCTACCACGTGATGGAATTTCTCGGCATCCACGGTATGTGGCAGATGGGCTTCTTCCAGTAGTTTCACCAATACGTTGTGATGATCCATCGATGATAAGACCAGATCTAGAATGGACATCGGCTCGGGTGCATCCTTCAGGCTTTGCACCACTTTAATTTCATTGTGTCCCATTTTATTGAGGAACTCTTTTATTTTCTCTTCAGCCACCTTTTCTTTGGCCTTGATGACTGATTTGATCACCCGCTGAGGCAGGTACAATGGATTTTCCTTTGGTACGATGGTAATGTTGTTTGAGGTGGAACCTTCCTCATTCCCGTAGTTCTATGGGACTCTCTTCAGATTGATCACTGGATATTGGGGTCTGAATAGTAATATCAAAGGTTCAGGCGCTGCCAACTTCATAGGATTTTTTTTTCTTGGCTCCCTTTCCCTAGTAGCATTAGGGGTGTGATGATTCCTTATCACAGGAAATAACAGCCACTTTATACTGATTCCACGCAGTGGGAATAAAGAGAATTTCCTCATCTAGGAGGCCATAATGCTGATTCCCCCTTATCAGTTCACCACTTTCAATAATGTTCTGAATTAAAATGACGAAGTGCCCAGCAGTCCTCAATATCATAGCTGGGTGCATTGGAGTGGTACTGGCAGATTCTTTAAGGTTTGAATTTTCTATAATGAGGGTTCACTGGGGGTAACAGATCTGTGACCTATCCCCTCGTTGATTAATATCTGGAGGCATTTCCTTCATCGGCTGGTTTAGGTTGGTAAAATTCCTCTGGAAAACGAATTCCCTATTAGCCTGGAATTTCTCTTCCTTGGCAATTTTGTCGGCCCAGGGTTCGTG
This sequence comes from Panax stipuleanatus, assembly GCA_020205555.1. Classification (NCBI taxonomy): domain Eukaryota; kingdom Viridiplantae; phylum Streptophyta; class Magnoliopsida; order Apiales; family Araliaceae; genus Panax; species Panax stipuleanatus. The sequence goes on along the minus strand of CM035121.1, from coordinate 60,588,044 downwards.
TTGATGAAAACGATAATGGTCCCTCATAGGAATGAGATTGATTTCTGGTGTGGAAGAATTTGCATCAGACTAGTTGGTTTGGTTTATCAGCTGTCTGGTGACCTGATGTTGGTATACGACCAGTTCTGCTAACTGTCCAATCTGTTCCTTGATAGACTTTATCTCCTGTTCTATCAGGAATCGCCTTTCTAAGACTTCCCAACTTTCTGGAATGTTGTTGCTAGGTGGAGTTGACTCTCCGGTGTATCGAAGGTACTTGGACCCTTCTCTTTTGCATGCTAATCATGTTGACGGCTTCCTCGTTGTGCTGAGGGAGGGGATTATCTTGCACATGCGGTTGCTCGGGCTTTGTCACCACAATCTCTCCGTTATCAATCAAGTCTTGAATTTTATGCTTGAGAGACCAATAGTCTTGTGTATCATGTCCCGGAGTTCCGGAATGGTAAGCACCTTTTTTTCTTGTGTCAAAATTTCATCCATCGGTATTTGTTGGTGGAAGAAGTTGCACAATTTTTTCAGTTCCGTCAACAATTTTAGCACATTCTCGAGTGAATCCCCTAACAGGGTGAATGTTCTCCGATGTTTGGCCTCCATATTTTTTTGAAAAAGAGGGTTTAAAGGCTGTGCAGGAGCTTGAAAATGGGAATAATTCCTCCTCTGAATAGGCATGCTGCTTGAATCACCTCTCTGATTCTGTCCTTGCAATACTAAGGATACTTCTTCGTCTTTCTTGTTGTGTGCCCTTAGGGGATTTCTCCTATAATTCCAGGACTGGATATGCTTGGCCATGGCTTCTAAGGCAGTCAAGTCCTTTATCTTCCCAGACTTTAGCCCCATTTCGGCCATCTCTCCATGTTTGATCATCTCTGAGAATGGTTTTCCTATGCCTGCTAGGACCCTCTCGTAATACGGAGTTTCTTAAATATCGATAAAGGTTATGACTATCTTAGACTTAGCCATGGATGGGGTGACTTGTGCTGCAACTCGCCTCCATCATTGAGCATATTCTCTGAATGATTCAGTACTTTGTTTCTTGATTTTAGTTATTTGGAATCTGTCTGGAGCCAGTTGAGATTGGAAACTAAATTGATTGAGGAAGGCATGTGCCAGCTCTTCCCAACTATGAATCTTGGAGTTGTCCAGACGGGCATACCAGGCTCTAGCCTCTCCGGTCAGACTTTTCTGGAATAACTGCATTCGGAGTTTCTTGTCATCCGCATAGGATCCGAGCTGTCCAATGAACACCTTTAACTGAGTGTAAGAGTCTCCTAATCCATCGTATTTGTTAAAATCAGGGACTTGAAATTTTTTGGGATAACGAGCCCGATGGAAAATGCATGAGTTAGAATAATTGACACTGACAAATGCCCCAGTCCTTTTAATAGACTGGATGGTTTCTTCTATCTGTTGCACTTTCTTCACTATGTCACCAGCTTCCTGTTCTTTCGTTGAGGGTGGTGATTTTAGGGGTATTGTTGGTTCTGTCCTGGTTTTGTGTCTCAGGACCTTGAGTATATTTTTTCTCGGTATCTTGACTACCACCAGGTGTTTTTGGTTCTGTATGACCCTGTGCTTGCTTCCCTTTGAGAGCCTTACTTTGTTCTCTCAAGAAACTATCCAATTTGGCTATCTGGTTCTTTAGTCCTTCAAACTCTTCTCTAGAGACAGGGGTGGATTCTAGGTGAGCACTAGAAGCCATGTCCGGAGATGGACTTAGTGCTTTCTTAGACTTAGATCTAGTTACAGGAGCATTCTTTCACGTACAACAGGACATAGGCGTGTCAATTTATGAGGCAAGTAGGGATAAGATGCATGCCATTATGTGTTTTTGAGGTTTTTTAATCTTATCCTACAAAACAGAGGTCAGTTATTTTGACGACAGGATGTACAAAATACAGAATGTATTTTTACATTATGCTATTTACATTGGAATTGAAAACATGACATTGAATTAAAAAAGTAAGGCATGAAGAAGATTCCCATCAGGTTTGGTTAATCAGAGGCTGGCCTATCCTAGGCTACTCTCGCGGCTTTTTCGGCATGAAGGTCCCCAGATCATCGCAATCTACTAGAGGGGAAATTAATCTGATCTTTCAATTGGAGCGAATCTGAGTGGTGCTTTTTCATGAGCCCTGAAGACTTAGCCGTCCTCGAAGACATTACTCTGTCACCGACGGGTTTGCCTCCTGGTGGAGGAATCACACAACATACATTCACATACATCGCGTCTCACCGTATGCATATGATGGCATTGGTGAGAAGCACTAATACCAGTGCAAAACACTAATAAAGCAGGAAAGCATTCATTCACATTCATTCAATGTAAAGACGCATCATTTTACGCATTCATTCAATGTAAATACGCAACATTCACACATACGCAGATATAAATGGGAAATGTTGAAAAGATTTGAACGCGGCCTAAGCCCTCTACGATCCTCAGCAGAGTCGCCACCTGTTGACGTCGTGAAAAAATTCGGGTGGGTCAAACCCGGATCATTCTCTCTTCCTAAGTTTTGTCTACCCTTATTCTTTTTATTGTGAAAAAGGTTTTTGAAGGGTTTTTTAAGAAAAGGCCAAGATATATCTGTCGACGATTTGAACGTGTTACAAAGTCGCCAGTTGGTAGATTTGAAATGGTTGTACCAACTAAACCGAGTTTTGTTTAAAAGAGGCCCAATTGCTGAACACTGTCGAAACTTGATCTTTAAAATCGAAGTTTTGAGTTCGGGGGCTTTGTTAAGTGTGGGGAAGGTGTTAGGCACCCCGCAACGCTTGTGTAAACATGGTACCGCATCTTTTTAATATTTTCCTTTTCAATGTGTTTGTGTTAATGTTGAAAGGAATTGGGCCTATATTTGATTGATTAAAAGTATTGACATGCTTCGTTGAACCTATATACGAAGGATTTGATTTGATTTGCAAAAGTCTCTTATTTAGACAAGATTATTAAATGATTTTTTGAAATGTTGATTTTCAAACCCTTACGCTAACATAGGAATTGAAGCATGTTGATACTTCCATTTTATCTTTTCAGCCTTTTGGCTCAATTTGAATGGTGATTGTGGGGCTGCAAAGCATCCTCGACCACAGAATATATACAAATGTCGGTCTTCTAATGGCATGACAGCCATCGGAGTGACTCTGATACGACAAACCATATTCTCATTATGTTGATACCTTAAACCAGGATAACCGTTTTAAGGTCTTTTGGATGTACATTTTACAGAAAAACTGGCAGGGTACATATGTAATGTGGAGTTTGTCCATAGTGGGAATCAGATTCTGATCAGTTTGATCATGAATCCCACGATTCCTAGGCTCACAAAGAGAAGCCAATATAACTTGCACAGCTCAAATATGTACAAAAATATATTTTTTCTTCCATATGTCGCCAAAACCAAGGATTCATCAGTAAATCATGGCTCGCATATAGCCGAAGCTTCTCGTTCCCACCAAATAGCGATCTAAGGGCCGTGAGGTAGCTTTCTTTAACTGAAACTAGAAAAATGCTAGATTTAAATAAATCTCAGCCACTCTAGCTTCCCAGTTCCGTCTAGACCTATTTTGGACCGTTTAAAAGCTAGAGTTGGCAAGATTTAAAGAAATCTAGTTTGCCCGCATAAATGTCAGTGTCGATTCATATCAAATAAATATTTAAAGCAACAATTAAATCAGAATGAGTAATAGCATAGATATGTAGTTATATATACGAAAGATGTAAGGAGTGATGGGTTTTCACTCCGATGCTAGGACTGGAATGTAAATAAATAAATATATTTATAAAAGTTGTAAAAAGCCACGGAATAATCTCGCCTTAACATAATGAAAAAATATATATATATATATATATATATATATATATAAGCGGTAAAGGGCGGTGGGTTTTCACTCCGAATCCTGGACTGGAATGTAAATATATATATTTATAAAAGGTGTATAAAAGCCACGAAATGACCTAGGCTGGACAGAATGTAAATATATATATATAAAAGAAGCAAAGGGCGACGAAAATTCTATCCTTTGCCTAGACAAAAATGTAAATATATATATATATATATATAAAAGCAGTAAAAAAGCCACAGAATGATCCAGGCCAAACTGGAACGTAAATAATATATATATATTAAAGCAATAAAAAGGCCACGAAGTATAAATCCAGGCCAAATAAAGTCAGAAAAAAGTATATATATATATATATATATATATAGTTATATATATATATATAAGTACTAAACTACCTCGGATTTGACATCCGGGCTTGACAGAATTGAAAAATTAGTATATATATAGTTCAATATAGACAAAAAAATAGTCAAACCGGGACTGGAAAGATAACCCAGTCCGGTGAAGGGTGCATATATATATATATATATATATATATATATATATATATATATATATATATATATAAGATGTTAAAAGTGACGGATCGTCAATCCGAGTTGTCGAAATGCCAGAAAATGCGTTTATGTACTACAATGTACAAAAAGTAAACAAAAACGGCCACATAATTGAGTTCCAGGCATATTCAAAAAGTTAAACTTAACGTGCAAGTGTATAAAAGTGCAATGAAGTAATATGGACTTCCTGATCGTAAAAATACTCACAATGGACTGCTACACGGGCTTTTTGCCAAATTATAGGCTTTAAACGTTCGTTTCTACCAGTTAATTTTTGATATGTGGTAGTATGTGGGTGTATCTACGTGTTAGAGTGAAAAAAATTGGGTTTGGAGGACAAGAATATGGCTGAGAAACGAAACGTGAACAGGTTTAGAGCTTTTTTTGATTATGAAATGAGTTGGGGGTCACCTCATATATATAGACCCAGGAGAAGTAGCTCTACCTGCAGCAGCCACAGGTAGAGGTGCGGCTCCACGTGGCTGGGTCCACGTGGTGGGTCCCATTGCATCAAAGTACGTGCACTTCGAGCAATGTGATGTCAGATTCAAAACTTTCTAACTTTTGATCGGAGCGTCCCTTTGAGGCGTGCGATACCTTTCCGAAAAGCCCTCGCCGAGAGTGTCGCAATGACATGAGAGTAAACCTTTTTTGAGTCCAAAAAGACGGGTTCATAACCAGGTCTTTGATTCCTCGCAGTTTATCCGTTGAGCTGCCTTGCGCTATTTTCTCTCGGGATCATTGTTATAGTTTGTTCTGACCTTACTGGCATCAATTCTGCTTAATTTTGACCAAATCGGCTTCAAGTTGGCAAAATGACCATTTTTCCCCTCTAAGGGTTGCCTTCAATGCTGGCATGGCCTTCGGCTGACTTCTTAGGGTTGTTTCCAAGGTTTGGACCCCAATTAATTCTGTTTGTTCTCATGCTTGTCTCTGAGGCTTACTTGGTCCTTCCAAGTTTTCCTCTAGAGATGTTATGAGGTTCCAGGATTGTTTCTAAAGTTTACCTGAACTCCAGGGTTGAGATCAGGGCTGCCATGTACCTCCCGGGTTGAGACAAGGGCTGACTTGTACATCCCTGGTTGAGATCGGGGCTGACCTGTACTTCCCGTGTTGAGATCGGGGCTGATCTGTACCTCCCGAGTTAAGACCGGGGCTGACTTGTACCTCTCGAGTTGAGACTGGGGTTGACTTGTACCTCCCGGATTGAGATCGGGGTTGGCCTGTACCTCCAGGGTTGAGACCGGGGTTGACTTGTACCTCTTGTGTTGAGACCGGGGTTGAGTTGACATCCCGATATTGAGATCGGGGTTGAACTACATTCCCAGTATTAAGACCGGGGTTGAACTGGCTTCCCGGTATTGAGACCGGGGCTAAATTGAGTTGAAGAAACGGTTTTGCCATCCTGCAGGGTTAGTAACAGGAATGTAAAATTCGAGTGTCTGCTACAAGACTGAAGAAAATTTTGAGTGCCTACATATTGTGCACAAACAACTTAACTCTTTTGCATGGTAATCCATTATTAATAGAGTTGTTCATCTCAATTTTAATTACCGAGTCCGCACCAACGAAAGTTTTGTTTTGATAAGCTCAAAGGGTAATTTAGAGTTCAACTATCATCAACTAAGGAGTAGTTGAATAAAACTTATAATAATTTAAAAGTTCGATAACAAAAGAATTATGAAATAACTATGAGTCATAACAATGACATCGTATTTAACAGTCATGCTTTATAAATAAACTTAAAGCATTTGAAAGATACAATATAACCTTGCTTGAACAATTAAGTCAAGGTTACATTATTTCAATAATGAACTTCAATAGGAATACTTGTACAATGCAGAATAAAAGAACTTGCTCAATGAAAAGTAAGGAATTAGGAAACTTGCGTAAATATAATCGAGTTAGGCTAAGAAAATTTGCCTCGTGCACAAGCTAGCAATTATTAACTCGTTCCACAATTTATCCTACGTACACGTAATTAACAATAGTAACACATAGTAGTTACCATATAGCTACATCACATTATTAGTTAACTCATCTAGGTTAACTCATCATTCTTTAATTATTATGTTAAAATCATTAGTTAACACATGATCAAACCACACATTTACATCAAACTTAACTTATTAAAAATCAATCAAATTATAATTTAAAATCATACATTTCATATTAAAAATATGATTTCATACTGTCCAACTAGCATATAATTTTATTAACATGCTTATATATCTATTACATTATCATTCTCATAAAAGTGTACATTTAAATATAATTTTCTGGCTAAACTGCACAGGTGATGAGTGAGATTTATACCCGTAAATCGGATACTTTATGGCTTAAATAGTTGCCTGATCTTCGTAGTTTTTATATAGTTTTATATATTTATAGTATTATTATGCTTAACCGATGTATTGCAGGCATTCCAGGACTTTTCTAGCTTTTAGGGGACAAAATGGACAATTTACATACACTGGCGCCGCAGCGCCAATGTCTAGTCTTAATCTCGCGCCGCGGACGCCGCCCCTGGTCCTTGCTGATGTCATCCTGGAGCTGCAGCGCCACAGTTCCTTTATGGACTCGCGCTGCAGCGCGACCTCCGATCTTTTGATTTTAACGTGGCGCCGCAGCGCCACTTATAAACCTATTGCCCCCGCTGCAGCGCAACCTTCGGTGCCCAGGCAGAAAAGGCTTGCTTTTGACCTAGCAAAAGAAAAAAATAGATATATATATCAAGGGAGCCTCTGCCAGAGAAAAGAGCAGGAGCAAGAAGAGGGAGGAGAGAAAGAAGACTGGGATAGAATCGGTTAGCTTAGCTTAGGATAGATTAGATCTCTTTTGTACTTTCTCTCTCTAGTTATTAGGTAATGTTTGTAAATATGGATTAGGTAGATTAGGATAAATTCTGGGATTTCCTTGGAGCAACAAGAGCAGTGAGCTACACGGATTGGAGAGCTTGAAAGGAGTGGAATGCTTGGAGGCTAAAGAGAGCCTTGACAGAGTTTATTCTTATCCATTTATTTCCTCTAATTTTGTAATCCATAAATGTTGTCTTTATTGCTACTTATATTTTGTTCAATAGCTATGAACTAAGTATTGGCTATAAGGTTATAATGGAACCCTTTGTTAGTTAAATTGACTGTCTTATCCCTTTGGTTGGCACCATACGGTTTGGTTTAATATATTCATGCTTAATGATTCTCGCTAAGACATTAGTGATGATTTTGGTAATCTATATAATATCGAAAGAAGGATTATAGATTTACACCTAAATATATTGACATGTGATTATGAGTTTCGACTGCATAAGTTGTGCGTAGAATAGACATATATATGTGTGCCACGTGTGACCTAATTAAGAACTTATGCTTAAATCCTTGTTAGGTTAATTCGCATAGACATGTGTAGGATTATCACCTAGTTTGGACGTTCTTTTCTGTTATATTCCCTATCGGGTGGATCTGGAGAGGATATGTTTGTGCATACCTCGACAGAGGTGTATGAGCACCTGTGTGTTCTCGGTCGACAAACTGTCGTGACCATTAAGACCAAAGAGAGAAGGGTAGGAAGTTTGATGAAGCATAGCACGCCAGGTGTTCAACGGAATGCCTGTTTGGGGTGAAGTTGTAACCTTAGCTTATAATTCCTTCGATTACCATTCGTTATCCGTTTACTTGCTTTAATAATTAGTTATAACTAGTTTAACCACACTCCTATTAGTTTACTGTTCGAGAAAGACTTAAGCGATACAAAGTTGGTATTTGGTAAATATTAGTGATAGTTCCTCGTGGGTACGACACTTTTCTTATCACTGTATTACTTGTTAGACCGCGTATACTTGCGCGTGTTTAGTGATCGGTTTTCCGACCAACAACAGGTGGCGCTGCAGCGTCACATAATGCATTGCAGTCGGCGTTGCAGCGCCATGCCACATCATTAGGGGTCTGGACCAGGCACTGCAGCACTCCAGATATAGTCTAAACTGGCGCTGCAACGCTGCTACGATAGCACGTTCTGAAATCTGGCATTTGCGTTGCTGCGCTGCATTTAACATACATAACTGGCGCTGCCGCGCCATGCCACATCACCAACTGTTGCGGTGGCGCTGCAGCGCCCAGTTTACTCACAGGGGTGCCGCTGCGGCGCCACGTTACAGTCTGACGCAGACAGCCTAGCGAACTGCGTAGGAAAAAGCCAATTTGGCTTATTTTCTCGCATCAAACTCATATTTTAACTCACATAATATATATAAAGCTTTATAGAATCATAACGTTATGCTTCTAACATGTTTTAACACATATAAACATCACAACACATAATTAAAAACCTTTGATTTTATAATTTTAAAGAAAACATCATTGTTAAGTGTTCTTGATAAAAATATATATTGTGACTTTGTTTTTAAACCAAATCACATCATTCAAATCATGTTATTTTCATTTTTTAACATATTATAATAATCTAAATTCAATTTACATCACATAGCATGAATTAGAGATCAATTTTGATATTAAAGAAACCATTTTTCAAAATAGTTCATTGTAAATTGTTATGAACATGATTTTTTTATGTTCATTATATTTACATGAATTAAACAACTATAATACTCATACAAATCATATATAATAGCTTATATAAACAATCTAACACATATAAATCATATTTACATGAATTCTCATGAAAAACCTAATTACAGATTTGTGAAAGTTAACTTTTTATGAAGAGTAATGAAGAACAATGAACTTAAAATTAGATTATACCTTTGATATTAGAAGAAGAAGATAATGATGATGATGATGATGATTATGAGTTTTGATTTAACAAAGCTTTCTCCTTCTTCTTTCTTTCTCTACTCTAGTTTTCTCTGATATTCTTCTATCTTTCTAACTTACGTAGTATAGAATATACATATAACTGATATAAATATATAATAACTGGCATATACATAATATCCTCTATTAATAATATATCAGTTACAAGTTTTTAAAAATCAAAAGCCACTAAGGCTTGTTTGGCAAAAACCCATTAAAATAGAATTTTAAAAGACTTAGGCATTGTTTGGTAAAACTGAATTAAAATAGACCTAAAGGCCTTGTTTGGTAAAACTGACTTAAAACCCTTTTATTTTAATAACTCTTATACTACATAGTTTAAATATCACACTTTATTTAATTAAATCTCAATAGTCCAATTTAATTAAATTAAAGCTAACATCAACTAATTAAATAAAATTGCCACATAAATTAAATTACTACACAATTATAATTTATTCATTTAATCATAATTTCATGTAACAAATTAGTAAATCTCTAATGTAATTATTAAAATTAAATTAGACATTACTATAATTATTCATTAAATCATTTTTACCAAATTATCACATACAAAATTCATCTAATTTAATTATCTCAATTAAATTAGAACCTCAACCAAAAAAATAGTTAAACATCAATTTAATATTAATCATTAATTTAATTAATATATTGCACTTAATTAAATTACTCCACAACATAATAACATTAATTATTTATTCAACTCAATAAATAAATTAACTAAAATACTTATTTAATTCAATAAATATTTAAAATTAATATACAAAAATCTCGTTTTCTACAAATCCCTTTTTTAGTAATCTAACGATTGTGAACAATTTTAGTTCTAAGTTATCTAAGAATTTAGATCTCATTAGCACCATCATCGTCATGATTCTAAAAGCATTGTTAAAAACTATGGATTTATCACATATTATAAAAACAGCACCACGTAGATAAATAAATGTCTTTAATTAAATAACACTTTTATCAATAAATGAATAAGATTGTTACAAAGTATATGCTTTATCATCAAACATGATTGGCTTGTATGTATACTACTTTCAATAGAAATATTTAAGTAATAAAAGAAATTGAATATTTATTCATCTTTTTCTTTTTTTAAGAAATTTCATATGAACTATGAATTTCTTGATGTTAATAAATGATTCAGATCAGTTATATGAACTATCCGATGATATAAGGTTGAATTAACGAACTTATAACATTAATATACATGAGAAAGTGAAATCGTAATAAAAATATCAATTAAAAACGAAGAACGAACGAAGAACACAAAAAACGATTGAAGAACGCGAAGAGCGCGATAAAAAGTTGTTGATGGACAAATTAAAAACCATCTAATTAGAGCTTGTTGTTGATGGACAAGTTTAACACATCATATATATAATTGCAATATACGCTTGGTTATGATAGAAACGTTCATGAAAAACGGATTGAAATTAGCCAATAACAAAGTTATGGCAAAATTTTGTAAAAGACGAACGAATATAGAAAGTATATAAACAAACCTGAGTGAGTAGGGTTTCATAAGAATGTAAGAAAGCGTAGGAAATGTGAGTCGTGGACTCAAGAACGAACTCATTCTGAGATCGGATGAGTAAATTACAAACGAATGAAAATTTAATGCAAAGTTGAAAAACTTAGCGGGGGAGAACTTTTGAGCCAAGATTAAGGCTTGTTATAAACTCGGGAAAGTTATTCTACCCAGGGGAGTTTGTAGAGGGTGTTTCAAGATTTCCAACACCTTAAGAACGAATTAATTCCGAGTTAAAACGAAGAAGTTACGAGATTTCAAAGTAGGCGTCTCAAACTTGTAAAAGACTTAGAAAATTTTTCTGAGTTTTATCAGCAGTGCCGCAACGCCACCCAACAAAGGTGAAGAGGCGCCACAGCGTCGGCTCTAGGCCTCAAGTACTGCAAAGAGGCGCCGCAACACCTCATTAAGGGGCAAGCATAGATGTAATATTCATGAAAAGAAACATCTTGAAAGATGAGTAAAACCTTGAGTTTGAGGATTAAACATCGAATAAAGGCTATAAAACAACGAACGCAAAATACGTAACCGATATCCGGGGCCCATATTCGTGTTAAACGAACGTGTAGGATTGCAATGATTGTAATTCCTTGAACGTTGAAGAAAAATGGTCACTTATAAAATTTTAGTGTTATAAAGCCGTAGTTAAGAATAAGTGTAACGCGTATAAACGCTGTAAACGCAAAGTAATTACGATGAACGATCGGTCTTAGTATACAGCTGACTGTATGACTTAGACATTGAGAGATGAGGATGAAAGTGATGTTCATGTAATGGATCACTAACGAAAGTGATTAAACCTTAAGTAAAGGTTGAATGGAGGTTTAAAAGATAAATAACGTGAACACGGGATACGTAAACGATGTTCGTGAATGTTATTCACGTCGGATGAACGTCTCAAGTTTACATAGGTTGTAATACCTAGATGTTGTACGAAGATGGTAATTTATGACATAGAAGTGTTATAAAGCCATAATGGAGGTTAAGTAATATAAATGCAATGTGAATGCAAATTATATAATCGAATGCGGGACCCAGTATTCAGATATATAGCAAACCATATTCGTGTAAAACGAACGTTCTAAGAATACAATGGTTGTATGACTTAGAAGTTGATGAATGTTAGTAAGTATGATATTAAATTATCAAGAAAATCGTAACGAACGGTAATGAAGGTAATGAAGGTCCGACTGTGAATCGGGTAAAGAATGTTAGAATGAAACGTAAGCGTTAAACAATTAAATCGACGTAAAGGTGTTGAGTGTACGCATAAGTTAAACGTGCTAAACCTACACACCGTGTATGGTTTGAACGTGAAATAGTGAAAGGTAATGAATGGCGTATAAACGTTGAACAAGCCGAGTTAATGATAATAACTTGGAACGTTCTGAGTCAATGAACCGAACGTTATAAGATATGAAGATAAGATAATGTAAAATGCTTAAAGGCTATGAATGTATAGTTTTAACATTTAAAGTTCGCTCTTGGCATACAAAAGATTTTATGACTTAGACGTTAATAAATAATACTAAGGTATGTTATTTAGTTTCCAAAAAAGCCATAAGGAAGAATAATTGACTTAACGAACAATACAGTTGTGATGATTCAGATAAGTTAAGCGAGAAGGAATGAAAAAGGTAATGTAAATATATTGTAAGGTTGTTGCATCTCCGTATGTCATAATAACCGAAGGAATGAATCTTGAGTTTGGTTGCGTAAACTTAGATTACAAGAGCGCGAACCATAAGAAGTAAAGGTAAGTTTAAACCAATGCGTAAGTCAAATATATGACTAATTGGTATGTGATATTCCTTATGTGATATATAGGGACTACGGTGAACAGTTAAGTGTAAACTATACGCTGTAGCTATGCTTAAGGCAAGTTTTCTAACTTCATTCATATTGTTAAATGAATGACAGTTTCTTAACTTTCTCAGATATTGAACTTGAGAAAGTATTACCTATATGCAAACGTGTGATATTTATGCAAGGTGTTTATGTATGAGGACTTATGCCGAACTTTTAACACTTATGTGTATCTGTGAAATAAACTGTTCTGTGATTGAACGGTTTAATGTGGAGTGGTTCCATTTGTGAACTATTAGGATTAAGTCTGTGTTAATAATTCTAGCTAGACTGAATGTAAGGTATATGAAAGTAAATGTGATTAATGTTTTAAAATGATAGGAATAAGAGTTTTTCCTATTATTCGAGTTGCTTCATAACCTTTGTCCGGTTACTGAAGTTTTAAAAAAGTTTTTGATTCATTCTTTGGTTGTTATAAAACTGCTATAACTTGCTGAGCAATTGAATGCTCACACTTGTTTTAAATAAAAATATTTTCAGCGAACGATGATAGAATGTAATGAAGGATCTTGTAAAGATCAAGCTGATGGGTGCCATTGTGTGGTGTTACGGTTGCAAGTAGCCTTATTCATTATATGAATAAGTGTGAAGATCAAGCAAAAACTTTTAATATAATGTAGGATGTTAAACCTTACTATTTTAAGGTAGTAAGTGAATAATGTAATTATCATTATTTATAATAAACGAGGATTTTAAGGTAATAGAATCTGAGATTTGAAGATATATGTTGTTATATTTAATGATATAATGATGTATGTTTGGCATGAGAAACATTGGTGTATCACCAGATTCAGGTTTGAAGATAGACCGAATTTGGGGGCGTCACAATATCTGCTTGTCACTCCAAGTGCATAAGCAACATCAGGTCTCGTATATATCATCCCATACATGATAGATCCTATTGCCGAAGCATAAGGCATCTTACTCATGTGATCTCTGTCTTCAGGTGTCTTTGGGGACATTTTTTGGAGAGATTCACTCCAAAAATCATCGGTATGAGTCCTATTTTGGAGTCGGACATGCTAAACCTCTTTAGCATCATTTTAATGTACGTTCCTTGGTTCAAGCCGAGCATCCCTTTAGATCTATCTCTTTAGATCTTTATCCCCAATATATAGGATGCTTTTCCCAAGTCCTTTATAGAGAAGTGTTTAGACGACCATATCTTTACTGATTGTAGCATATGTATATTATTCCCTATCAGTAATATATCATCAACATATATTACAAGGAATGTCATAGCGCTCCCACTAAACTTCTTGTACACACAAGGTTTATCCTCATTTTTTATAAATTCAAACTTTTTGATTGTCTCATCAAAACGGATGTTCCATCTGCGAGAAGCTTGCTTCAATTCATAAATGGATCGTTGTAGCTTACAAACTTGGATTGTTCTAACTTTTGGAAAAAAAACCCTCTAGTTGTATCATGTATACATCCTCTTCTAGTTTCCCATTGAGGAAGGCCAATTTCATGTCCATTTGCCAGATCTCATAGTCTTACTAAGTCGTAATAGTAAAAAAAAAATTGAATGGACTTGAGCATAGCAACTGGTGAGAAGATTACATCCTAGTCAACTCCTTGTCTTTGCTTGAAATCTTTTGCCACCAGTCTGGCCTTATAGGTCTCCACCTTGCCATACGCTCCAATCTTTCTTTTAAAGACCCATTTGCACCCTATAGGCACTATGTCTTCCGGTGGAGCAACCAAAGTCCACACTTGGTTCTCATACATGGAGTAACTGGATCATCATCATCTATGATGCGTACCTCTCCATCATCCTCTATGATGAATCCATACCTATCAAGTATCTTTGGTACTCTTCCAGATTTACGAGTTGGCTGTGGTACAGAAGGTATTTATACATGGATAGGTTCATTCAATTGATCTGTAGTGGTTTGTGGTTCTTGAATTTCTTCAAGATCTATTTTTCTCCCACTAGCCCCTTCGAGGATAAACTCATTTTCCAAGAAGGTAGCGTGTTTTGCAACAAACACCTTTTGCTCATTAGGATTATAAAAATAGTATCCTAAACTTTCTTTATGATAACCGACAAACGTGCATTATCAGATCTTGTCTAAAGCTTATCATTCTGAAACATTTTCACATAAGCTGGACATCCCCAAATCTTAACATGCTTAAGACTAGGTTTCCACCCTGTCCACATCTCATATGGAGTTTGCGGGACAGATTTCGATGGACCTTATTTAGTAGATACATAACCTTCTCTAGGGCATAACCCCGGAATGATATTGTAAGATCAGTGAAACTCATTATAGGCCGCACCATGTTCAACATGGTAAGATTTCTCCTTTCAAATACTCCATTCAATTGTGGTGTACCAGAAGGTGTCCATTACGAGATGATACCATTATCCTTTAGATGATTGAGAAACTCATTGCCTAAGTATTCACCTCTTCGATCTGATCGAAGAATCTTAATACTTTTTCCATTTTGTTTCTCAACTTCACTTCTGAATTCTTTGAACCTTTCAAATGATTCGGATTTGTATTTCATCAAATACACATATCCAAATCTCGAATGAAATACGAGTACCCTCCTCATGCATTTATTGTCTTAAGTCCACATACATCTGTTGTACCAACTTTAACAATCCTGCAACCCTCTCTCCATGTCCACTAAATGGAGATTTAGTTATATTATTCATGAGACAAGAATCACAAGTTGCATATTATAATGATTGAGATTTTATATATTAAATTGTAATATTTATTGAGTGAATAAATATTTTATGTGATTTATTTATTGAGTTAAATAAATAAATTATGTGATTATGTAGATTGATTTAATTAAGAGTAATATTTAATTAAATTAATATGTTAGTATTGGTGTAGCATAATTGTAATTTAGTTGAGAATAATTAAATTATATTTAAAATTATGTGCTAAGTATTTGTTGTAATTTATTAAGTGTTACATGAA
The DNA here is from genome assembly GCA_020205555.1 of Panax stipuleanatus. Classification (NCBI taxonomy): domain Eukaryota; kingdom Viridiplantae; phylum Streptophyta; class Magnoliopsida; order Apiales; family Araliaceae; genus Panax; species Panax stipuleanatus. Next base: position 60,572,464 of record CM035121.1, on the reverse strand, counting down.
TTTAATTTCAAGTGTGACAATTGAGTATTATATGAATGTTAGCTTCTATTTAATTGAATTAGAATATTGTAATTTAATTAAATAATTATAGTATTTAATCTATGGAGTAAAGATTTATTAAAAGAATGGAAAAGGATTTTTAAGCTTATTTTACCAAACATTACTTTAGTTAACAAAAGGATTTGTCTTAAAATAATCGAGTTACCAAACAAGGCCTCACTTTTCAAATTCTTATAACCTATGTAATTAGTAATATTTATTATGGTAATTAGTATTATACTTATTACTTATAGGTTACATATATATATTATATATGTATATGTATATTATACAATATATGTTAGATGAGTAAGTACTTTAGTTTTACAAAGAAAGAAAGAAACAGAGAGAAAAAGTTAGAGAGAATTATTAGAGAAGAGGAAGAAGAAGAAACTTTGAGAAAGCAAGAGGAGAGCTATACTCCATCATCATCTCCATCTCTTATCTTAATTCAAACTAGAAAAGGTATAATCTTAGAATTCAATAAGTTGTAATCATGTTCTTCTATAATTTCATAGTTTTAGAATTATCTGTAAAAATCTCTTTGTGAAAATTCTTGATTTTGATGCGTATGGGATGTGTACATATATATTTATATATATATGCTTACATGTGATTTTTATAGTTGTTTAAGTGTTTTAATTCACAAGGATATGATGAACACTATGAAATCATGTTCATAATATTCTATTATGAAGTTATTTTGAAAATAGTTCTTAAATTATCAAAGAAATTGATGTAAGCATGAAGCTATGTGTAATATGTGTTATAGCATGATGTGATAGGAGTTATATAGTTGTTTTAGTAATTCAATCCATGTAATTTTGATAAACAAGAAGAATTGTGTTCATATGATTTATGGTAAACTAATTTTTGAAAAATGGCTTTTGAAACTATCAAATTGATGTTTGATTGTGGGTAATTGTTTAAATTGATAATGGATTATGTTAGGAAGTTAAGAATAGGAGTTATTATAATTGGAAATACTTGAATTGATTGAAAAACAAATTCGTAAGAGCAATTTTCGTCAAGAATGCTTAATATCGTAGTTTTCTTCAAAAATCATGAAAAACATTGGTTTGATCGTGTGTTGTATGGATTTTACATGTTATAATCATGTTAAAGAGTTTAAAATATTATTTTTAGCAAGTTTCATGTTAATCATGTTGGAAAAAATCGAATTCGGTGTGAAGAAATAAGCCAAATTGGCTTATTTCTCTGCCAATTCGCGAACTTAGATTTCCAACACGAAAGGGACCCACCCCAGCGAGGCTTTTGTGCCTGGGGGACCCGCCCCAGCTGGTTAACAAGCTGCCCGGGAAAATTATTTTCGCTTCATTGAGTTTTCATGCTCCGTTTGTTTAGCTAACTTATTTCTATGACTTCATAAGTGTAATAGGTAATAAGATAACATGTTTTTGATGTGTTTAAGATAGATTAAAGTTTTATATGAATGTGTTACATGTGTATAAGTGTGTTACTTTCATAAGGTACACCACACGATTTAAAGTGTTATAAACTTATGAATGTATGTCGTGAGTTTATACTCATGTATGTGGCTAGTTAGCAACCTATGTTGAAAACAACATTGTGAGTTGGACTTGAGTAAGAAGTTTAACGGTTTAAACGTTGTAGTTGGGTACTAATAGATGTTTTGAATGTAATGAATATGTGTAGGGTAATTGTGGAAGTGATTGTAATTGTTAAAGTGTAGCTTGCGCTTGAGGCAAGTTCTCTATTCCTTATTTTCTTACGTTAAGCAAAGTTTCTATTTCTAAACTTATTATTTACTTTGTACAAGCTTTCTAAACTATTCTTGTACGCTATGCAAGCCTATTCATTGTATCTTTTCATTGTGCAAGTTTCCTAACCCTTGCTCAATATATCATTAAAGTTCATTTATGTTTCTTAACTTGTTATATATTGTACAGGTTATACTGTACTCCAATATTCATAAAGCATAAGTATTGAAGTGTTATTTTAGTAATATGATCTTGACTTAGTTGTTCAAGCAATATCTACTTGATCTATCGAATGCTTTAAGATATTTCCAAAGCATGCCTAGCTATCATGAAATCTATTGTTGTATTTTACATTTGATTCAGATTCTCGTATTATCGAACAGTTAAAACACTGTGAGTCGATTCAACTACTCCTAGTTGATGATAGTTAAAACTCCAAAGTTCCTTTACCTATTCAAACCAAACCTTCTTTAGTGCGGACTTGTATTCAATTACTGAGAATGGATAACCCTATTTATTAGGGGATATTTATGCGAAAGCGTTAAATGTTTGTGCACAATACATGGTACGAAGTGCTGATCCCCCCTGTGTACGAGTTGAAGGTCCATAGTCTTAATAACTGTTAAAGGTTTGAATAGAAATATTTATAACCTAGGACATAGTTCAAGGTCGTATGACCCTTAGATAAAGTCTATACTCAAACTTTAAAGATGATGCAAGAATTATTATTCAATTCTTTATTTTGATGAAAGTAAGGTTATTTAAACTCTTTTGAAACTATTCGGATATGTCACATCACTGTTGTATTTCAAGTGAGCCTTTGTTTGCTCACTCTTGCATGTTTTACAACCCCTTGCAATTGAAACCAAGAATGTTGACATTCCGTCAACAAGTAAAGGAAAAGGAAAGATGAGCAAGTGAAGGCTTGTTGTTTCAAATTTTATTGTAATAAGATTTAGTTGACGATGTTTTATTTTCGCATTTACTTTGTTTGATGTTAAGGTTTAGTTAACCCTGGGATTTTATTTGGACAAGTTATAATCCTTTGTCAAGGAAGATTTTATTTAAGTTTTATGAATGTTGTAATTGTTTTTGCAATTCATTATTATTGGGTAAATATATGTTTTAAATAGAAAGTGAACACCAAATCATATGGAAAGGAAGTACCCAGATTTGGGGGTGTCATTTATATGATTCAAAATCAAATGGCTTTAAAAGTCCATCTTTATGTAACTTGTTTAGTCTTGTTTCATTGATATGATTGAGTATGCAATACCATACGAAAGTATGATTCACATCATCCTTTTTCCTTTTATTTGTTTGTTCAATTTGCTATATATTTTCATGTAAGTCAAGCACATACAATCCATTAATTAATCTACCAGTTCCATACAAAACATTCTAATTATAAATAGAACAACTATTGTTCTTTATTATAAAATTAAAACCTTCCTTGTCCAACAATGGAATAGAAATAATGTTTCTCACAAGAATTGGAACATAATAATAATTTATAAAATTAAATGATTTTTTTGATGGTAGTGCCAAACAATAAGTCCCTACGGCTAATGCAGCAATCTTTGCTCCATTCCCACGCATATGGTGACTTCCCCTTTGTTCAGCTTTCTACTTCTGCTTAGTCTCTGCACAGTATTACATATGTGAGAACCACAGCCGGTATCCAATACCCAAGTAGAATTTTGACATACAGAAAGATTTATTTTAATCATGAACAAACCTGTTTCTGTAGCTGAAGCTGAAGTTTCCCGAAGCTTCTTTTGCTTCTGCTCGGCAAGATACTCCTTACAGTTTCTCTTCCAATGTCTCGACTTGTTGCAATGAAAGCAAGCCCCTTTGCTATCAGCATTAGTCTTTTTCCTATCCTAGGGTTTCGCCTTTCCTTTTGTCTTCTTGTAATTTTTCTTCTTTTTAGAAGATCTTTTGGCCCTCTTCCGCTTCTTAGAAGAGTCATCTACAAGCAACATATAGTCTTTCTTCAATGGAAAGTAACTCTCAATTATTTTCAACATGTTAAGCAATTCAGGTAAACTGACATCCAGCTTGTTCATGTGAAAGATCACAACAAATTGTGAAAAGGAGTCGGGGAGTGATTGCAAGATCAAATCTTGACTCAACTCACCATCCATGATAAAACCCAGTTGTCCTAACTGTTCAATCAAATTGATCTTTTTTAGAACATGTGTTTGCACTGTAGTGCCATCGGTCATCCTAGATCGAAAGAGTTCTTTAGATATCACATATCTGGCCGATCTACTTTGCTCACCATATAAATCCCTAAGGTGCAAGAGTATAGTCGGTGCATCCATTTTTTCATGTTGACGTTGTAACTCGTTACTCATGGATGCTAACATGATGCACTGAGCCACCTGTGCATCAAGCAAGCCAATTTCTAAAAGTGGCTTGCTCTTCCTTGGAGGCATTTTCTGCAACAGTTGCAAGTACACAGGCGAGTTAAGAACATAAGCCAGATTTTCAGCTGTGAGAACAATTCTCAAGTTCCTTAACCAGTCCGAGTAATTTGGTCCGGTTAATTTGTTTGCATCAATTATGTTTCGCAGTGATAGTAAATTAGTCATTTATAAAATCCTGTAAGTAAATTTAATTTTCATTAGTATGCATTCTTTTATTAACCACCAAATTAATTTAAGTCTTTATTAAAATGGTGTCTCCCACTATTTCTTCAAACTATATAACCCTCTTTTATATATAGTCCGGCAGATTTTGTATTGGTGACTTTGTAAAATCTGTAGTGAGAAAGAATCCAGTTGCAATAAATATATAGCCTTGTGTGTGCACAACAAACTACATATTTATTCAAAAGGTAGACAACTCTTGTCGATTACATCTCCATATAATTCCTTTGTTATTTTGCCTCTTAGATTATAATGGTCAAGTGTGTGCACATCCGAACTAAAATAATCTAAGTTAAGTTATACCCAACATTTCTATGTAAGTGAAGAGAAAAAAACAGTCCATGTGTGTGCACAACAAAACGGCATTATTTAATTCCTTATAAACATCAAATGTAATAAAGCAACATCTCAAATATTTAATACTCGCCTTGTGTGTGCACAACAAACTCATATTAAATATTCGATGCTCTATTGCTTTATAAAGCTAGAAGGTTTTGTTCGACATTCTCCAATGTCTTTGAACATACTCAATTTAATATATTATCTTTGAGGGTTTTGTTATTTATTAGTCTCATCTTGATTAGTGCGTATGCAAATATATATATATATATATATATATATATAGAAATATGTGTCATATTAAGCATACATCCACATGTATAATAATATATTTACTATATAATTAGCATGCATCTCTAGAATACTATGTTCTACTTGGGATGATTATGGACTTAATTCTAATTTGGTTCACTGGAGCCACCATGAACCAAAAGGTCAAACCTAGGGTGCAAAAATAAAACATTTAATATAACTATTACATTCAACTCGGGCTTCAATACAAATGCGCCTTCAACACTCCTTCTCTTCATCTCTAATTTCTCGAACAATTCTATACTATCCTATTACAATGTATTTATTATAAAACAAAAACCTTGATCAGCAGTCAAGGAGAAGTACATGGAAGGGAGATAGAATTTACATCAAATTAGAGAGGCGAGGTACAGAAACCCCATTTAAAAAAACCACATACATTCAAGCATCCATTAAAATTAAATCCAATCACATTGGTCATAGGTCCATAATCATCCCTTATATTATTATACATATCATCATATACAACAATATAATAAACATTCAGTATATATGTTGATATCATTTAATGGGTAATAAACTTTTGATAGAAAATTAATTTTTAAAACAAAACAAACACCTTTATTTTAATCAAAAACTAATTTAAAATTAACTCTTTTATTTTTAGAAACATGGAATCCAATTCCATTTAAAATAAACATCTTTATTTTAATATCAAATCAATTTGAAAATAAACCTTTTATTTAATTGAAGTGATTTTAAGAAAAATAAATTTTTTTAAAAAAACTGGTTTCAGGCTAGGTTGCGCCCAGTTTGAACCGAGGAATGGCACGGCCGCGCTGAACATCTGATCTGACTTCCATCAGGCGCGACCATGCTTCAAGCAAGGCCTGAAGCGGCGAGGCCGTGCTGCATAGTAGTTTCGGCAGAAACATGTTTTGTCCAGAAAATTAGTTCCAAAACCATATCAACACACATATTGAATCAATTACAATCAAGGATTTGCATAAGGAGGCTCTGATACCACTGTTAAATTGCTAATAACGGATCAAATCATTTAATCGAATTGAAATAATAGCAGAAACATGCAAAATAGCAATTTAAAATTTTCAGCAATCCATTTTGTAGCCTTATGTAAACTCATTAATTGAGGAAGGATAAAGATATACCTTTGAAGCGTGTATCCTTTGATGAAGACTCCAAATACAATCCTTTGATCCTTCACGATCTTTCTAATCTCCGCATAAATGTTAGTCACAAAGTAAATGCAACGCCCAAGAGGTATCCACCAAGAGTAATTGACTGAAGAACGACTTTAGACTGTACTAGGTCTTGGATGGCTAATCCTAATTCTCACTTTCCTAACAACTTAGGGTTTTAGAGAATACTTGCAAGAGAGATGCAAGTTGCAAGAGTTGCATTAGTGTTTTCCACAATAAGACTCCTCTTATTTAAAGACTAACCCTAATCCTTAACCCTTAAGGAATTGGATTTTAATTTAATTCCCAATCTAATTAGGAACTAAATAAAATAATAATAATAAGACTCCTCTTATTGATTTATAATCTAGTATTTCTCCAAATACTTTATTATAAATATTAGTATTTTTCCAAATAGTATATTATTACTATTTAGTCAAATTGTTAATAATAATATTAATAATAATAATAAGATGACTAATCTTATTAATTTATAATATTAGTATTTCTCCAAATACTTAATTATAAATCTTAAGCTATTTAATTTATTCTACTAATAAATTAAATATACTTAATTTATTATTATAAAGCCAATAAATTCTAAAATCATATTACTCTCTTTTGTGGTGTGACCCCTTAGGTTCAATATTAAGACATTAGTATAATAAATAGATTAGAACAATTCTAATATTATTTATAATGAATTAAACACCTTTAATTCAAATATAAATAAATAATATTTATTCTACATCATGAGTGACACCTTATAAATAATGTATCATGACTATGCGGATAATATGAATTCAACGTAAATCACAAATATTATCACAAAGAATACAAAGAACCTATTCTCTGAATAGTTATTGCACAATTCAATCCTTCTACTGTACAATGTCTCAATCAAATATAAAACATGAAATTACTGTCAAGTTTTATTTATTTGATTATATGTATTTCGATTCTAAAATTCACAACAATATTTAATGTAAATTAAAAACTCATTTCTAATTTTCATTCAACCTTGGCTAGGGATTTCCATGTTCTCACTTTATCAAATCTCATAGGACATTCTCTATCTTTGTTGGAAGCAGTAGATCCTTTGTTGATCTTTCACCTATCTCCATATATACTTTATTATATTTGAGCATGCCCTACCACATACTCAAGAGCATTAAGGAATATGTCAAAACATAATTCAGTATATACAAGATACTATGATGACCGTAAGTCAAATGATTACTTGTACTACAATCACATTAGAAACTCCTATTGACAGGCAAGTAAAACTTCATTAGGGTTCTTTATTAGTCACGTTCAGTGAACTTATTCTCCAATAAGCACCTACATACTTGCTTTATTGTCTCTAAATAATTGATCATGAGATCAATCATCCTCTTCAACAAAGCAAGCATAGTATGTACTAAACTATTCGAAATCATTAATCCCACATTAGTGATTCAATGATTAGGAACATTTTAGTTTTTGAGTTATCATAGAATTTAGATCTCATTAGCATGATCAACATCATAATTCTAAAAATATTGCTCAATAACTATGTGTTTATCACATTTATTAATTCAACTAATTAACATGGATAAAAAATACGTTTTAATATATTAACTTTCTTATTAATAAATGAATAAGATTACAAAGTAAATGCTTATTACATCCAATGTAATTGGCTTGAGGGCATACTACTTTTAAGCGACCAAACAAAGGCTGACAGATCTGGGTTTAGGCAGTGCACGCCATGTGCTCGAAAAATAGCCAAAGTTAAAGTTTGGTTCATTTTTTGCTTTTATTAGGCATTTTAAGCTGATAATGAAAGTAGTATGCATACAAACCAATCATGTTTGATGATAAAGCATATACTTTGTAACAATCTTATTCATTTATTAATAAAAGAGTTATTTAATTAAAGGCATTTAATTATCTACGTGATGCTGTTATAATAAAATATGATAAACCCATAGTTTTAAGCAATACTTTTAGAATAATGATGATGATCATGCTAATGAGATCTAAATTCTTAGATAGCTTAAAACTAAAATAGTTTCCAATCATTGGATTATTAAAAAGGGGATTAGTGAATCCGAATAGATTGGTATATACGTTGCTCACTCATTGGATGAGGATAATCGATCTCATGATCATTTGTGTGGAGACAATAAAACAAGTATGTAGGTGCTTATTGGAGAATAAGTACACTAAACGTGGCTCGCTGAGGAATACCAAATGAAGTTTTACTTGCCTATCAGTAGAATTCCTCAAGTGATAGTAGTACAAGTGATCCCTAGACTTGAGATCATCATAGTATCTTGTGTATGATAAGTTAAACTTTGACATGTCCCTTAAGACCCTTATGATAGTAGTGTGTATACAAGCCAATCATATATGATGATAAAGCACATACTTTGTAAACAATCTTATTTATTTATTAATAAGATATTTATTTAAGGCATTTAATTATCTACATGGTGTTGTTTTTATAATATGTAAATAACCCATAGTTTTAAGCAATGCTTTTAGAATCATGATGAGATCATGCTAATGAGATCTAAATCTTAGAAAGCTTAAAAACTAAAATAGTTTCCAATTGTGGGATTACTAAAATGGGGTTTAGTAAATCCGGATAGATTGGTATATATGTTCTTTGCTCATTAGATGAAGATGACTGATCTCATGGTCATTTGTGTGGAGACACTAAAGCAAGTATGTAGGTGCTTATTGGAGAATAAGTTCACTGAACGTGACTCGCTATGGAATACCTAATGGAGTTTTACTCGCCTGTCAATAGGAATTCCTAATGTGATAGTAGTACAAGTGATCCTTAGACTTGATATCATCATAGTATCTTGTATGTAACAAATTATACTTTGACATATTCCTTAAGGCCTTTTAAGGCATATATAGGGTATGCTTGGGTATAATGAGTTGCATATGGAGATAATGTATTATCAATAAAGAATCTACCACCTCTAGTAAAAGAGGAGATATGTCCTATGTGATTTGTTAAATGACAATCCAGGAATCCTTGGCCAAGGTAGAATGAAATTAGAAAGAGGTTTCTAATTTGCATTATTTGGAGTTGTGTATTTTCTAATTGAAATACATATGATTAAATAAATTAAGACTTGACAGTAAATCCATGTCTTATATTTAATTGGGACATTGTATGGTGGAAGGATTGAATTGTACGGTAACTATTAACTCACACGTTCTTTTTTGATTAATGTTGAGATATATATTATCTAAAAAGTCGTTGATCACTAGGGAGGCTTATCCTTATTGTAGAATAAATGTTATTTATTTAAATATATTATTAGTTTAATTTATTTATGTAAATAAGATTAGAATTGTTCTAATTGATTTATTCACAACCGGTTTAATATGGAGAACCTAAAGGGTCACACCATAAAAGGAAGAAGAATTATTTAAGAAAAAAATGGCATGATAGTAATAATGCATTAAGTATAATTAATTTAATCTATGCTGATAGAATAAATTAAATAGCTTAATGTTTATTATTTCTTATTTTAGAAATATTAATTATAAATTAATAAGAGGAGTCTTATTAATATTATTATTATTATTTTAATTCTAAAGGAGTTTAGGAATTAATATAATATTAGTACTCTCTCTCAATCCTAATAAGATTAGGATATAAATTAATTAAAAGTGTTTAATTAATTAATTAAATAAAACCCTATTCTAATTGGATTAGGAAGGTTAACCTAATATCTATATAAGAGAGTCTTATAGTAGAAATAAGGAACGTGAATTTTTCCAAGAGTTAGGAGTACACATATTCTATAGAGATAGAAATAAGGGTTAAGCCAATAACCCATCTTCCTAAATTCTTCATCTTCCTTGTTGGATCACCGTTAGAGGCCAAACATTTGGGTGGCTGACATTGATCAAGGGAAGGAGCCATTACAGAGGAATCAAAGGAATTAAAGGAGTAGAACTTGTACTTGAGGAAGCTTGGATCTTCAAAGGTATAATTTCATCTTCTCCTTTTATGTATTGACTGATAATAAATGCAGAAGAAAGATCATGGTTAAGGGTTTGTAAGAAAATTTTAAAATCTGATTTTTCATCCCTTTTGTTGCGTTTATGTAATTTGATTGCATGCTTATGTTTCTAACAAACCCAACAGTGGTATTGTAATACCCGTGAATTTTCATATATTATTAAATAAATATATTAATAGAAACGAGAATTTATTTGAATATAAATGATTTTGTGTTATGAGATTAATTAATTCAATTATATAAAACTGAATAATTATAATAATTGAGAAATTGGTGGAGTTTGCGATAAACTCATTGATTGCCTTGTGTGGCACAGTGGCGTAATATAAGAATGATTATATTAATTTAAGCGAACAATTAATCTATATTAATTGTTAATCGTTGAATATTAATTAATTGTCATCGTAGAATAATTGTTATAAAATATTAATGGTGATTGATTAATAATATGTGATTATTATTATTGCAAGAAACATAATAATAATGAGCAACGTGTTTATAAATATAATAAGATTTATATTAAAGTGATAATTAATCATATAAGGGTTAATTAAATTGTTATGGAGATTAACAATTATATTGATTGAAATATATAAGCTACATGTTTATGCCTATGTGACAATATGTATGTAAGTATATATTAAAATAGTACATCTTGAATATATGATAAACAATTGTTGATTAGTATAACTTAATAATAAAGGATACAGTGTGATGTGATTATATCCGAGAAAATTATACCAGTATGATAAAAATATACCTGGATTATATGTGTACAAGTCACACTTACTACATTATGTGAATTATAGTGTGACATTTCAATTAAAGATATATGTATAAAATATATATATATATGTGTAGATAGCCTAAGTATTTAATACATACGTGTATAATGAATCAAGTGTGGTGTGTTGCTAGAAGGCTGAGTTTGTTTTGCTGGGAGACCCACTATCTCTTTCACGTGATATACTCAAGCTATCCTACTCCCCTATAACCTTAAAACTCAGCAAGCCTTCATAGCAATCATAAAATGGGGTGTGGGCATGATGATGGCTTTCAACAACTATCTACCAACTTCTTCTTATCTAGCATGCAAATCAAACATACGTTAGTTTATTTTGAGAGTCAGAAGCATGGACTGTGTTTTGATTTTTACTATAAATGAAGCATCTCTCCTTCACATTTCATCTTGCTGAGAGTTTGCTTGAGAGCATATATAATATCAGTCTAGATTTGTAAGAATTGAATAGCTGCAAGCTCAATCATTTACAGAGGTATAATCCCTCTTCCTTTGTTCTTCATTTCGTTTTCTGTTTCTGAAGTTTTCTTCAAATTCTTGATTATGCCAAATTGGTTCATAATTGGTTTGTAGGACCCTTATATTGTTGTTATATGAACATACATACCTGATGGAACCACTATATAGCTTTCTTGACTTTCATTTCCATTGTTGCTCTGTAATTTTTGTAAAGCACCAAATTCGTGTGAAATTAGTTAGGGTTCATGAATTTGAGAATTGATAAATGCGATTGACTGTTATATAAGCATATATATGTGTTAGTAAGTTAAAAAGGTTAGTGTAATGGCATATGGGTATGTTGAAATCGATGAAATGGGAGGTTTTGGGTCGATTTCGGCTGTAGTGTGAACTGCAGAAACTGTCCCCACGCCGCAGCGCCATTGTCCGCGCCACAGCGCCTCCCACGCCGCAGCGCCAATTCCAAGGCATTATGCCCGCGCCGCAGCGCCACCCGTGCCGCAGCGCCACATTGTGGCTGTTGTTGCCGCGCCGCAGCGCCGGCCTCTATGTGCAGTTTTCTGCATTCTACAACAAAATTGTTATGTACTAATTGTTTGATTTTTATTTAAAGAAGCATGGAAGCATGATTAATACTTATATATAAACCTAATGAGGCAATGTAACCATGTTTTAGTATATTAGCATGCATGGTTAACCAAACGACATATAGTTTGGAAACGAACTTAAAGTTTCATAAACGAACGTTAACATATATGAAGCATGTTAATATTCTAATTTTTCAAGGCATGTCGGTATGAGGTAGAGATGCATGAAAGACATATTAACTTATGTATATATGGTTCATAGTATGACAAGAGGATGTTAGACCTCACTATTGAACATATCTAACAAAAATACAAGTTTTGAAGGTTGATATTGACATGTAAAGACCATGTATACATTCTGACTTTTCGAGCATGTTTATAGGGCCTTGAAATGCATGAAAAGAATGTTAACTTATATATATAGGTTTCATAAGGAAGCATGGACATGATAGACCTTATTAGTGAACTAAACTAACAAAGTATAAGCTTTGAACGTAAACTTTGGTATGTTATGACGAGAGTTAGAATCTGATAATTTGGACACATGTGATAGTACTCTTAGACTCATTCATGTGTCATGCATGTATATATACCATGATTAGTTGTTGTAATTAAAGTTTAGCATAAACGAAGCATGTTTTCAAGATAATAACAATGCTAGCTACATATATGCGATACGAGTACTCATGAGCATGCGTAATACAAGTTATATGAATATCTTATGTCTTTAAAAAGCGAGCATGTTAGACAATATGAGTTCGTGTCCTTGAATGGCTTTAAGTATTAACTTAAGAACCTATACCATGTACGATTGGATTTGGAAAAGTTATACAAGCATGAAAGTATCATTTAAATATGAATACATGCTACGTGATATTATAGGATGTTACTTGAACCCGATTTTGACGGTTAACTTAAGGGGATGCCGTAACTTGCTAAAATGAAATATATTTAGTATTGATTGCGATCTTATAAGATATGAGAATGTGTTTAAACTCTAAAGGAGGAACGTTAAGGATATAAATTATATTCTATATAACTGTGTAGCTAGGTAAAACCTAGCTTATGTGTTGATCGTATATTCGAAGATAAAATGTGAAGTTTAATTATATGACTAATGAATATCATATATATATACGTAACTGTATTACGATATGAATTCGAAAGTGTTGATTTTGCTTTTCGTGGATATACTATGCTAAAGGCAAGTTCTCTTACTTACACTCTTTTAAAGTGCAAGTATCCTAACCGACGCATTTACTTTATGCAAGGAAATCTGTGATTGTGCAAGTTTCCTAACTTACACTATTTTACTGTGCAAGTATTCTATCCTTGTATATTGCGAACTAGTTTCCTACATAATCGGTTGAATTGAATTAGCATACTTGAACTCTTATTTCATTAAAGCTATTATTCATGTTGAACTTAGTGTTGTTCTTGAATATTGTGAAAGTGTCTATGCCATTTGATTCGGCTAGACTTATATTATTGGAAAGCAACCCAAACTAATTGATTGGTGCGGGATCTTGTATTTGACTGAGAAGAACAACATTCTTTGAAGGGAATATATAATTATCGGAGGACCGACGTGCACACTTGAGTATGATTGATTGTTATGCATAACGATGGTGCTTTAGGCTGATCACCTGTTGTACCTGTTTTTGTTGGATTTTTAGTTTATTGCTGTTAATTCTAGTAGAAGTTCATAGTCCTTAGCGACTGCTCAGTATTCAGTTATCTTGAAATCTTGAATTGATTTGTTATTGAATCACATTGATATTATTCTGTCCTTAGCGACTGTTATTGAAAACTGTTGATATTCTTGTTATCCTTGAATTATCAAACCTTGCTATACCCTTTTTAAGAATGGAGAATTATATTACAAACCCTTATTGTATATTACTTGCTGGGCAATTTGTGCTCATTCTTGCTTTCCCTAAAACATTTCAGTTAAGGCAGAGCATGGTGAACCTTCGGGCGTTGATAAGGGCAAGGGCAAGGCTACCAACTAGCTTGTCTCTTTTATGTTTTTAAATATTTTAATGTTGTATTAAGATGATGTAGTAAGACTGGATTTAATTATGTTTAAGATTAAGTTAGATTATGTAATAAGTCGTTAATTGATATTATTATGTAATCTATTAAGTACTGTAGGTTGCGAGACTTGGGGGAATAATTATAATAAATCGTTGTAAATTATTCTAGAATAGATTTTCCGTTGTGATTGTGTGATATTTAGTTATTATTATTGTGATGTATTACCATAAGCACGTGATGAACCGAATTCGAGAGACCCCGTGACGGTCCTGGAATTTGGGGGCGTCACAGGTATCAGAGCCAATCTTGTGCTAATTATCAGTTTATGTGATTCCATACATGTATGATATGCGATTGGATCGAGTTCTTGGGCAGCAATTTTTTTTTCTGATTCTGCGAAGCTGCGCAGCTGCGCCGGTGAAAGGCTTTCTTGCTGCGCTGGTGTCTGCTTCTGGTTTTTATGCTGCGCAGCTACGCCGGTTCCCTTTATATTCCAGGCGCAGCTGCGCCACTCGACAGGAACTGATTTTTTTAATTTAATTAAATGAACGGTTTATTTAATTAAATAAAGGTTTAAAATAAAGATGTTTATTTTATATGAAATGAGATTTCAGAATTGCTAAAATTAAAGAGTTTAATTTGGATTTGTTTTTGAATGAAATAAAGGAGTTTATTTTTCCAAAAACAAGGTTTAGCAAACTTTTGCCCATTAACTGATATTAATACATATATGGAATGAATTTACTTTCATGAGATGAATAAGTTTTATTGATATGTATGATGATATGTATGATAATAAAAGGGATTGATTATGGACTATGACCAATGTGATTGGATTTTATTTTGGATGAATTCTTGAATGAATGGGTTTATAAAATGGGGTCTGCGTACCTCGTCTTCTCTGGTTTTATTCTCGGTGTAAATTCTATCTCCCTCCTATGTACTTCCCCTTGACTGCTGATCAAGGTTTCTATTTAATTATAAATAGTTTATGTAATAGAGATAGTTAGAATTATCTTGAAAAATCGGAGATCAAGGAGCAATGAGCGCTTGAAGACCCATTTGTATGGAGCCCGGGTTTAAATGTAATAGTTACATTTAAATTTAAATTCTTGCACTCCTAGGTTTGACCTTTTGGTTCACTTGGTGGCTCTAGTGAACCAAACTAGAATAAAAGTCCATAATCAATCCGGGTAGAATATAGTATTCTATATTGCATGCTAAATATTATATATATTATATTTTATGCAAACATGCTTCGCATGTTTAATAAAATGACGCGTATTTTATATATATATATGTGCATGCGCGCTAAACAAGATGAGACAAATAATAACAAACCCTTAAAGAAATAATATTAAGTCCGAAGCGTTCAAATGATATTTGGAATATCGAACGTCGCCTTCTAGCATGGTTAATTAATAGAGTATTAAATATTTAATATGAGTTTGTTGTGCTATCCACAAGGCGAGTATTGAATATTTAAGATGTTAATTAATCACATTTGATGCTTATCAAGAAAATTGAACTGATCTAGTCTTATTGTGCTATCCACAAGGACGAAAATTTTTCTTTTTTGAATTTATGGAAGTGCTAGGCTGGACTTAACTTAAATCATTTTAGTTCGGATGTGCACACACATGACCATTATGATTTAAGAGGTAAAATAAAAGGAGTTACATGGTGATGTAATTGACAAAAGTTGTCTATCTATTTATTTGTATATCGCTTGTTGTTCTATCTACAAGGTTATATACATTTGAAATGGGATCCTTAATCTCACTAGCAAATCTTTAATTAGATGTTGCCGAACTATATAAGTGAGGGTAATATAGTTTGATGAAAATAGTGGGAGATACCAATTTAAAATAAAGACCTAAATTTATTTTGGTATGCAAAGTTAATAAAATAAATGTTTGCTAAAATGTTGCCTTTTCACATGCAGAATTTTAAAAATGTCAAAATCACTAATCTCACTACGAAGCATACTTGATGCAAATAAGCTTACCGGCCCGAATTATGAGGACTGACTAAGAAATCTGAGAATTGTTCTCACTGCTGAAAAGATTTCTTATGTCCTAAATTCAACTATCCCTGAATCCGTTTTGAAAACAGCCTCTGAGGAAGAGATTGCCACTTTCAATAAGTGGCAAGATGATGCATCTGTGGCTCAATGCATCATGATCGCATCCATGAATAACGAGCTTCAGTGTCAGCACAAAAAAATGGATGCGCATGCTATGCTGCTTCACCTCAAGGAGTTGTATGGTGAACATAGTAGGACTTCTAGATATGAGATATCTAAGGAGCTCTTCCGATCTCGGATGACCGAGGGCACTACCGTCGAGACTCATGTTCTGAAGGTAATTAATTTGATTGAACGCCTTGGACAGCTTGGGTTCATCATGGATGGGGAGTTGAGTCAAGACTTGGTCTTGCAGTCACTACTTGAGACCTTCTTATAGTTTGTGGTTAATTTTCATATGAATAAGCTAGATTTCAGCTTGCCTGAGCTGCTTAACATGCTGAAAACTGCAGAAGGTCACTTCTCATCCAAGAAGAACCATGTCTTGATGGTGGATTCTTCCAATAAAAGGAAGAGGCCCAAGGTGTCTTCTGAAAAGAAGAAATCCAAGAAGGCTAAGGGAAAGGGGAAAGAAAAGGAACAAAAGAAACCTGAACCAGCTAAAGGAATGTGCTTTCATTGCAACGAGCCGGGACATTGGAAGAGGAACTGCAAGAAGTTTCTAGCAGAGAAGAAGCTTGGAGAAGCTTCGACTTCCAATCAAGGTTTGTTTCTGATTGAAATTAATTTTTCTGAAAGACATAATTCTACTTGGGTATTGGATACTGGCTGTGGGTCTCACATATGTAACACTGTGCAGGGACTGGTCAGAAGTAGAAAGCTAAACAATGAAGAGGTGATCCTACGAGTGGGGAATGGAGCAAAGGTTGCTGCATTAGCTGTAGGAATTTATTGTTTAGCAATGCCTTCGGGCAAGTCCATTTATCTTAATAACTGTTATTATGTTCTGAATATTGTTAACAATATTATTTCAATTTCTGTATTGGATATAGAAGGTTTTGACGTTATTATAAAGACCAATGGTTGTTCTATTTATAAAGACGATGTTTTATATGGTATTTGAAATTTGTGAAATGGACTTTATATACTTGACTTACAAGAAAATATATTTCAAATTGAACAAACTAAGAAAAGGAAAAGAGATGATATTAATTATACCTACATGTGGCAGTGTAGACTCGGTCATATTAATAAAACAAGATTATCCAAGTTGCATAAAGATGGGCTCCTCGAGCTATCCGATTATGAATCATATCCAACTTGTGAATCTTGTCTCATGGGCAAAATGACTAAATCTCCTTTTAGTGGAAAAGGAGAAAGAGTTACAGAGTTGTTGGCATTGATTCACACAAACGTTTGTGGACCTATGACAACAAGTGCACGGGGTGAGTATTCTTATTTTATTACTTTCACTGATGATCACTCAAGATTTGGATATGTGTATTGAATGAAATACAAATCAGAATCATTTGAAAAGCTTAAAGAGTTCAAAAGTGAGGTAGAGAAACAAACGGGCAAGAGTATGAAGATACTTCGATCAGATCGAGGTGGAGAATACTTAAGTGGTAAGTTTCTCAATTATCTCAACGAAAATGGTATAATATCACAATGGACTCCTCCAGGTACACCACAGTTAAATGGAGTATCTGAAAGGAGAAATCAAACATTGTTGGACATGGTTCGATCCATGATGAGTTTTACCGACCTTCCAATTTCCTTCTGGGGTTATGCCCTAGAAACGGCTGCATACCTACTTAACAAGGTTCCTACAAAATCCGACCCAAAGACTCCATATGAGATGTGGAAAGGGAGGAAACCAAATCTTAATCATGTTAACACTTGAGGTTGTCCAGCTTATGTCAAAAAGTTTGAAAATGATAAGCTACAGACTAAATTCAATAAGTGTAGATTTGTGGGATACCCTAAAGAAACCGTAGGCTATTATTTCTATCATCCAACTGATCAAAAGGTGTTTGTTGCGAAACATGCTACCTTCTTGGAAAAGGAGTTTATCCATGAAGGGGTCAGTGGGAGTAAGATATATCTTGAAGAAGTTCAAGAACCACAAGTTACCACGGATCAACGTTAGGTACCTGACCAAATAGAAGAACCTACTGTACCACACCCTATTCGTAAATCTAGAAGAGTACCAAAGATGCCTGAGAGGTATGGATTTGTTATAGAGAACGACGATGAGGTGCACATCATGAATGATGATGATCCATTGAATTACGAACAGGCTATGAGTAATAAAGACTCAGGGAAATGGCTTGAAGCCATGATATCTGAAATAGACTCCATGTATGAAAACAAAGTATGGACTTTGGTTTCACCACCTGAAGGTATTAAACCTATTGGGTGTAAATGGGTTATTAAAAGAAAGACGGGAGCGGACGGCAAGGTAGAGACCTATAAGGCCCGACTGGTTGCAAAAGGTTTCAAACAAAGACAAGGAGTTGACTATGATGAAACCTTCTCACCAGTAGCTATGCTCAAGTCCATTCGGATGTTGCTTGTGATTGCAGCTTATAACGACTATGAGATATGGCAGATGGACGTGAAAACGGCCTTCCTCAATGGGAAACTTGAGGAGGATGTGTATATGACACAACTAGAGGGATTTATTTCAAAAGTTATAACAAATCAAGTCTGTAAGCTACAACGATCCATTTATGGGTTGAAGCAAGCTTCTCGTAGATGGAACATTCGTTTTGATGAGACAATCAAAGAGTTTGATTTTATTAAAAACGAGGATGAACCATGTGTATACAAGAAGGTTAGTAGGAGCGCAGTATCATTCCTTGTATTATATGTTGATGATATATTACTGATAGGGAATGACATTCCTATGTTACAATTAATTAAAATCTGGTTATCTAAAAACTTCTCCATAAAGGACTTGGGTGAAGCATCCTATATTTTGGGGATAAAGATCTATAGAGATAGATCTAAAAGGATTCTCGGCTTATCCCAAGGAACGTACATTGATACGATGCTAAAGAGGTTTAGCATGGAAGATTCCAAAAGAGGTCTCATGCCGATGAGCCATGGAATACATCTCTCCAAGAAACAGGCCCCAAAGATACCTGAGGAGAGAGACCGTATGAGTAAGATCCCTTATGCTTCTGCAATAGGATCTATCATGTACAATATGATATGTACAAGACCGGATGTTGCTCACGCACTTAGTGTAACTAGCAGACACTAGTCGAATCCAGGAGAAGAGCACTGGAAGGCAGTGAAAAATATCCTAAAGTACTTGAGAAGGACTAAAGATATTTTTCTTGTCTACGGTGGGTCTGGATTAAAACTTGAGGGATTCACGGACTCAAGTTTTCAAACAGACCAAGATGACAGTAAATCTATTTCAGGGTATGTGTTTACCTTGAACGGAGGCGCAGTGAGTTGGAAGAGTTCCTAGCAGCAAACAGTTGCTGATTCAGTGACAAAGGCAGAGTATATGGCTGCAAGTGAAGCTGCAAATGAAGCTGTTTGGATGAAGAAGTTCATAACTGAACTTGGTGAGGTTCCTAGCATTGCAGAAGCAGTTCCCGTATACTGTGACAACACCAGAGCGGTTGCACAGGCTAAGGAACCTAGGTCTCATCATAAATCCAAACACGTGTTGCGGCGATTTCACTTGATCAAGGAGATCATTGAAAGAGGAGACGTCACCTTGGAGCATGTGGACTCTCAAGATAACATTGCAGATCCATTTACTAAAGCTCTAACACAACAGAAGTTTGATCGTCACTTAGAGAAGATGGGTATGAGATACCATGGCGATTGACTTTAGTGCAAGTGGGAGATTGATAGTAGTGTGCATACAAGCCAATCATGTATGATAATAAATAACATACTTTGTAAATAATCTTATTTATTTATTAATAAAATATTTATTTAAGGCATTTAATTATCTATATGGTGCTATTTTTATAATTTTAAAATAACCTATAGTTTTAAGCAATGCTTTTAGAATCATGATGAGATAATACTAATAAGATCTAAATTCTTAGAAAGCTTAAAAACTAAAATAGTTCCCAATTGTGGGATTACTAAAATGGGGATTAGTAAATTCGGATAGATTGGTACATATGTTGCTTGCTCATTAGATGAGGATGACTGATCTCACGGTCATTTGTGTGGAGACACTAAAGCAAGTATGTGATGCTTATTGGAGAATAATTTCACTGAACGTGACTCGCTATGGAATACCTAATGGAGTTTTACTCGCCTGTCAATAGAAATTCCTAATGTGATAGTAGTACAAGTGATCCTTGGACTTGAGATCATCATAGTATCTTCTACGTAACAAATTATACTTTGACTTATTCCTTAAGGCCTTTTAAGGCATATATAGGGTATGCTTGGGTATAATGAGTTGCATATGGAGATAATGTATGATCAATAAATAATCTACCACCTCTAGTAAAAGAGGAGATATGTCCTATGTGATTCGTTAAATGACAACCCAGGAATCCTTGGCCAAGGTAGAATGAAATTAGAAAGAGGTTTCTAATTTGCATTATTTGGAGTTGTGCATTTTCTAATCAAAATACATATGATTAAATAAATTAAGACTTGACAGTAAATCTATATCTTATATTTAATTGGGACATTGTATGGTGGAAGGATTGAATTGTACGGTAACTATTAACTCACAGGTTCTTTTATGATTAATGTTGAAATCTATATTATCTGGAAAGTCGTTGATCGCTAGGGAGGCTTATCCCTATTGTAGAATAAATGTTATTTATTTAAATAGATTATTAGTTTAATTTATTTATTTAAATAAGATTAGAATTGTTCTAATTAATTTATTCTCAACCGGTTTAATATGGAGAACCTAAAGGGTCACACCATAAAAGGAAGAAGAATTATTTAAGAAGAAAATGGCATAATAGTAATAATGCATTAAGTATAATTAATTTAATCTATGGTGATAGAATAAATTAAATAGCTTAATGTTTATTATTTAATATTGTAGAAATATTAAATATAAATTAAGAAGAGGAGTCTTATTAATATTATTATTTTAATTCTAAAGGAGTTTAGGAATTAATATAATATCAGTACTCTCTCTCAATCCTAATAAGATTAGGATATAAATTAATTAAAAGTGTTTAATTAATTAATTAATTAAAACCCTATTCTAATTGGATTAGGAGGGTTAACTTGATATCTATATAAGAGAGTCTTATAGTAGAAATAAGGAATGTGAATTTTTACAAGAGTTGAGAGTACACATATTCTACAGAGATAGAAATAGGGTTAAGCCAATAACCCATCTTCCTGAGTTCTTCATCTTCTTTGGTGGATCATTGTTAGAGGCCAAACATTTGGGTGGCTGACAATGATCAAGGGAAGGAGCCATTACAGAGGAATCAAAGGAATCAAAGGAGTAG
The DNA here is from genome assembly GCA_020205555.1 of Panax stipuleanatus. Classification (NCBI taxonomy): domain Eukaryota; kingdom Viridiplantae; phylum Streptophyta; class Magnoliopsida; order Apiales; family Araliaceae; genus Panax; species Panax stipuleanatus. The sequence goes on along the minus strand of CM035121.1, from coordinate 60,550,832 downwards.
AACTTGTACCTAAGGAAACTTAGATCTTCAAAGGTATAATTCCATCTTCTCCTTCTATGTATTGACTGATAATTAATGCACAAGAAAGATCATGGTTAAGGGTTTGTAAGAAAATTTTAAAATCTGATTTTTCATCTCTTCCGCTGCATTTATGTAATTTGATTGCATGCTTATGTTTCTAACAAACCCAACACCTTAAGGTATATCAAAGGGTATGCTTGGGTATAATAAGTTATATATGGAGATAATGAATGATCAATAAAGAATCTATCGCTTCTAGTAAAAGATGAGAATGTCATACGTGATTCGATAAATGACAACCCAGGAATCCTTGGCCAAGGTGGAATAAAATTAGAAAGCAGTTTCTAATTTGCATTATTTGGTGTTGTTCATTTAGGATCGAAATACATATAATTAAATAAAATAAGACTTGATAGTAATTTCATGTCTTATATTTAATTGGGACATTGTATGGTGGAAGGATTGAATTGTACGGTAAATATTAAGTCAAAGGTATTTTTATGATTAATGTTGAAATCTATATTATCCGAAAAGTCGTTGATCGCTAAGGGGACTTACCCTTATTATAGAATAAATGTTATTTATTTAAATGAATTAAATAGTTTAATTTATTTATTTAAATAAGATTAGAATTGTTTTAATTGATTTATTCACAACCGGTTTAATATGGAGAACCTAAAGGGTCACACCATAAAAGGAAGAATATTTATTTAAGAAGCAATTGACATAATCGTAATAATAAGTTAAGATTATTTAATTTAATCTATGGTGATAGAATAAATTAAATAGCTTAATATTTATTATTTGATATTTTGAAAATATTAAATATAAATTAATAAGAGGAGTATTATTATTATTTTTACTATTACTATTATTATTATTTAATTCTTAAAGGAGTTTGAGAATTAATTAATAAGATACTTTCTCATATATATATATATATATATTCCTAGTAAGATTAGGAGGCTAATTAATTAAAAGAGTTTAATTATTCCCTATTGAATTGGGAAGCCTAATTAATTAAAAGGGTTTAATTAATTAATATGAAACTCTAATCCTAAATAGTTTAGGAGGGTTGCCTACATCTATAAATAAGAAAGTCTTATTATAGAACAAGGTTAGACACTTTATTCCAAGAGTTGGGAGAGCACTCATTTTCTAGAGAGAATGAAATTAGGGTTTAGCCAAACACTCTTCTTCTTGAGTAAACATTATTCCTTGGTACATCACCTCTAGAGGCCAAACACTTAGGTGGCTAACGTTGATCAAAGGAAAGAATCTAACTAGGTAAATTCAAGGAGAGCAAGAAAAGATTTGGAGTTGAACTCATACCCGAGGAAGCTAGAATTTTTAAGGGTATGAATCTTATTCTTAATCTATTTCGTTTAATTAATAACTGTGTATAAAGACTGATCTGAGTATATGGTTTGTAAAATTTTAAAACTCTGATTTACCATGTTTCCGCTATTTTAGTGCAATTTGAGTGTGTCCTTGAATCTTACAAACCTAACAGATTCACTAAGAATCTGACATGGCTTCGAAGCGACAACGGGTTGGCACTTCTAAAGCCGCACCACAGTAGGACTGTACCAAGTTTGTTAGCGAGGAAGCATGGACCAAATACAACCAAGTATTAGCCAACATGAGCCTCGTTCGAGAGAGAGGCCTTAGGCCAGACACGAGGACAGATGGAGAGATGTGTACCATACTTACAAATCGAAAGTGGGTTCATTTCACCAAACAGCTAAAATCCGCCATCATTACTTTGTTCGAGAATTCTTTACAAATGTTAGTGCTGAAGGTGCATTAATGGTTCAGGTTCGAGGTCAACCAGTTCCTTTGACAGGAAAATAATTAATGCCCTCTTCCAAATGCCTGATTACAAAAGCGGGGATTACCTAAAAAATGACATTCGGAGCTATTATTTGGAAGACATCATCAAACGACTTTGTAAGCTCAGTTCTATTTGGAAGACAAATGAGTTTACAGGAGAGAAGATAAGTTTTTTCCACACAGTGCTCAGTCGCTATGAGAAGGCTTGGTATAGGTTCATATGCTCTAGCTTAATGCTAAGCATGTATATAAGCGATGTTACCAAGGAGAGAGGAGTGTTACTATTTGCAATTATCAACGGGCTCAACATTGATGTGGGATTGATCATTTAGGAGTCTATTCTGAAGACTATAAAAGGAAGTACTTCTGGAGGACTCCCACACCCTTCTCTGATCATAAGGTTGTGTAAAAGGGAAAATGTGTAGTGGCGAGAAGATGTAATAGTCCAGCCACCAATGTAAGTTATTGATCACGCCACTATCAGCCGCTACAAAGTTTAGGATGGCATAGTTTCTCATGCTCACGGTGAAGGCTACCTAACTACTCAGCCACCACTTTCTTCAGAGGCCAGCACTTCTACTCTACAGTAGGAGCTTGGCTCATCTTTAGCAGGGCCCCTACCAGACATATTTACATCCTGGGCACACCTGCACCAAAAATTGGACAAGCAGTCTAAGAGGATATATATGGTTGCTCAAAGGCAAGATATCATGATGCAATACCAAACACAGTTCGCCACCACTATAACTGATATTTATGCATCCGGTGGCGATGAAGTTGAGCCTATACCGTATCAATTCCCAACTCCTCCTATTTTCCCACAGTATCCACCACCTTCTCCTGTACAAGATGAGAGCCACGAAGGTGAAGGCGCAAAATGATAATACCCTAAGAAAAGCCCTCTACTTTTTGATTACCATATGTTAGCCAATGAGGGCATTGTCCAATTCAAGTTTGGGGGTGTTATCAGTCTTTTATCTATCTATTATCTATATTTTATCATCAAATGTCATAAGAACTGTAGGATGCCATTAGTATGTTATCTTTTTGCTTTTTTAGTATTTTGGGCTGCAAAGGATTGTTATTTTAATTGCAACCATGTATTATTATGTTTTTATAAACACTCGAAATTTACCTTGCCTCAATATGAACACTGTAAGAGGGCAAAGCGGTCAATCAAATCGATCCCGGTACCAATCCCCCATATCGGTAAACTCAAATTCGATCCCCAATATCGGTAAACCCAAATCCGATCCTAATATCGGTAAACCCAAATACGATCCCCAATATCGATAAACCCAAATTCGATCCCCAATATCGGTAAACCCAAATCCGATCCCCAATATCTGTAAACCTAAATCCGATCCCCAATATTGGTAAACCCAAATTCGATCCCCAATATCTATAAACTTAAATCTGATTCCCAATATCGGTAAACCCAAATTCGATCTCCAATATCGGTAAACCTAAATTCGATCCCCAATATTGATAAACCCAAATATGATCCCCAATATCGATAAATCCAAATCTGATCCCCAATGTCGGTACTCCAGTCAAATTCAATCACTAATATCGGTACTCTATCCAGCTCCGATCGTCAATTGGACCGTCTATCCAGCTTGGATCGTCAATCGAACCGTCTATCTAGCTCCAATCTCCAATCAGACTGTCAATCCAGCTCTGATCGTAAATCAGACCATCTAATCCAGCTTCGATCATCAATCGGACCATCTATCCAACTCCGATCGTTAATCAAACCGTCAATCCAGCTCTGATCTCCAATCAGACCGTCAATCCATCTCTGATCATCAATCGGACCATTTATCCAGCTCCGATCGTCAATCAGACTGTCTATCCAGCTTTGATCCCCAATCGAACCGTCAATCCAGCTCTGATCGTCAATCGGACCGTCTATCCAGCTCAATCGGACAGTCTATCCAACTCTAATCGTCAATCAGACAGTCAATCCAACTCCAATCGTCAATCGAACTGTTAATCCAACTTTGATCTCTAATCGGACCGTCAATCTAACTCCGATCGTCAATCGAACCATCAATCCAGCTCCGATCCCCAATTAGACCTTCAATCCAGCTCCAATCTCTAATCGGACAGTCAATCCAGCACGATCGTCAAACGGACTGTCTATCTAGCTCTATCGGATCGTTTATCCAGCTCCGATCGCCAGTTGGACCATATATCCCGCTCCGATCGCTAATCAGACCGTCAATCCAACTCCAGACGTTAATCAAATCGGCAATCCAACTCCGATGTCCAATCGGACCGTTAGATCATCCCCAATCTCTGATCGGACCGTCAGTTCAAACCCCAATCTCAATATTGGGCCTTCAAATCAGCCTCGACAGCAACCCCGAGAGGTACAAATTAGTCCCGACAGCAACCTGGGAGATACTGATCAATCCAGATCTCAATATCGGGCCGTTAAGTCAGTTCCGGCATCAACCCAAGAGGTACAGGTCAACCTTGACATCAACCTAGGATGTGTCAAGTCATCCCCGATCTCAGCCTAGGAAGTATAGATTAGCCTCGGAGTCAGTTCGGGAAGTACAGTTAAGCCCTAGACATGACCCTGGGAAGCTAGATCCACCAAGGACTACCCCGGGAGGGGAAAAATGGTTATTTTATCAAATCTTAGTCGATTCGGTCAAACTCAAGCTAAATTGATGTAACCGAAGTCAGAATGAACCATAACGACGATCCTGAGTGCAAACAGCGCAAGACAACTCAACAGACAAACTGCAGCGAATCGGTTATGAACCCATCTTCTCGGACCCAGAAAATGTTTTCTACCATTTCATTGCGACATTCTAGGTAAGGGCTTTTTGAAAAGGTATCGCACGCCTCAAACGGACGCTCGGATCAAAAGTTAAAAAGTTTTGACTTCAAGTGCGCGTTGGGAGGAGTGCACGTACTTTGAGACCCCAGAACCCAGCACTGCGGGCCCCACCAGGGGAGCCGCAACTCTACCTGCGGCAGTAGCAGGTAGAGTGGAGGCTCCCAGGCCTATAAATAGGGGTGCCCCCCTTCATTTTTAAAAAAATCCAGAAACGTAGCGATGCTCTGCCAGTTCAATTTTCTGACATTTACACCTCTTCCAAATCCAAATATTTTCATTCTAGTACGTAGATATACCAATATACTACCACATATCAGAAAATAACTAGTAGATTTGGACGTATAGAGCCTACGATTTGGCAAAAAGCCTGTGTAGCAGTCCGTTGTAAGTATTTTTACGATAAGAAAGTGAATATTACTTCTTCATACTTTTATACACTAGCACGTTAAGTTTAGCTTTCTAAAAATGCCCCGAACTTAGTTCCGTGGCCGTTTTCGTCAAAATTTGGTACATTTTTGTATATAAACTGATTTTTTGGCTTTTTTACAACTCGAATTGACTATCCGTCAGCTCTAGCAGCTTCAATGCACTAGAACACACGTTCTGGAAACTTCGCCGGACTGGGTTATCTTCCTAGTCCGGGTTTGGCCCATTTTGTATCTATTTAACTGCATATATACTAACATTTCAATTCTGCCATGCCCGGATGTCAAATCCGAGATAGTTTATCGCTTTTATATATATTTACGAATATATGAGCGACTTTCACCATAACTAGGTTCTCTTCACAGTATTGGTTGACTACATTTCTGTCAATATATATATATATATATATATATATATATATCAATTTCTGTCCGGGCGCCGGCGTGAAAACCCATCGCCCTACAACTTTAATATATATTTATATATATATATATATATATATATATATATATTACTTTACTCGCTTTTTATTCAACTGTTGCTTTAAATATTCATTTTATATGAATTGGCATTGACATATCTGCAGGCGGACTAGATTTATTTAAATCTCGCCAATTCTAATTTTCAAACGGTTGAAAACCTCCAGACCGAACCGGGAAGCTAGAATGGCTGAGATTTCCTTAAATCTAGATTTCTTTCTAGTTTTAGCTTCAAAAGCAACCTCGCGTCCCTTAGATCGCTATCTAGTGAGAACGAGATGCTTTGGCTATGCGGACCAGGATTTACTGAATGAATCCTCGATTATGGAAATATTGGGATATTTATCTATTTCTGTACAAATTTGAACTGTGCAGGTTTTGGCTACTCATATGTGAGCCTAGGAATTGTGGCATTCACGATCAAAACGATCGGAATCTGATTCCCACGATGGACAAACTCCGATTTAGAAATGTACCCTGCCAGTTTTTCTATAGAAATGTACATATAAACAGACCTTAAAAAGGTTATCCGGATTTAAGGTATCAATATAATGAAAAATGTTGATTGTCGTGTCAGCGTCTCTCCGATGGTTTTCATACGCATGAGGAGACCGACACTTGTATATTCTATGGTCGAGGATGCTTCGCAGCCCGACAAATCATCATTCACATGCAGCCTTAAGGCTATAAAGATAAACTTGGAAGTATCAACAGGCTTCAATTCATATGACAGCGTAACGGTTTGATAAACCAGCTTTCAAAACGTTATTTTCAATTCAATCAAAAGAAAAGCTTTTACAAATCAAATTAAATACTTTTGCAAATCAAATGAAAGACTGATTTTCAAAATCAAATCAAACCTTCATATATAGGTTCAACGAAGCAAAGCACTACTTTCAATTAATCAAATCAATAGGCCCAATTTTCAAACAGCATTCACTCACGTATTCTAATTTTTAAAGGGAAATATTGAAAAGATGCGGTACCGTGTTTACACTGGAGTCGTGGGGTGCCTAACACCTTCCCCGCACTTAACCAAGCCCCCGAGCTCAAACTTTGTTTTCAAAGATCAAGTTTCGATAGTGTCCAACAATTGGGTCTCTTTCAAACAAAACTCGGTTAAGTTAGTACAACCATTTCAAATCTACCAACTGGCGACTCTGTAAAACGATCAAATCCTCGACATGATACATGTTGGCCTTTCTCCTAAAAAACCCATCAAAACCTTTTTGCTAAATAAAAAGAGTAAGGGTAGAGAGAACTTAGGAAAAGAGATTAAAAGATCCGTGTTATGACCTGAGCCGCGGATTTTTTAAACTAACATCGACAGGTGGCGATTCTGCTGGGGACAGTAGAGGGCTTAGGCCGCTTTCAAATCATTTCAAACATTTCCCTTTCAAAACTATTGAATGCTTGAAATTCTACGTCTCCACAGTCAATGAATGAGTGAATGCTGCATCTTTATTGAATGTATGAAAGCTGCGTCTTTACATTGAATGAATGTGAATGAATGATTTCCTGCTTTTTAGTGCTTCGCACCCATATTTAGTGCTTCGCACCTATGTCATCATATGCACAACGGTGAGGCACGATGTATGTGAATGTATGTTGTGTGTCCCTCTCACAAGGAGGATAACCCGGTCGGTGATAAGTAATGTCTTTGGGGACGACTAAGTCTCTGGGGCTCATGAAAATGCACCACCCAGATTCGCTCCAGTTGAAAGATCGGATTAATTTTCTCTCTAGTAGATTGTGATGATCTGGGAGCCTTCATGCCAAAAACAAAACCGCCAGAATAACCTAGGATAGGTCAGCCTTTGATTAACCAAATCCGAATGGAAACTTCTTCATGCCTTCCTCTTTTAATTCCATGTTAAAGTCTCCAATTATCGAGGAACACATTGTAAATATCATAATGAAAGATATACTTTCCCTGTCAACATAACATGTTATCCTATCATCAAAATAACTAACCTTGGTTTTGCAGGATAAAATCTAAAAAAACACATCATGCATCCTGTTTTTACCTACATCAGGAAATTGACACGCCTACGTTTTGTTGTAGGTAAAAATTGGTCCTGTTACTAGGTCTAAATCTAGAGCAACTAGTCCATCCATATATATGGCTTTTAGTGCTCAACCAAAATCCACCATAGTATCCAGGGAAGAATTCAAAAGTATAGAAAATTAGATAGCCGAGTTAGCCGATTTTCTTCTAGAACAAAGCAAGGCCCTTAAAGGGAAACAATCTCAAGCTCACACAGAACCAGAAGCATCTGGTGGTAGTAGTGGCGGTCAAGAGACCAAAAAGGCCAACACTCAGGTTCCTGGACCAAAAAACCAGGACACGACCAACAAAACCCTTGAAATCACGCCCCTCGTCAAAAAACAGGAAGCTGGTGACATTATGATAAAAGTACAACAAATGGAAGAAACCATCCGGTGTATCAAAGGGACTGGGGCATTTGGGAGTGTGAATTACTCCGACCTCTGTATATTCCTCGGAGCTTGTTATCCTGAGAAATTTAGAACCCCCGAGTTTGAGAAATATGATGGATTGGGAGATCCTTACACACACCTGAAAGTATTCATTGGAGAACACGGATCCTATGCAGAGGACGAGAAGCTTCGAATGCAGCTATTTCAGAAGAGTCTAACCGGAGAGGCAAGAGCCTGGTATGCCCATTTGGACAACTCCAAAATCCACAGTTGGTAAGAACTGACAAATGCTTTCCTCGGCCAGTACAGATTCCAGTCTCAGTTGGCTCCCGACAGATACCAGATAACCAAAAGCAAGAAACACAACATTGAATCATTCAGAGAATATGCCCAGCGATGGAGACGGGTCGCAGTACAAGTCACCCCAGCCATGACTGAATATAAAATAGTCATGACCTTCATCGACATCCAAGAAGCTCCTTAGTCCTGGTAGGCATAGGAAAACCATTCTCTGAAATGATCAAACATGGCGAAATGGTAGAAATGGTGCTCAAATCCGGGAAGATAAAAGATCTAACAGCCCTCGAAGCTGTCACTGAACATATCTAGTCTGGAAATTACGGGAGTAATCCCCGTAGGGTCCATAAATAGAAAGACAAAGAAGTCTCCTTGGTCTAACACGAACAAAATCAAAAGGGCGAGTTAAACAGTATGCCCATTCAAAGGAGGAATTATACCCCTTTTAAAAATCCAACACAGCCTTCAAATCCTCCATTTCAAAATAATATGAAGGTCAGACGGCGAAGAACTTTCACCCCTCTAGGGGATTCACTTGAGAACATATTCAAACTTCTGACAGCCTAGAAGAAGATTGTTCAACTCCTTCCACCCAGCAACACTAATGGACGGAATTTTGACCCAAGCAAGAAGTGTGCTTATCACTCCGGATCTCCCGGCCATGACACCCAAGACTGTTGGTCTCTCAAGCACAAAATACAAGACTTGATTGACAGTGGAGAGATTGTTGTCACAAATTCTGAGCAACCCCATGTGCAGGACAATCCTCTGCCATAACATAAAGAAGAGAATGTCAACATGATCAGCACCATAAATGGAGAAGGATTCAATTACCTCCGTTATGTGGGAGAATCAACTCCATCCGGCAACACCAGCCCATATAGTTGGGATGTTTTTGAAAGGCGATTCTTGATGGAAAAGGAAATAAAGTCTCTCAAGGAACAAATCGAGCAGTTAGCAGAACTGGTCGTTTACCAGCATCAGCTCACCAGGAAGATGGTGAAACAAATCAACCAGTCCATTGTCGATCATCCTCCCACACCGTAGATCACTTCCCTAAGAAATCAATACCAGTCTAATGAGAATGATATTTGGGCCAATAGGGTGGTCGAAGGAGAGAATCTTCGAGCAGATAGGAAATTCCTATTTCAGAGGAACTTCACCAACCTAAATCAATCAATGGAAGAAATCCTTCAAATGCTAATCAACAAAGGAATGGCTGCAGACTTGTTACCTCCATTGAACCCTCGAGCCAAAAAATTCAAACCTGACCAAATATAGCCGTACCATTCAAATTCACCCGGCCATGATACTGAAGATTGTTGGGCACTTCATAACTTAATTCAAGATATGATTGAAAATGGGGACCTGATAAAGGGTAATCAAATCCTTGATCTCCCAGACAATGACACTCTCTGGATCCCCACTGTATGGAAACAACACACAGTGGTTGTCATATCTTGCGATAGGGAACCAACCCTCACACCTTTGGTACTGACAGGGAAAGGGGTCCAAGAGATACAAAATCCTGACAAGGTGGTTACTCCTCAACCTCTAATTTTTCCCTTCAGACCTCAGTATCCAATCAGTAGTCTGAAGAAGGTCCCATGGAACTACGGGAACAAAGAAGGTTCCACTTCAAACAGTATTACCATCCTGTCAAAGGATAATCCATTGTACCTACCTAAGAGGGTAATCAAACTAGTCATCAAAGCAAAAGAAAAGGTGGCTGAAGAGAAAATCAAAGAGTTCCTCAAACAGATGGGACACCATGAAATCAAAATAGTGCAAAGCTTGAAGGACGCACCTAAACAAGTGTCCATCCTCGACTTGATCATATCCTCAGAGGATAATCGCAACATTCTAGTGAAAGTACTAAAAGAGGCTCATTTGCCATATACAATGGATACCGAGAAATTCTGTCACGTGATAGAGCACATCTTTAACAGCAATGCGATATCTTTCACTGACGATGATATCCCGGTAGAGGGAACGGGCCACCACAAATCCCTGCATATAGCTGTAATGTCCTCCGGATATGTGATCGGAGGTGTGCTAATCGATGGAGGATAATCCCTCAACATTTGCCCATACGATACTTTAGAAAGGATGAAGATCAATCCGAACCGGACTAAAACCAGTCATATGGTCATCCGGGTCTTCGATGGATCTCGCCGACAGGCTATTGGGGAAATAGAGCTTCCTTTAGAGATTGGCCCACACACTTTCTACGTATCTTTCCAGGTGCTCAACATCGCCACCGGATACAACTTGTTGTTAGGCAGACCTTGGATTCACATGGCAGGGGCAGTGCCATCCACCCTCCATCAACAACTCAAGTACATTATCAACGGTAGCCTCATCACAGTGAATGCCGAACCAGAATACCCTACCAACATACATGGGGACATGCCGGTGATCAGCCTTGATGCGGGGATTGAACCTGCCAGTTTTCAAGCTCTTGAGGTGAGCGATACTCAGTATCTACCTATCGGGGCACCAGCCCTAAAGCCTAAAGTCTCCACCGAATTAATGACAGTTGGGCAAGAAATAGTACCTTTGGGCTTCCAACCTAGAGATGGGTTGGGAAAGGATAAGCAAGGTATCAAGATGCCAGACCAAATCCCAAGTCAGACTGGGAAAGCAGGGTTGGGATATTCATCCGGGTCAATCCGCCAGAACCCACATAAACATCCCAATGCTCATGCCTCCACCATTTTGTTGCCAAACCACACAAATGCCGGATGGGTGAAACCTACTAGGAAAATCCCGACTGCGATATTAGCCATGCTATTTCCTCCAATCATACCTGTCCATGAAAGAAAAGCCCTCAAGCTTGAGACAGTCAGCGAAAAGGGAAAAGAAAAGATCATGTACGAAGGACGAGACCCATTCGCTAACATGAGGGTCATTATCAACTATGAGGGAATGAATGACGAACTCCCAGACAGTGACGACGAGGATCAAGTTCAAATTCCTCGCATCAAGAAGGGAAAAGGGAGCAGTTCAAAGAAGAGCCCTGGCCCTATTATAAAGGATATCTCAGTCATTATCCAAGACGAGACAGATACTTACAAATCCCTGATCCTCCCGATTCATGAGGATCTGACCTTGGACAACTGGAGCAGTGTCCCTTGCCTCGATCGAAAAAGGTAAAGGGGCAGAGAGTACATCTACCCTTTAATCATGCTTTCATTTACTGCTTACTTTCGATTGCATAGCTATAGCAGTAACTTTTGTCATGTCAAATGCCATGTGTATTTAAGCAGTTGTATATATTAATGAAAGCATTTTTTGTTTTCAGGACCTAAGCATTGGAGATGTGTGTCTCTACTGATGAGATACCAACCTGTCAAAATGACTACGACTTTGATGTAGAACTGAACTTCGACTTGATGGATATTGATCAAGAGGTGGAAGATGACTATGAGGTGCTCGAGGAGATCAAAGAATGGGACGAAGACAAACCCAAACCAAACCTCGACCATACCACCACCATTAACATAGGAACCTCCGAAAACATCAAAGAAATCCAAATAGGTTCAGACCTCACACCCAATCAAAAAGCCGACCGGATCGAACTCCTAACACAGTACCAGGATGTATTTGTATGGTCACATGAAGACATGATTGGCTTATCCACGGATATTGTCATCCATCGAATGCCCATCAAAGAAGGGTTCAAACCAGTCAAATAAAAGCTCAGGCGATTGAAACCTAAGTGGAGTCTGAAAGTCAAAGAAGAAGTCTTTAAATAATTCAAAGCAGGAATCATCATGGTATCAACATACCCAGAATGGTGGTCAAATATAGTTCCCCTGCCTAAATTCGGAGGGAAGGTATAAGTCTGCGTCGACTACCGGGATTTGAACAAAGCCTGGCTCAAGGATAATTTCCCGATACCTTTCATCCACATCCTGATCGACAATATTGCGCAGTATGGCATGTATTCCTTTGTGGATTGCTTTGCTGATTATCATTAAATCATGTTTGCTGAAGAGGACTAGGAAAAAATGGCTTTTATCACTCCCTAGGGAACCTTCTGCTATAGGCGACTATCCTTCGGCCTTATCAATGCCATAGGCACGTATCAGCGAGCCATGATGGCCCTCTTTCATGACGTGATGCACAAAGAGATTGAAGTTTATGTGGATGACATCATCATCAAATCCCGGAGGGAGGATGATCACATTGACCATATCAGGATGCTGTTCAACAGGTTACGTAAGTATGACCACAAGCTCAATCCCGCCAAATGTGCTTTTGGCGTCAAAGCAGGCAAGCTGCTAGAATTTTTGGTGAGCAATCGGGGCATCGAGCTCGTGCAAAGATCAAAGCCATTACTAAAATTCCCGTAACTCGTACAGAGAAGGAGATACTTGGATTCTTGGGAAGGATTAACTTCATAAGCCATTTCATTTCTCAGCTCACAGCAACCTGTGAACCTATCTTCAAGCAGTTAAGGAAGAATTCCTCCACCAAATGGAATAAGGAGTGTCAGCAAGCCTTCCTTGCCATCAAGAAGCAGCTGACTGAAGCACCTGTTGTGGTACCCCCAAGGGATGGAGTTCCCTTATTCATGTACCTGTCCGTCAATAACAACGTAATGGGTGCATGTTAGGACAGAAGGATGATAGTAGTAAAGAAAGAGCTATCTACTACATCAGTAAAAGATTCAGCAGTGGTGAACAGAAATACACCCTGATTGAAAAGACATGTTGTGCGTTAGCATGGGCCGCCATAAGGTTGCACCACTATTTGCATGGGCATACGACCTACCTCATATCCCACATGGATCCACTCAAGTACATATTCAACAAACCAATGTTGAATTGCCGACAGTCCAAATGGCAGTTAATCTTACAGCAGTTCGACATTGTCTACGTAACTTACAATCAAGGGTCAAGGCATTATAGATCAATTAGCTGAAGCACCTTCAGGAGGGTTCGAGCCCCTGGAGACATATTTCACGGATGATGGGATCATGACAATTCAACAACTCCGGTCTGAGAATACAGTCCAATCATGGAAAATGTATTTTGACAGAGCCGTAAATATGGAAGGTGCCGGAACTGGGGCAGTCCTTATCTCTAGTACAGGAAAATAGTATCCTGCGGCTACCAAACTTCAATTTGGCAACACTAACAACACGACCGAGTATGAAGGCTATATAATGGGTTTGAAGCTAGCCCAATCCATGTCTATCAAGCACTTATTCGTCTTCGGAGATTCCGAGCTGGTCATCAAACAAACCACCGGCGCGTATCTCACCAAAGAACTGCATTTGCTACCCTATCATCGGCAGGTTCTCAAAATATCCCGGGAATTCAAAGACATAACCTTCGTTTATATTCCTCGGGGTCGAAATGACTTTGCTAATGCATTGGCAACGTTGGCTTCATTAATCCAGATATCCGATAGGAGTGGATTTCCCAACATCAAGTTCACAATTCTGAAAGCCCTGACATATGGAAGTTACATTGGAGAAATATCAGATTAAATACCTCCTGTCAAGCGCCCTTGGTATCAAGATATCAAGGAATATCTCTGTGATAGATCCACACCCGCTGGGGCGAGTCAATCAGAGTGTAAGCGAATTCAAAAAATGGCTATGAAGTTCTATTTAATCGGAGATGCACTATACAAAAGGGATGCTGGAATGGGCCTGTTAAGATGCCTCGACGTAGAGCAAGCCCAAAGACTTATGGATGAAATCCACGGTGGAGTCTGTGGTCCACACATAAACGATATTCTGCTGGCCAAGAAGATAATCAGAACAGGACATTATTGGATCTCTCTTAAGGCGGACTGCGATGATCACGTTAAGAGATGTTTTCAATGTCAAATACATGGAAATGCCATCCGCGCTCCTCCAAATGAGCTGTAAAACATGAGTTCACCATGGCCTTTCTCCATGTGGGGAATGTATGTGATAGGTCCAGTGGAACCAAAAGCCAGCAATGGTCATCGATTCATCTTCACCATGATCGATTACTTCACCAAATAGGTTGAAGAAGCCTCCTTTCCCAAAGTCACAAAAGAGGCCATCATTAGTTTCATCAGAAACAGTGTCGTATGTTGATATGGACAATCGGAGGTGATCGTATCAAAAAATGCCAAGAACCTGAACAATCAAATGATGAAAGAATTATGCAGTAAGCTCCCCATCAAGCATCTCAATTCTGTTATCTATCGGGCCAAGATGAACAGTGCTGTCTAAGCGGCCAATAAAAATATGAAGAAGATCATGCAGAAGATGTTCGCCAATCATAAGGAATGGCCTGACCTGCTTCCTCTCACCCTGTTAGCATACCGGACATCAATGCGCACCTCTACTGAGGCTACCCTATCCATTGGTCTATGGCATGGAAGCAGTACTCCCCATAGAGGTAGAGATGGAATCCTTGTGAGTTATGATCGACGCTCAGATGGACGAAGATCAGTGGTTGCAAGACCGATATCATCAACTGTCCCTGATAGATGAACAAAGGGCTACAACCATTTTCCACTGACAGTTATACCAGCAAAGGATTGCCAGATCCTACAACAAAATGGTTCGAATCTGGAAATTCAAAGAAAATGACTTGATGCTAAAGATAGTCCTCGTCAATCAAGATGAAGCCAAAGGAAAATTCGCCCCTAATTGGGAAGGCGCTTTCATTGTCAAGGAGGTCTTGACAGGGGGAGTTATCAGATTACAAGAAATAGATGGGAATGAATTTCCCCAACTCATCAATTCAGATGCGATCAAAAGATACTACGTCTGAGACACAAGCATACCCGCATCCGGGTCTTACGAATCAAATCAGGTTCGACTTTTCACTAGAATGTCGGAACTACGAATGACCTGATCTCCCTACACCGGGAGTACGTAGGCAACCATTTTCGGTGCGGTCAAACCAAATCAAAAATCAAAAATCAAAAAATGTCAAAAAATCCAAAATCAAACCATTATGGTAAAGCCGGAACTACGAATGACCTGATCTCCCTACACCCGAGAGTACGTAGGCAGCTATTTTTGGTGCAATCAAGTAAAAAAGAAACTCAAAAACTCATCGAACCAAACTCAAAAACCCAAGATAAATACTTTTCAAACCTCTCTTCAACTAAACAGCTTGAACTACGAATAACCTGATATCCCTCCACCCGGGACTACGTAAGCAGCGAGCTACGGTGCGGTTAGCCCTTCAAGAAGTAAACTAATAAAAGTCCAGTCCCAAAACACCGAAGACTGGTAAAACCTAAATTTTATCAAGCTACCCTGGTCAACAGGCCCATCTAAGATACTCCCTGACATCTCAACTGTAAGTCCATCAAGGAGAATCTCAAAATACATCTACAACTGCGAGTTATGAAAGAAGTGGTAATCACTCAGCAATGACAGTACATATCCAATCAGGGAAGTGAATCAAAACTATATTTCTCTGATATATAACACTGTTTAATATATATAATGCCCTGTACATGACAAAAATGGCTGATCTAGTCTGTAAAGGAAAAATAATGCTAATCTATGGACCCAAGGACAAGTGGGTCAGCAATGTCAGCATGGCATCTCTCTCTAAAGATGGGGGAGCAGCTGTAAGTGCAGTCCACTCAGCCTCCATACGGCCCAGTACCTCCACGTCCATTTGCATTGTAGCACTGTGGTCATTAATGTACACACTCATCTCGGTGACCAAACCATGAGTGTAAGATAGAAGAGCAGTACTGTCAGTAACATGGAAATCACGGGAAGCTATAGCCTCATCCTTCTCCGCAAAAGATGCGTCTCAAGCAATCAAAGTCTCCTTGATCTCAACATATGATGCGTCTCTAGCTGAGCGGATCTCGTCTCACTCCACAGTCACTGCATCTCTGGCAAATCGAAGCTCCTCCTGCTCAATTAATCCAGCATCCAAATCAGCCCTGAGCCCATCTCTCTCCGCCAAAGCTAAATCTCTACAAGATAAGGTGTCCAACATCTGCGTTCTAGCTGAATCTCACTCAAAGGTCATCCTGAATAGTGAGTCTGCCAAAGCCGAAATCCATCTCTGCAGAAATAATTGGCGGATCACTCACTAGAGCCGCTGTTATACCCATGAATAGCTCATCCTCGGTAGGAGAATTTGAATCCTCCATAAGGCTCAGCCTCGTCGGAGTCCACAATCGGAGATAAATGAGGCTCTGCTACTGTAACTGCTATCTCTGCCTCCAACCAGGCAAAATACTCGGAGAACGGCCCGGATGGCTACCAGAGAAATTATTCCTCTCTCGATGAGCCCAACACTCATATACACTAACGAAGTCTACGGATGACATAGACGAAGCCGACATCATCTGATCAGTAGCCCCCTCAAAGTGGTGCAGACTCTGTAGCTGATCAAACTGACACATGACTGCCAAAGGATGATAGGTAGTCATTCCCCTCAATCCCGTCAGGGGAAATAAATCCAGGCCAGAAGCATGGGTAATACAGCTATATGGGGACGCTAGCCCGGAGCATGGCATGATCGAGAACGGATGCTCAATATCCGATAGAAATGCCAACCATGACTCTGCATCAATGCACTCTGCAGGCTGAAAGGAGTAAACTCTAGATGTCTCATGAGTAAAGCAAAAACCCTAAGGCCTGAAGAATCCAATCGGTCGTATATGGGACATCAACCATATATACAGCAAGACCGAGCTGCCCCTAAAAAACCCTTCTGGATGGGTACTACAATATGTGGCAGATCTAAATGTCTCAGCCAATATCATCGGAATGATGGTGCTACCCTATCTAAGGGCCCGAACCACAACTTATAATCCCATGTCCAAATGATCCAAGCGAAGGGTCATATAGACATATGCCATAATACACATCAGCAGAATGTCTACTCTGGCCAGATGTCATGCCTCTGCTGAAATAACAAAATCTCTGACATGGCTATCATAGCTGTCGAGCTAGCCAAATCGATCGATCAGGAAGTCAATCGAGATCACGTGTCCAGATACAATCTCCTCCCTCATCACGCTCTGACGGAGACCGGACATACGCGTAAACGGTGTCCACATATCACTAATAGTAGTATGAGCACATGGCAAATTCAGCGCCAACCCAGTAAATCGCTCGTACTCCTCAAGAGTCGGGGTCAGCTCATGCTGCCCGAAGCAGAACACCTGTCTCTCAAGTATCCAAAAAGGTAAAATGCCATCAAAAAATCCAGATGGCACCTGAAAATCTACGAGGGCTAACGAATGCCCCAGCATGTAGTCCACTGCCCCTCTGACTGGGTAGGGCAGGCTCTCATACCACGATCTCAATGATGTGGCCACCTCAGACGGTGGTAAATGCTCAATATGTCTGACTGCAGATGACATCATCTGTAGCACCATACCACAAGACATAATATATACATGATGACAAATATAAATATAACGCGATAGATAGAAAAGATTATGAATATCTACAACAAGCCATCTACTGCAAGCGTCATCCCTTCTAATAATACAAAGCAAAAGGAAAATACAGGGAAATGTGGCACCATAACCCAACTAATACATTGGTCTATCAAAATGATGGCACAACCGCCAAATAGCCAAAACAGTAGCTGACCAAAAATATAGCTCCAATAGCTATCAGAGGAAGTCAAAGATATCAGTGTCAAAATGATCAACCTGTTCCATCTCCTCGGTGGCTACAAAACCGCTGCTATCAAGCATGTCTGGGTGGTATAAGGGAGGATCTACCCCTGCATAACTGCTGCTAAATGGACTGGAAGAGGGACCTGCTCCTAAGTTGGATGGGTCAAAAGAAGATGCCTCTGACGGATCTCGGCCAAGGTGCCTGATAAAGAAACAAGCTCTCTCCAACTCCCTGGTCAGATCTGCTATCTGGTCTGTATGAGTAGGCTCCCTAAGGCAAGCTATCCAGTCCGTCATCATCGCGGACCCTGGTACCATGTCTGCCATAAATTGGGTGGCAAGAGTCTGAGCTCCAATAGTGCGAGGACTCCACCAACTGCTAAAGGCCTCCTGGCTATACGGGCCATCTGATAAGGCGAAGCCATAGGGATATCTATTAATGGCACGGTCAATGGGCAATGATGCCAAGCAGGAGGGGCAATGGGAATGCCGATCTCTGCTATAATACTCCTAATGGCACGCTTTCCAAGATAGAGGTCCCAGCCTCCCATCATTAATAAAAGGACTCTAAGGGTAGACAAAACAAACTCCCAGCCAGTAGGGACACCTCCCTCGAGTCTGACGGTCAAAAACTCAGAGGTATACAGCGTCCAAGTGATCGAACCCGCCGTCAAAAGCTCCAATTGCAAATGGGTGTGAGTGAATCCCTCAGCAACAGGGACCTCCGTCAGAGTGGAGTGATACCATCTCCATCCCCAAGGATAGGTCTCTAGACCTAGGGCAGAAGCGGGCCGTAGGCAAGGAAGCCTCTCAAATGCCCAAAGCTGTTCATGCAAATATCAAAAGTCCTCAGTGACCAAGAGTGACAAAAATAGATGTTGAAATCAAAAAGGTACAGAAAAATGTACTCACCAGTAGAAATCGGTAAAATCCTAACCAAGCTTCCGTCACACCCTCCAAAAGCATACACATGCCATGGAGAAAATAGGCAAAGGTATAGGAGCCCTAATTATAGTCACTGAGGTGCTCTATATATCGAGTGGCGCTAATCAAGGCGAAGGACACACTAAACGAGTTGTCTGCCACAAAACAACCCCTGATGATCGACAAAAATAATCGCCTCATAATGCGATCTCTAGCCCTCTGATCATTAGGCAGAGGCTCCTGTAAAGTCCCATCCTGGGCATCTATACTTAAAGGGATCAGATCGAACTGTCCGACCCTTGAACGCAGTCGTAGAAACTCCCAGCAGGGACCGAACGACAGTGGGAGTACTATCAGCCACGACAGGCACTGGCTCGTCCTTAAACTTAATGTCGGTGATAAATCTCCAATCAATAGGAGTCATCATCACCTCACAATCTAGCAAATAAAGGGACTGAGTCTGGTGTAACCAGCACTCAAACAAATCCCTCATATTCCCAGGGGCAACGACGGGGAAGGATCGAGGAAAATGCCTGAAAGCCTCAGCCATCTGCGATATCCCTGTAATCCTCATGCAAAGTATGATACAGGGAATGCACACTAAACCAGTTCCCTCGAGGCTGCATAAAGTCGGGAACCTGCATCAAAAATCAACCTATGTCAAAAACCTGTGCCCCGATAATGGCAAAAAGGAAGGAAAAGAATCCAAGAAGAGAAAAACTTTAAGTCACCTTATTGGCGTGAAGATATCTCGATGGATGGCGACTCAAGTCACCCAACAACTCCTGCGTCTGCACAACAATGTTAGGGACCTCCGCACGTGGAGCCTGAGCGAGAATAGGAGCAGTAAAAGGAGCCTCCTCATCGTCAATGTCAAGTAGTTGCTCGTTTGGTGCTGGACGAATCACTGCCTCCACCAGTCTACGAGGAATCCGAGCTGGACGAGGCTGAGGAACATCAGAAGTCCTCCTCCGTATGATACCTAAGGATACCCTGCTAGAACTACAGGATCTCTCGTGATCCATCGCATAAACCAATACTCCAAATCACCTCAAAAGGGGTGTGATAAGCCTAAAAACTGTGGCTTATCATTTTTAATTAGTCCAGCATATATCTATAGGTCCTAAGACATGCATGGGTCGGTCAAAAAACCCAAGTAAAGTCAGAACTACATGTTTTCAAAACCTAGAAGATAAAAACATGCATGGTTCAGTCAAAAATCCCCAATAGAGTCAAAAATGCATGTTTTTCAATGCCTAAGATTTTGAAAAAATTTCGCCAGAGTCTCCTTTGTAAAATGGACTATCCACATGCATACAGGCATGTCTAGGTGGCCATTCAGTAACACACCTATCCAAAAATAGAAATAGTTCATATTTATGAAAAAATCAAAAGTCAACCTCACATGGTAGCTAAATTACCATGGGCATTTTTAGTTAAAAATCTAGGCTCATTAGGCCTCAAAAAGGATGACTAAACTAATCAAAAAGTGCAAAATAGCACTGTCTTAGAACCTGAATTTTCTTACATCCAAACGTGTATTACAGTAAGATATGCATAAATATATAGTCACAAATTTTTTAGTAGGTCATATAGGAATACATTTTTCATACATTGTGTCTGAAAAGCCCTTAATGGTTTGCATGCTTTTAACGATCAAAACTTGCGAAAAAAGGACGTGAAATGTTACCAGCACTGCGCTGATCACATAAGAATTGACGTATTCAAATAACAGCTATCCAAGCTCTATAGATCTGAAAAAGAAGATCTAAATCCGTTTGGAACTCAAAACTGAAACTTGAAAAATGAAAATCCCGTAGCCTAATAAATAGCCCAGGTCGAAGCAATCCCACCTACGGCTGCCGTACCTCCACCTACGGTACCCCAGGGTGGGTCCCACTCCCCCAGGCACAGCTCGCTTTGGGTCAAAACGGAGTTTAACTAAGCTGCCGAGTCAAATCTGAAGAAAAATTGCTACGCGATTGAGCGGTTTGTCCTGAAAATCTGTGTTTAAGCAGCGGGAATCTAACAAAAAAGGAAACCCCACTGAGACAGTTGGTATTCATCCTGGAGCTATGCCCGGGGACCAACAAAGCAAACTACAGAAAAACTGTGCAGGAACTGTGCAAAGCTGTCGAAAACTGCCATTTCTCGAAGTTCGAGTACAGACCGAAGACCAGTTCAGCCGTTGGTTCAACTCCAGCAAAGTTCGGGTACAAACCAAAGTCAATTTCAATCGTTAGTTTCACTCTAGCAAAGTTTGGGTACTGATCGAAGCCAGTTCAACCGTTGACACAACCCTAGTGAAGTTCGGGTGCAGACCAAAGCCATTTCAGCCGTTGGCACAACCCCAGCGATGCGTCGAGAATTGACCGATTATAGTTCAGCCATTGGCCCAACCCCAGTGAAGTTCGGGTACAGACCGAAGAAGTTTGAACCCTTGGTTCAACTCCAGCAAAGTTCGGGTACAGACCGAAGTCAATTTCAACTGTTGGTTTCACTCCAGCAAAGTTCAGGTACTGACCAAAGCTAGTTCAACCGTTGGCACAACCCCAGCGAAGTTCGGGTGCAGACCGAAGCCATTTCAGTCGTTGGCACAACCCCAGCAAAGCGTCGGGTATTGACCGATGACAGTTCAGCCGTTGGCCCAACCCTAGCGAAGTTCAGGTACAGACCGAAGTAGTTTTAACCGTTGGTTCTACCCCAGCGAAGTTCGGGTATAGACCAAAGCCAGTTCAACCATTGGCACAGCCCAGTGAAGCATCAGGTATTGACCAATGACAGTTCAGCCATTGGCACAACCCCAGCGAAGCGTCGGGTACTGACTGATGATAATTCAGCCGTTGGCACAACCCCAGCAAAGCGTCGGGCACTAACCGATGACAGTTCAGCCGTTGGTAGAACCCCAGCAAAGCATTGTGTACTGACCGATGATAGTTCAGTCGTTGGCACAACCCCAACGAAGCGTCGGGTATTGACCGATGACAGTTCAGCCGTTGGCACAACCCCAGCAAAGTGTCGGGTACTGACCGATACAGTTTCATCGGTTGCTTAGCCCCATCAAAGCATTGGGAGTAATTCAGTGATAGAGGCAATTATAGTAATCCATCGCCAGTGATGGAATCTGTTATACACATCCTCATAAGAGAATGAGGTAAAAGATTGGATATTCAGCTCCCTACTATAAGCTGCCAAGTAAAAGATCCCAGCAAGGTGACTCGATACTTGAAGGATAACCCCGTCAGAGGAACCTTCAAAGACACACAAATGGCATCAGCCGAGAGGAAATTTTACCCTTGATAATGCTGACAGATGCGGGAAACTATGATTTTTAAACCATTGTAACATCAACAAAATAGCATCCCCATCAGAGTTAAACAAGCTACCGTGAATAACGTCATCCCCAGCAGAAAATGTCAAGAATAGTTCGTGGTAACCTATCAATAATATCAAGGGCTGTCCATGACAACATTATTCCAAGTAGATAGATGATATAAGCAACCGAGAGCAGCCCAGTTCCACTCAAAGACACCCATCCTTCATAAGGTATCTGGCATTTGTCTTATTTCCAGTGTCTACTAATCTTTATCCTGTACATTCCACTACATTGCATGGACATGATAAAGAGGGGCATCTGTAGACACTCAAAATTTTCCTTACCCCAATATGAACACTGTAGGAGGGCAAAGCCGTCAATCAAATTGACCCCAGTACCGATCCCCAATATCGGTAAACCCAAATCCGGTCCCCAATATCGATAAACCCAAATTTGATCCCCAATATCGGTAAACCCAAATCCGATCCCCAATATCGGTAAACCTAAATTCGGTCCCCAATATCGATAAACCCAAATTTGATCCCCAATATCGATAAACCTAAATTCGATCCCCAATATCGGTAAACCCAAATCCGATTCCCAATATCGGTAAATCCAAATCCGATTCCCAATGTCGGTACTCCAGTCAAATTTGATCACCAATATCGGTACTCCATCCAGCTCCGATCTTCAATCGAACTGTCTATCCAGCTTCGATCATTAATCGAACCGTCTATCCAGCTTTGATCTCCAATCGGACCATTAATCCAGCTTTGATCGTCAATCGGACAGTTTAATCCAGCTTTGATAATCAATCGGAACGTCTATCCAACTCCGATCATTAATCGGACCGTAAATCCAGCTTTGATGTCCAATTGGACCGTCAATCCATCTCTGATCGTCAATCGGATCGTCAATCCAGTTTCGATCTCTAATCGGACCATCAATCGATCTCTAATCATCCATCGGACCGTCTATCCAGCTTCGATCGTTAATCGGACTATCTATCCAGCTCCGATCTCCAATCAAACAGTCAATCCAGCTCCGATCATCAATCGGACCATCATTCCAGCTCTGATTGTCAATCGGATCATCTATCCAGCTCAACCGGATTGTCTATCAAACTCTGATCATCAATCGGACCGTTAATCCAACTTTGATCTCCAATCGGACCATTAATCCAACTCCGATCATCAATCAGACCGTCAATCCAGCTCTGATCTCAAATCGGACAGTTAATCCAGCTCCGATCTCCAATCGGACTATCAATCCAGCTCTGATCATCAATCAAACCATCAATCCAGCTCCATCGAACCGTCTATCCAACTCTAATCGCCTGTCAGACCATCTATCTAGCTCTGATCGCCAATCAGAACGTCAATCCAACTCTGATCGTCAATCAGACCAACAATCCAACTCCGATTGCCAATCAGACCATCAGGTTAACCCCGATCTCAGTATTGGGCTATCAAATCAATCTCGATCTTAGATCGAACCGTCAGTTCAAACCCCAATCTCAATATCAGACCTTTAAATAAGCCTCGGCAGTAACCCGAGAGGTACAAATCAGCCCCCGCAGTAACCTGGGAGATACCGATCAATCCCGATCTCAATATCGGGCCATCAAGTTAGCCTGCATCAACCCAAGAGGTACAGGTCAACCTTGACATCAACCTAGGACATGTCAAGTCATCCCCGGTCTCAGCCCGGGAAGTACATATCAGCCCCGACGTCAGTCCGGGAAGTGCAGTTCAGCCCTAGAGATGACCTTGGGAAGCCAGATCCACCAATGGCCACCCTTGGAGGGGCAAAACGATCATTTTATCAACTCTTAGTTGATTCGGTCAAGCTCAAGCCGAATTGATGTCATCAAAGTCAGAATAAACCATAACGACTATCCCGAGTGCAAATAGCGCAAGACAGCTCGAGGGAAAAACTGCGGGGAATCGAAGACCTGGTTATGAACCTGTCTTCTCGGACCCGAAAAATGTTTTATCTCATGTCATTTTGATATTCTCAGCAAGAGCATTCCGAAATGGTATCACACGCCTCAAACGGACGCTCCGATCAAAAGTTAGAAAGTTTTAACTTCAACTGCGAGTTGTCCTGAGTGCACGTACTTCGAGACGATAGAACATGACACTGCAGGCCCCACCAGGGGAGCCGCACCTCTACCTGCGATAGTAGCAGGTAGAGTGGAGGCTTCCTGGCCTATCCATAGAGGTGCCCCCCTTCATTTTAAAAAAAAAATCAAAAACGCAACGAAGCTCTACTAGTTTAATTTTTTGACTTTTACACCTCTTCCAAACCCAAATATTTTTACTCTAACACGTAGATATACCCATATACTACCACATATCAAAAAATAACTTCTTCGTACTTTTATACACTAGCACGTTAAGTTTCATTTTCTAAAAATGCCCGGAACTTAGTTTTGTGACCGTTTTCGTCAAAATTTGGTATATTTTTTTAAATAAACTGATTTTCTGGCATTTTTACAACACGAATTGACAATTTGTCAGCACTCCAGCAGCTTCAATGCACTAGCACACATGTTCTGGCAACTTCGCCGGACTGGGTTATCTTCCCAGTCCGGGTTTGGGCCTTTTTTGTATATATTTAACTGCATATATACTAACATTTCAATTATGTCAAGCCCGGATGTCAAATCCGAGGTAGTTTACCGCTTTTATATATATTTACGCATATATGGGCGACTTTCACCTAACTGGATTCTCTTTCCAGTATTGGTTGACTACATTTCTTTCAATATATATATATTTCAATTACTGGCGTGAAAACCCATCGCCCTTTATACTATTTTTGCACACTTCACCATACTGGGTGATCTCCCCAGTCACTAGTTGAATTCTTTTCTGCAATTTACATTCTAGTCTGGCCTGGACTATTTCGTGGCTTTTATACTATTTTTACACACTTCGCCATACTGAGTGATCTCCCTAGTCACTGGTTGACTACTTTTTTGTATATTTACATTCGAGTTTAGCCTGGATCATTCTGTGGCCTTTTTACTGCTTTTATATATATTTATGCATATATAAGCAGCCTTCACTATCAATGCTCCTCTTCCCAGTCTTGGTTGACTATGTTTTGTGTAAATATATATATATATATATATATATATATATATCAAATCCAGTCCGGACACTGGCATGAAAATCCATCGCCCTTTACAGCTTTTATATATATTTGTATATATATATTGCTTTACTCTTTTTCTATTCAACTGCTGCTTTAAATATTCATTTTATATGAATTGGCATTGACATATCTGCAGGCGAACTAGATTTATTTAAATCTCGCCAATTCTAGTTTTCAAACGATTCAAAACCTCCAGACTGAACCGGGAAGCTAGAATGGCTAAGATTTCCTTAAATCTAGCTTTTTTTCTAGTTTTAGCTTCAAAAGCAACCTCGCATCCCTTAGATCGCTATCTTTTGGGAACAAGATGCTTCGACCATGCGAACCAGGATTTACTGAATGAATCCTCAGTTCTGGAAATATTAGGATATTTATCTGTTTTTGTATAAATTTGAACTGTGCAGGTTTTGGCTACTCATATGTGAGCCTATGAATCGTGGGATTCAAGATCAAAACGATCGGAATCTGATTTCCACGATGCACAAACTCCGATTTATAAATGTACCCTGCCAGTTTTTCTGTAGAAATGTATATGTAAACAGACCTTAAAACGGTTATCCGGATTTAAGGTCTCAATATAATAAAAAAATATTGATTGTCGTGTCAGCATCCCTCCGATGGTTTTCATACCCATGAGGAGACCGACACTTATATATTCTGTGGTCGAGGATGCTTTGCAACCCGACAAATCACCATTCACATGCAGCCTTAAGGCTATAAAGATAAAATTGGAAGTATCAACAGGTTTCAATTCTTATGACAGCGTAAGTGTTTGATCAACCAGCTTTCAAAACGTTATTTTCAATTCAATTAAAAGAAAAGCTTTTACAAATTAAATTAAATACTTTTGCAAATCAAATGAAAGACTAATTTTCAAAATCAAATCAAACCCTTCGTATATAGGTTCAACGAAGCAAAGCACTACTTTCAATCAATCAAATCAATAGGCCCAATTTTCAAATAGCATTCACTCACGCATTCTAGTTTTTAAAGGAAAATATTGAAAAGATGCGGTACCGTGTTTACACGGTATTCGTGGGGTGCCTAACACCTTCCCCATACTTAACTAAGCCCCCCGAGCTCAAACTTTGTTTTCAAAGATCAAGTTTCGACAGTGTCCAGCAATTGGGCCTCTTTCAAATAAAACTCGGTTGAGTTGGTACAACTATTTAAAATCTATCAACAGGCGACTCTATAAAACGATCAAATCGTCGACATGATACATGTTGACCTTTCTCCTAAAAAACCCTGCAAAACCTTTTTCCTAAATAAAAAGAGTGAGGATAGAGAGAACTTAGGAAAAGAGAATAAAAGATCCAGGTTGTGACCCGACCCGTGGATTTTTTAAACCAACGTCGACAGTTTTGATACATAAATTATATAGGTTTTTATGTATGGATGTTTATTTATCTTTTTGTGTCATGCTATAGCTTTCATAGACCTTATCTTGAACTGTTTTATATGATTGGAATGGGTGATATAGTTTATAAATTTTTTAATTATGGTCAATGATAAGCATGATTGTATGTTGCTATTTCAGAGGTTATTTGTCAAGCATGTTTGGATGAGGTATTTAGCTTAATTATTAGTTTGAGACTGTTTATTTGACCCTTTCTATCTTATTGAGCACATGCCAGCTACTGTGGCTATATGGTTAATTGTTTTTAAAAAAATTTACGTTAACTCTATTGAACTTAAGTGAATCAATGGTAGTGATTTAGACGCTTATGCAAGTTCAGGGAAAGTATTGGATTATTGGCATGCTTTTATATATATATATATATATATATATATATATATATATATAATAACAATAATAATAATAATAATCTTAGTTTGACTAAGTCTAATTACGTGGCCTTAGTTGCTTGAGTTAGTAGATCCTTAGGGGTGTTCTACACCTAGTGCCCTAAAGCCTTTTGGCTTGGGAGTCAATGATCAAACACTTGTTACACGAGTAGCTCTAAATAGCCTAATGTAATTAGGCATTGCACGGTCAAGCTTGATATTGTGATAAACAGAATAATTAATTATAATTGTGTGGCCTTTGTTACTCGAGTTAATAAATCCTTAGAGGTGTTCTACATCTAGTGCCCTAAAGTCATCTGGCTTGGGAGTTATTGATCAATGCTCATTACATGGGTAACTCTGAATAGCGTAATGTAATTAGACATTACACAAGTCAAATTAAGGTGTTTGCATGCTAATACCCTTGGAATTTGTTCTTGCAATTGTTGTCTTGTTCTAAAAACATGATGTAACATGACTTGAAAGAGTTAGCATTTTGATTATGCGATTGATTATGTGAGCTTATTTGGGCTACAACTGGTAAGAGTAGTTGGTATTCACACACATATAATTGGATCAGAAGCAGTTTTAAGCTAGCGATTAGATTAAAGCCTTGCACATAACTGTGTTTTGTTTCTTCTTTGAATTAGCTGTTATGAGCTTAGATGGCAATAATGCGGGTAAATATTGATTTATTAATTGAGTCATAAGTTGTAAATAATTTTTGATTTTTGTTCAGATATTTTTCTTAGGGACAAGCAAAGACTTAAGTTTAGGGTATTTGATGAGTGGGTTTTATACCCACAAATCGGATACTTTAATCCTTAAGAAATTGTATGTCCGTTATGTTTTATGTTTCTTTTATAGTATGTTGTTATTTTGCATTAAAATACATTGAAGAGGCGTTTAGGTCATTTCCAGCTAAAAAGGGCGAAAATGTCATTCTTTTACTACCGGCATCGTAGCGTTGGGTTTCCTTAGTAAAGTGGCACCGCATCGCCTATTGTTGGTTCATCCCTGCCAGCCCGGCGTCGCAGCACCTGTTCCAGGCTAAAACGCGGCGCCGCTGCTCCGGTTCTGAATTTCAGATATATAGCAGATCTCATGGGTTGACCTAATGGGTAAGGATTGGGATCCTTTTACCCAACATTCTTTTAAAAAAATCAGTTACACAATTTTTAGACAGAGAACTCAGCAGAGTTTGAAAACTAAGGAAGAGAAAAGCTTGAAGTTCAACAAAGCTTGGATTCTACATTTGGAAGAGAAGAGTTAGAGTTTGAATATTGCTTCAAAGGGGTTTTGTTTCTCTAAATCTTTCATTCTCTTGTGTAATTTGAACATGTTGAGCTCATTGGTAATGAAGTTATTGTTTATATTTATGAACTAAACTTCCATTTTAAGGTTGCAATATAACCTAATGATTAGTTCAATCGATTTTCTCTCCTGTTTATTATAATGAATCACATGTGAATGAGTTATAATATTTTATGCTACATGTATTAATTACTTAGACAAGTAATTAATGTTGAATATTTATATGATATTACAAAAGCATTATAAATCATAGATCTAAATATAATATCACATGTTATAGCCATTTTTCTTAGGATTGAATGCATAAATCGCATATAGAATAGAAATATATCTATTTGCCATGTATAGCTTATGATAATTTAGTCTTAATGACTCCTAGCCTAATTTATTTCACCATAGGAAAATAGTGATTTATTTAGATAGAAGATACTCATTTGACCATCGGAAGAGGCTTATGAATGCTTATAATTCTCGGTTCGCCATTTTAGTGATTTGTTGATTAAAGGGAGAGTTTAAAGATTAAACGAAGCACTAGGGGAGTTGTAACCATAGCTTATTTTTCTTGATATAAACCGTTGCTCATAATTTACTTGTTAAATTAAATTTCATCGGATAAACCATCTTTAATCAATTGTTTAAATAAGATTGCATTGTTATTTTTTTAATACTTGAATAGATTTGATACTAATTCCTCGTGGGTTTGACACTCAACTTATCATTATATTACTTTTGGACCGCGTATACTTGCGCGTGTTTTATTGATTGCAAAATCGATCAACGGTACCTTCAAAATCGGAACTAAGAGAAAAGATTTTGCACGAGTCCTATAGTATGAGATACTCAATACACCCTGGTAGCACAAAGATGTATTAAGATTTACGTCATCAATTTTGGTGGTCTAACATGAAGAGAGGTTACGGAAGGTTGAAAGTAGTATGCATACAAGTCAATCATGTATGATGATAAAGCATATACTTTGGAGACGATCTAATTTATTTATTAATAAAAGTATTCATTTATTAAAGGCATTTAATTATCTACATGATGCTGTTTTTATAATATATAAATAACCTATAGTTTTAAGCAATGCTTTTAGAATCATGATGTTGATCATGCTAATGAGATCTAAATTCTTAGAATGCTTAAAATTAAAATAGTTCCCAATCGTTGGATTACTAAAAAATAGATTAGTAAATCCGAATAGATTGGTACATATGTTGCTTGCTCATTGGATGAGGATGATCGATCTCATGATCATTTGTGTGGAGACACTAAAGCAAGTATGTAGGTGCTTATTTGAGAATAAGTTCAATGAACGTGACTTGCTATAGAATACCTAATGGAGTTTTACTTGCCTGTCAATAGGAATTCCTAATGTGATAGTAGTACAAGTGATTCTTGGACTTGAGATCATCATAGTATCTTGTGTGTAATGAATTATACTTTGACTTATTTCTTGAGACCCTTAGGGTATATCAAAAGGTATGCTTGGGTATAATAAGTTACATATGGAGATAATGAATGGTCAATAAAGAATCTACCACTTCTAGTAAAAGAAGAGATATGTCCTATGTGATTCGTTAAATGACAACCCAGTAGTCCTTGGCCAAGGCAGAATGAAATTAGAAAGGAGTTTCTAATTTGCATTATTTGGAGTTGTGCATTTTCTAATTGAAATACATATAATTAAAAAAATAAAACTTGACAGTAATTCCATGTCTTATATTTAATTGGGACATTGTATGGTGGAATGATTGAATTATACGGTAAATATTTACTCACAGGTTCTTTTATGATTGATGCTGAAATCTATATTATCTAGAAAGTCATTGATCGCTAGGGAGGCTTATCCCTATTGTATAATAAATATTATTTATTAATTTAAATAAATTATTAGTTTAATTTATTTATTTAAATAAGATTAGAATTGTTCTAATTGATTTATTCACAACCGGTTTAATATGGAGAACCTAAAAGGTCACACCATAAAAGGAAGAATAATTATTTAAAAATGTAATGGCATAATTGTAATAATGCATTAAGTGTAATTAATTTAATCTATGGTGATAGAATAAATTAAATAACTTAATGTTTATTATTTAATATTTTGGAAATATTAAATATAAATTAATAAGAGGAGTCTAATTAATATTATTATAATTATTATTATTTTAACATTTAAAGGAGTTTAGTAATGAATTTAATATTAGTACTCTCGTTTATTCCTTATAAGATTAGGAGGTAAATTAATTAAATAAATTTAATTAATTATTCACAATGTGGTGGGAAGCCTAAATTAATTAAAAGAGTTTAATTAATTAAAAAAATCCAATGTCTAATAGGATTAGAATGGTTGACCAATATCTATATAAGAGGAGTCTTATAATAGATATCAGTTGATGCAATTCCAATTGTTGGAGAGTACTCATTTTCAATAGAGGATAGAAAAATAGGGTTTAGACAACCACTCTCCTTTTTGAATAATTCCTTTTCTTTGGTGGATCACCTCTAGAGGCCAAACACTTGGGTGGTTAATGTTGATCAAAGGAATGAATCTATCCCGGATATTCAAGGAGATCGAGACGAAAAAGGAGTTGAACTTGTACCTGTGGAAGCTTCGTTCTACAAGGGTATTATTTTATAACTTCTTATTTGTCATTTAAAATTAATATTTTGCATAAAGGATGGTCCGGGTAATGGTTTTGTAGAAATTTTTTAAACTCTGATATACCATGCATCCTCTAATTTTGCAATTTGATTACGCCTATGATTTCGTACAAACCCAACAAAGGTGTCAGGCAATGCTTAACTTGTCAACGAGACAAGGCAGAACATCAACGACCAAGTAGATTATTGCAGCCGTTAGAGATTCCTGAATGGAAATGGGAGCATATGACGATGGATTTTGTGGTAGGACTTTCAGTAACATAGAAAGGTTACAACACTATATGGGTGATTGTGGATCTCCTAACAAAGTCAGCGCACTTTTTGCCGATCAAGATTAGATACAGTATGGATCAACTAGCCAAATTGTATATAAAAGAAATAGTTTAAAGACATGGAGTGCCAATATCAATTTTATCTGATAGGGATCTGCGCTTCACATTAAAATTTTGGAGGAGTCTTCAAGAAAAAATGGGGGCGCAATTAGGTTAAGTACCGCGTATCATGCACAGACCAATGGGCAAAGCAAAAAAATGATTCAGACATTGGAAGATATGATCAGAGCCTATGTGATGGACTTCAAGGGTAGTTGGGAGGACCATCTACCGTTAGTAGAGTTTTCTTATAATAATAGTTATCACGCGAGCATTGACATTCCATCGTATGAAACATTGTATGGGAGAAAATGTAGAACACCCTTATGTTTGGACAAGGTAGGTGAACGTAGACTATTGGGGCCAGAATTAGTGCAGTAGACCATATAGATCATTAAAGTGATAAGAGCACGTCTAGTAGCAGCTCAAGATCGACAAAAGAAGTATACAAATTTGCATCGCCAAAAAAGAGATTTCGAAGTGCGAAGCTTTGTGTTTTTGAAAGTGTCTCCATGCAAAGGGAAGATAAGATTTGACAAGAAAGGAAAATTGAGTCAGAGATTCAAAGGACCGTTCGAGATATTGAAGAGAATAGGTGAAGTGGCATATGAGGTAGCTATTGTGACACCCCCAAATCTGGGTCCTCTGACCCTGGTCTGGTCATCACGATCTAACATAAACATCCACCTCTAAACAACATACGATAACTAAAATGCAGAATATAATAAACGTATGTCGTTCATTCAAAAGGTATTACTAGTCCCAAGATTCGATAACCTTAATACAACATACAAATATACCCTAGAATAGTCAATAGGGTTCATATTACATAACAGTAAATTAATTAAACATAAAGATAAAGTCTGCTCCTTGCAAACTAATCCTACATCTTCCCTTTACCGTTGTCCTTTCCTGAAGTCTCGGGCTTAACTACAATATAAGTCATGATATAGCAAGAATGAGCAACAAGTTTTCTTAGCAAGTTTAAATACAACAATAAAGGATATATCATGATGAAAGGAATATATCTGATAATGAATTCAACAATATGAATATCGGAAGTAGAATAATAATTGCTTTTAGAATAACTGATAGTCAAGTAGACTTTTGAACTATAAAACTCCAACAGAACCAATAGCTGATTGACCCTTTGGTTACTGGCTACAGAATAAGTACTTGAATGGATCAGCCTTGCGTACGCCATGTATATGCATAACATTCAACTCTGCTGTTTGTATCTTATATTAGATACCTACTACTCCCTTATAATATAAGGGTGTTCTTTCAGTCTAAGAATCCTTACCATCAATTGGTTTGGATAGCTTTTATAAAATTTTATATACCTCTCTGACCGAACAAGGGTCCTAGACTCTATCTGACACAATTCAAGAATTTTAGAACTTTATATGATGTACAAGTCCAAGACTGTACGAACTCAAGTGCACCAAGTGCGAATAACAATAATATCGATGTGGAATAATTTTAAAGTAATTAAACCACCTAATAGCATGCTTGAAAATAAAGTTCAAGCTTTAAATAATTAACTATCAATACGATAGTAACCTGCTCAATACAATATGAGAAGGATAAGGACTTGCACAATAAAGACTGTAAGAGGACTTGTATTCAAATCAAGTGAAGTTTAAAAACTCGCTTACACGATTCATTGAATAAAGTAGTGCAAGAATTTAGAATACTTGAACAAATAAGAATTTAAGAACTTGCACAATCAAAGAGTGAAGTTCAGAAACTTACCTGATTGCTCAGCTACAATTAAGTTCTAGCTTTAATTAAATCTCGATGAAATAACCTAACATTAATGAGTCGGTATTCCAATTAGCATTTATAAACTAATATAAGTCTATACTAGCAAGAATCTAATCATCATATAAATTTATCATGTAATTCACGTAAGTCAACCACTTTGACTAGGTCTATAAACAATTAACCATGACCTTGATTTAGTAATGCTAGAATATCTATACATCAACATAGGTTTGAACATTTAGCATTTCAAGTAATCATGCTTCAAGAATATACTTTCAATTTTGAATCCTAGCACGTTCAGCCCTATTCAATTCAAAATCATATGTCTTTATGCCGACCATTCATATACTTTAAGCAATACACGTTCATGCTCCAAAATCGGTTACTAAAGTCATGTTATCTCATAACAAGGTTAAACAATGTTTAAGTAGTCATGCTGGTGCGTATACTACGTATGTATGTCCTTTACTCGCATTAGTTCATACTTGAAGTTCATTTCCTATGGTTTACGTATAAATATGTGAGATCCATGTTCTACTATTTAATGATACATATGACTATCTAGCATTCTTGTAAATCATGACATACTTAACCATGATATTAGATCCTAGAATACTTGTAATGTAGTTATTGACAACTAGTCTTCAAGGTTTCTTTTAGAAATGTCCTTTAACGCCAAGCTATCAAAACTGATTATTCATGAAGCAAACATATGCCTCATGTTATACTTCTTCATATACATATCTAACTTATTTACACATGTTCACAAGGTCAGAAATCACAACACAAAATCTTGGTCAAGTTTGTTTTCAAAGTTCTTAAGTTTCTCATTTGAAAATCTTTAAATCCATCAATTTTGTATGCTAACGTGTTTAACATTTTAAACATGCATTTCAAGTTAATATAACCCTACTATCATGCTCATAATATCATAATACACATACTCGATAGGTTCATAACAAGTTCACTTTAGAAATCTCTAAGTTTATATTAAAACTATAAGCTTATTTTAAAACCACAAGTTTTCTTTCTCTAATATATACTAGCATGGTTACAAACATGTATGTTGCATCGAGGAACATATATTAAGAGTTAATACCAACTTTCATGCATGTTCAAATTGGTACCATCAAGAGAGCATGATCAGATATGAAACAGAAAACAAAAATCAATAACAGGCCCTGGCGCAGCTGCGCCGCTGGCTAGTACATAACTGGCGCAGCTGCGCATGCTGTTGGCCAGAGACAGTAACTGCCCAGCAACGGCAGAACTTAGCCCAACTCATAAATTTTCCTACGAATTCCTTTCTAAACATGCTACATTAAAGAGCTAACATTCATAGCAACTTATATAAGACTCAACAAACATACATCAAATAAATTATCTACTAATACTTGCTTAACTCAAGAATCAAGGATTTAGAAATTTATCAGAAAATGAAGAACATGATATACCTCTGTAATTGGTTTGCTTGAATTAACAAATCTCCCTCACTGATATCTCACTCACTATCAACTCTACACTTATATGAAAATCTCAGCAAGTGTAAATGAGAAGGAGGAAGCTCATTATATAGATAATTCAATAACCAGTCAATGCAATTCTCCTTCAAATTAAATCAAAGGATTGCAAGAATGTACAATGGATAAGAAATGGTAGGTGAGAGTTGGTAGACTCAATCATGAATCCCACTCCTCATCCACTTATTAGCTAGATTTGTTGATTTTGAGATGAATGTAGAGTGTAGCTAGCTTATTGCTTGTTCACGTGTGGAAGAAGTGAAGTGGAAATGGACTCTTATTTAGGGACAGTGTAATAACTCAGCACTTGCTTACACTAAGTTGTATACTATATATATACACATAGTATATACTTAAGTTATACAATTAAATGGGTGCTACGATGTATTTCCTAATTACAAGGTATCAAGTAGTGTACATACATATAATCCATGTACATTTTCTATTAACACTAAATATAATACAATTGTGTATTATTATTACTCATTATTATAATCATTATAATATAATTATAATAACTCAATAAAATCATTATTAATTAATAATTGATCTTACTATATGACAATAGGGTATACATGAATGTCCACATAGTGTCACATACCCTCAATTTACCTCATCTTACTATATAGTCCATACATGCAATATAAGCCACATTAATATGTCACATTACATAATATATAATATAGATAACTACCATATAGTAAAGGTTTAGTATCGCATGCTTATGTAAAATAATTAGTCAAGTAAATATAATTACATATTTTATTCATTAATTCTTACTCATTAATTATTATTCATTCATAATAATTACTAATCAACACGTTATCAATTAATTACACATAATAGAAATTCATCAAACACGTTCAAATCCTGCCACGATATTCAAATAAGTTGAATATTTAATTATTAATAATCTCATCAATTCTCTGATATTAAATCCTTAAGGTTAGTCCACTAATTTAAATGACTCATTAGTGACTTCCTTTAATCATTTAACAAATTCTCACCACCACATAAGGTTTAAATAAACTCACAAAACTAACTCGTTAAAATTATATCACATATTTAATAAATAAAGAGTTTAAAATTCATGGTCGTTACATCCCTCCCCCCTTATAAAAATTCCGCCCTCGGAATTATAAAAATAAGGTTACTCAAATAAAAATGGATAATTCGCTCTCATTTTCTCTTCTATCTCCCATGTAGCTTCTTCAACTGCGTGGTTCCTCCAGAGAATCTTGACGGAATGAATGATCTTATTCCTCAGCTTCTGTTCCTTCCTATCTAGTATCTAGACAGGAACTTCCTCGTATGATAAGTCTTTCTCGACTTAGATAGGTTCATAGGAGATAATGTGCTTGTAGTCTGGTTTATACGGCCGCAACACTGATACATGAAACACGTTGTGAATGTGCTCAAGTTCAGGAGGTAACGCCACCTCGTACGGCACTTCACCGACTTGCCTCAGAATCTGGAAAGGTCCTATGAACCTAGGGCTCAACTTGCACTTTTTCCCAAAATGAATCATCCCCTTTTAGGGAGATACTTTCAGAAAAGCATAGCTTCCTAATTCAAATTCTTTCTTCTTGCAATGTAAGTCCTCATACTTCTTCTAGCGATCTTGAGCTGCTACCAGTCGGGCTCTTATCACCTTGATAATCTCTATAGTCTGCTGTACCAATTCTGGTCCCAACAGTCGACGTTCACCAACTTCGTCCCAACACAATAGTGTTCAACATTTTCTCCCATACAGCGCTTCGTACGGTGGCATTCCAATACTAGCGTGATAACTATTGTTATATGCGAACTCTACTAATGGAAGATGATCCTCCCAACTACCCTTGAAGTCCATCACACAAGCTCGGAGCATGTCTTCAAGTGTTTGCATCATTCTCTCGCTTTGCCCATTGGTCTGCGGATGATACGCGGTATTCATTCGTAACTGTGTCCCCAATCTCTCTTGAAGACTCTTCTAGAAATTCGACGTGAATCGCGAATCTCTATCTGATACAATAGATACCGGCACCCCATGTCTCGAGATAATTTCCTTGACATAAAATCTAGCTAACTGATCCAAACTATACTTAATCTTAATCGGCAAAAAGTGAGCTGACTTCATAAGAAGATCTACAATTACCCATATGGCGTCGTGCCCTTTCTGCGTTGCCGGAAGTCCTACCACAAAGTCTATCGTGATGTGCTCCCATTTCCATTCTGGAATCTCTAACGGTTGTAATAACCCGCTTGGTCGTTGGTGCTC
The DNA here is from genome assembly GCA_020205555.1 of Panax stipuleanatus. NCBI lineage: Eukaryota > Viridiplantae > Streptophyta > Magnoliopsida > Apiales > Araliaceae > Panax > Panax stipuleanatus. The sequence continues at coordinate 60,513,788 of CM035121.1, read as the reverse complement.
TGCCTTGACTCTCTGACAAGTTAAACACCTACTTACGCATTCTGCAACTTCCCTCTTCATGTTTGGCCACTAAAAGTGATGACGCAAGTCTTAGTACATCTTCGTGCTTCCTGGGTGTATCGAGTATCTCGTACTGTGTGCTTGTTGAAAAATCTCTTTTCTCAGTTCCGGTACTAAAGGTACCCAAATTCGTCCATCAAACCTTAGCATTCCAGTGCTATCAATCTTGAATTTCAAATCATCAGCTTCAGCTAATAGCTTCTTGATGTTATCACAATCTTCGTCTTTCTCTTGTGCCTCCTTAACGTTATCTAAAAATGTCGGGCTCGCTGTCAATGTAAATAATTTCTCGTTGGTCTCCATCGGATACTTAACCTCCAAATCTAGTCGTTCGAAATCTTTCATTAATTCTTCTTGAACGGTTAACTTCGATAACTTCTCTCTGACTTTTCTGCTCAAGGCATCTGCCACTACATTTTCTTTGCCTGGATGGTACAGAATCTCACAATCATAATCTTTAATCAATTCTAGCCATCAGCGCTGCCTCATGTTTAATTCTTTTTGTGTGAAGATATACTTCAGACTTTTGTGATCTGTGTATATCTCACACTTCTCGCCATACAAATAATGCCTCCAAATCTTCAAGGAAAAAACTACCACTGCTAATTCCAGGTCATGAGTCGGATAACCCTTCTCATAATCTTTCAGCTGACGTGAAGCATACGCAATGACCCTACCTTGTTGCATCAGTACACAGCCAAGACCCTTGTGGGATGCATCACTATACACTACAAACCCTGCCGTGTTATCTGGTAAAGCTAACACAGGTGCTTGACTAAGCCTCTTCTTCAACTCTAGGAAACTCTCTTCACACTTCTCCGTCCAAATGAACTTAACTGTCTTTCTAGTAAGATTGGTTAACGGCGATGCTAATTTTGAAAAATCCTGGATGAATCTTCGATAGTATGCCGCTAATCCTAAGAAACTCCTGATTTCTGTTGGCGTCTTTGGCTGCTCCCAGTTGATAACCGCTTCTACCTTTGCTGGATCCACCGAAACACCATTCTTGTCGATAACGTGCCCCAAAAACTGCACTCTCTACAACCAAAACTCAAACTTAGAGAATTTTGCATACAACTTCTCTCTCCTTAATGTCTCTAACACTGTTCGAAGATGCTCGGCGTGTTCTTCCTCCGTCTCTGAATACACCAGAATGTCATCGATGAATACGACAATGAACTTATCCAAATACTGTTTGAACACTCTATTCATCAAGTCCATAAATGCTGCCGGTGCGTTCGTCAATTTGAATGACATTACCAGAAACTCAAAGTGTCCATACCGAGTTCTAAATGCCGTCTTTGGAATGTCCTCCGGCCTCACCTTCAGTTGATGATAACCTGTCCTCAAGTCAATCTTTGAAAAGTACTTCGCCCCCTTCAACTGATCAAACAAATCATCGATCCTAGGCAATGGGTACTTGTTCTTAATGGTGACTTTGTTCAACTCACGGTAGTCGATACAAAGTCTGAGCGATCCATCTTTCTTCTTCACCAATAAGGCTGGCGCTCCCCACGGTGATACGCTAGGTCGAATGTATCCCTTTTCCAATAACTCTTGTAATTGAGCCATCAGTTCTTTCATCTCTACCGGTGCCATATGATACGGCGCTATGTATACCGGTGCTATCCCCAGTGCCAAATCAATAACAAACTCAATTTCTTTTTTCGATGGCAATCCCGGAATCTCATCTTGGAAGACATCAACGAAATCCCTTACAATAGGTATCTAACCCAGTTCGCCCTCGGCTCCTCGAGTATCAACCACGTGAGCCAAATAACCTATACAACCCTTCCTAAGCAATCTATGCGCTTGCACCGTCGTCAGACAATGAGATTGTCTCGGCGATTTACTACCATAAAATACCACCTTCGACTTATTCGAAGTCTTAAGGCGTACACATTTCTTCTTACAATCAATAACTACTCCGTGAAATGATAACCAATCCATTTAAAGGATTACATCAAACTCCCCCAAACGAATCGGTATCAAATCCACTCTGAGCTTAAATCCTCATAATTCGGTATAACAATTCCTATGAATGTATTCTACGGGAATAATTTCCTTGTTCGCTACTTTTACGTTCATAGGGTGTCCTAATCTTTCTCGGGGTAAATCTAATCGTTTAGTAGATTCTTCAGAAATAAAAGAGAAGGTAGCACCCGAATCAAATAACACATATGCGTCTATATTGTGGATTGGGATGATACCTGACACCACGTCCTTGGACTCCACCGCATCCTGAATGGTCATGTTGAATGTGCATGCCGTTGGTCTGTTGGCTTGACTGGCTGGCCCTCCGATGCTCAGTCCGTTATTGTTATTGTTGTTGCGGTTTCTGCTAGTTGCATCACCCTTCCTCTTCGGGTAGTCCTTGATTTGATGATCTGGGGCTCCACACCAGAAACATCCCCCCTTCTGCTTGTTCGGACTCTGAGGAACCATGTGCCCCGGTTGTCCTCAATGGTAACAAACACTCTTTACCTTCATGCACTCCCCCGAGTGATTTTCCCACAGTTGTTGCACTTTACACTTTTCTTGGCCTCTCCCCCGGACTTGTTACCTCCATAGGATTGGCTCTCCATCCATTTACGCTTGTTGGGGTTGCTGCCTCTGCTGCTTCCCCCTTTTTGTCCCTCTTGACAGGTCTTCTTTTTTTGTTTGAATCGAGCAATGGCTTCATTGCCTCCTTCGGCAATGATAGCCCTTTCAACTAGATCAGAGAATGTCTTAATCTTAAATACCGTGACTTCTTTCTGCACCCATGGTTTCAGTTCTAATTCGAACCTCCTTGCCTTTCTGGCTTCCGTGTCAACCTGATGTGAAGCGAATCGGGCCAACTCGTTAAATCTTGCCGCGTACTCTTCGACAGACATACTACCTTGTTTCAGCTCCAAAAATTTAACCTCCATATCCTGTTGCATATTCTTCGAGAAGTAATTCTCGAGAAATAGCTCCTTAAATTTATCCCAAGGAATAACTCCTTCGCCTGCTCGTCCCTTATTGGCATTCCACCAATAGTTAGCTTCGCCCTTCATCATGAAAGTGGCAAAACTCGTCTTCTATACTTCAGCCACTCGAGCGACCTCAAACACTTTCTCCATCTCTTTTATCCAGGTTTGGGCTTCGATTGGGTCTAAGGTTCCTCAAAATTCTGGAGGTCTTACCAACTTAAAATCCTTAAAGCTCGCCAAGTGATGTCATGGCTGCCCTGCTGCTGGCTGGGGTCTGTTCTGCACTACCTCAGTTAACAAGTTAATGAAGTTCTGCATAGGGTTAACATTTTCCCCTCTGCCATTATTAACGGATCCTTCCTCCGTCTAGTTCCGCGGTAGTCTCCTAGGCGGCATGATCCTGAGGAAAGGAAGAAAACATTAGACTTTATATGATATGCTATTTATGTTAGCATTAAGAAGTTTAGGATGTCTATCAATCGTAGCTGATTTAAATTAACAACTTCAGTATCACAATAAGACTCGATGGATATCCTCAACCCATCACTTACGTACTCTACTTGAGTTTTCTACTAAGGTTATAACTTAGGTTTCACATTCCTAACGTTTATAACCTGAAGCTTTGATACCAACATGTGACACCCTCAAATTCGGGTCCTCTGACCCCGGTCTGGTCATCACGATCTAACATAAACATCCACCTCTAAACAACATACGATAACTAAAATGCGGAATATAATAAACGTATGTCGTTCATTCAAAAGGTATTACTAGTCCCAAGATTCGATAACCTTAATACAACATACAAACATACCCTAGAATAGTCAATAGGGTTCATATTATATAACAGTAAATTAATTAAACATAAAGATAAAGTCTGCTCCTTGCAAACTAATCCTACATCTTTCCTTTACCCTTGTCCTTCCTTAAAGTATCGGGCTTAACTGCAATATAAGTCATGATATAGCAAGAATGAGCAACAAGTTTGCTCAGCAAGTTTAAATACAACAATAAAGGATATATCATGATGAAATGAATATATCTGACAATTAATTCAACAATATGAATATCGAAAGTAGAATAATAATTACTTTTAGAATAACTGATAGTCAAGTAGACTTTTGAACTATAAAACTCCAACGGAACCAATAGCTGATTGACCCGTTGGTTACTGGCTACAGAATAAGTACTTGAGGGGATCAGCCTCGCGTACGCCATGTATATGCATAACATTCAACTCTGCTGTTTGTATCTTATATTAGATACCTGCTACTCCCTTATAATATAAGGGTGTTCTTTCAGTTTAAGAATCCTTACCATCAATTGGTTTGGATAACTTTTATAAAATTTCATATACCTGTCTGACCGAACAAGGGTTCAGACTCTATCTGACACAGTTCAAGAATTTTAGAACTTTAAATGATGTACAAGTCCAAGACTGTATGAACTCAAGTGCACCAAGTACGAATAACAATAATATCGATCTGGAATAATTTTAAAGTAATTAAACCACCTAATAGCATGCTTGAAAATTAAGTTCAAGCTTTAAATAATTAACTATCAATACTATAGTAAACTGCTCAATACAATATGAGACGGATAAGGACTTGCACAATAAAGAGTGTAAGAGGACTTGTATTCAAATCAAGTGAAGTTAAGAAACTCGCTTACACGATTTATTGAATAAAGTAGTGCAAGAATTTAGAATACTTGCACAAATAAGAATTTAAGAACTTGCACAATCAAAGAGTGAAATTCGAAAACTTGCCTAATTGTTAAGCTACAATTAAGTTCTATCTTTAATTAAATCTCGCTGAAATAACCTAATATTAATGAGTCGATATTCCAATTAGCATTTATAAACTAATATAAGTCTATACTAGCAAGAATCTAATCATCATATAAATTTATCATGTAATTCACATAAGTCAATCACTTTGACTAGGTCTATAAATAATTAACTCTGGCCTTGATTTAGTAATGCTAGAATATCTATACATCAACATAGGTTTGAACATTTAGCATTTCAAGTAATCATGCTTTAAGAATATACTTTCAAGTTTGAATCCTAGCATGCTCACCCTATTCAATTCAAAATCATATGTCTTTATGCCGACCATTCACATACTTTAAGCAATACACGTTCATGCTCCAAAATCGGTTACTAAAGTCATGTTATCTCATAACAAGGTTAAACAATGTTTAAGTAGTCATGCTGGTGCGTATACTACGTATGTATAACCTTTACTCACACTAGTTCATACTTGAAGTTCATTTCCTATGGTTTAAGTATACATATGTGAAATCCATGTTTTACTATTTAATGATACATATGACTAGCTAGCATGCTTGTAAATCATAACACACTTAAACATGATATTAGATCCTAGAATAATTGTAATGTAGTTATTGATAACTAGTCTTCAAGGTTTCCTTTAGAAAAGTCCTTTAACGCCAAGCTATCAAAACTGATTATTCATGAAGCAAACATATGCCTGATGTTATACTTCTTCATATACATATCTAAGTTATTTACACATGTTCACAAGGTCAGAAATCACAAGACAAAATCTTGGTCAAGTTTGTTTTCAAAGTTCTTAGGTTTCTCCTTTGAAAACCTATAAATCCATCAATTTCGTATGCTAACGTGTTTAACATTTTAAACATGCATTTCAAGTTAATATAACCCTACTATCATGCTTATAATATCAGAATACACATACTCGATAGGTTCATAACAAGTTCACTTTAGAAATCTCTAAGTTTATATTAAAACTATAAGCTTATTTTAAAACCACAAGTTTTCTTTCTCTAATATATACTAACATGGTTACAAACATGTATGTTGCATCGAGGAACATATATTAAGAGTTAATACCAACTTTCATACATGTCCAAATTGGTACCATCAGGATAGCATGATCAGATATGAAACAGAAAATAAAAATCAAGAACAGGCCCTAGCACAGCTGCGCAGGCTGTTGGCCAGAGACAGTAACTGCCCAGCAACGGTAGAACTTAGCCCAACTCAAAAATTTTCCTACGAATTCCTTTCTAGACATGCTACATTAAAGAGCTAACATTCATAGCAACTTATATAAGACTCAACAAACATACATCAAATAAATTATCTACTAATACTTGCTTAACTCAAGAATCAAGGATTTAGAAATTTATCAAAAAATGAAGAACATGATATACCTCTGTAATTGGTTTGCTTGAATTAACAAATCTCCCTAACTAATATCTCACTCACTATCAACTCTACACTTATATGAAAATCTCAGCAAGTGTAAATAAGAAGGAGGAAGCTCATTATATAGATAATTCAATAACTAGTCAATGCAATTCTCCTTCAAATTAAATCAAAGGATTGCAAGAATGTACAATGGATAAGAAATGGCAGGTGAGAGTTGGTAGACTCAATCATGAATCCCACTCCTCATCCACTTATTAGCTAGATTTGTTGATTTTGAGATGAATGTAGAGTGTAGCTAGCTTATTGCTTGTTCACGTGTGGAAGAAGTGAAGAGGAAATGGACTCTTATTTAGGGACAATGTAATAACTCAGCACTTGCTAATACACTAAGTTGTATACTATATATATACACATAGTATATACTTAAGTTATACAATTAAATGGGTGCTACGATGTATTTCCTAATTACAAGGTATCAAGTAGTGTACATACATATAATCCATGTACATTTTCTATTAATACTAAATATAATACAATTGTGTATTATTATTACTCATTATTATAATCATTATAATATAATTATAATAACTCAATAAAATCATTATTAATTAATAATTGATCTTACTATATGACAATAGGGTATACATGAATGTCCACATAGTGTCACATACCTTCAATTTACCTCATCTTACTATATAGTCCATACATGCAATATAAGCCGCATTAATATGTCACATTACATAATATATAGTATTGATAACTACCATATAGTAAAGGTTTAGTATCGCATGCTTATGTAAAATAATTAGTCAAGTAAATATAATTACATATTTTATTCATTAATTCTTACTCATTAATTATTATTCATTCATAATAATTACTAATCAACACGCTATCAATTAATTACTCATAATAGAAATTCATCAAACACGTTCAAATCCTGCCACGATATTCAAATAAGTTAAATATTTAATTATTAATAATCTCATCAATTCTCTGATATTAAATCCTTAAGGTTAGTCTACTAATTTAAATAACTCATTAGCGACTTCCTTTAATCATTTCACAAATTCTCACCACCACATAAAGTTTAAATAACCTCACAAAACTAACTCGTTAAAATTATATCACATATTTAATAAATAAAGAGTTTAAAATTCATGGTAGTTACAGCTATACTGTTAGGTTTGTATGAAATTATGGGAGCAATCAAATTGTAAAATAGCGGAAGCATGGTATATTTGAGTTAAAAAAATTCCACAAACCAATTACCCAGATCATCCTTTATGCACAGTTATTAATTCAAACGAAATAGAAAGAGATTTGATTCATACCCTTGTAGAACTAAGCTTCCACAGGTACAAGTTCAACTCCTTGCTATTCGTGATCTCCTTGAATCTCCGGGATTGATTCCTTCTTTTGATTATCGTTAGCCACCCAAGTGTTTGGCCTCTATAGGTGATTCACCAAGGAAGAAGAATTGTTCAAGAGTGAGGGTGGTTAGCTAAACCCTAGTTTTCTATTCTCTATAGAAAATGAGTACTCTCCAACAATTGGAATTGCATCAACTGATATCTAATATAAGACTCCTCTTATATCGATATTGTTCAACCCTTTTAATCCAATTAGAAATTGGGTTTTATTTAATTAATTAAACTCCTTTAATTAATTAGGCTTCCCAACACATTGAGAATAATTAATTAAACTCCTTTAATTCATTTGCCTCCTAATCTTATTAGGAATAAATGACAGTACCAATATTAAATTAATTCTTAAACTCCTTTAGAAATTAAAATAATAATAATTGTAATAATATTAATATGATTCCTCTTATTAATTTATATTTAATATTTCAAAAATATTAAATAAAAAATATTAAGCTATTTAATTTATTATATCACTATAGATTAAATTAATTACACTTAACATATTATTACGATTATGTCATTACCTTCTTAAATAATTATTCTTCCTTTTATGGTGTGACCTATTAGGTTCTCCATATTAAACTGGTTGTGAATAAATCAATTAGAACAATTCTAATCTTATTTAAATAAATAAATTAAACTAATAATCTATTTTAAAAAATAATATGTATTCTACAATAGGGATAAGCCTTCCTAGCGATCAACGACTTTCCAGATAATATAGATTTCAACATTAATCATAAAAAAACTTGTGAGTTAATAGTTACCGTACAATTCAATACTTCCAACATACAATGTCCCAATTAAATATAAGACATGGAATTATTGTCAAGTCTTATTTTATTTAATTATATGTATTTCGATCAGAAAATGCACAACTCCAAATAATACAAATTAGAAATTCCTTTCTAATTTCATTCGGGCTTGGCCAAGGACTACTGAGTTGTAATTTAACAAATCATATATGACATATCTCTTCTTTTACTAGAAGTGATAGATTCTTTATTAATCATTCATTATCTCCATATATAACTTATTACACCTAAGCATACCCTTTTGATATACTCAAAGGGTCTTAAGGAATAAGTCAAAGTATAATTTATTACACACAAGATACTATGATGATCTCAAGTCCGAGAATCACTTGTACTACTATCACATTAGGAATTCCTATTGACAGACAAGTAAAAATCCATTAAATATTCCTTAGCGAGTCACGTTCAGTGAAATTATTCTCCAATAAGCACCTACATACTTGTTTTAGTGTGTCCACACAAATGATCATGAGATCAATCATCCTCATCTAATGAGCAAGTAACATATGTACCAATCTATCCAGATTTACTAATCCCCTTTTTAGTAATCCAACGATTAAGAACTATTTTAGTTTTAAGATTTCTTAGAATTTAGATCTCATTAGCATGATCAACATCATGATTCTAAAATCATTGCTTAAAACTATGGGTTATTTACATATTATAAAAGCAACATCATGTAGATAATTAAATATCTTTAATAAATGAATAATTTTATTAATAAATAAATAAGATCGTTTCCGAAGTATATGCTTTATCATTATACATGATTGGCTTGTACGCATACTACTTTCAATCTCCAACTTGCAATAAAGCCAATCGCTCTGGTATCTCATACCCATCTTCTCTAAATGACGATCAAACTGTTCTTGTGTTAAACCTTTAGTAAATGGATCTGCAATGTTGTCTTGAGAGTCTACTTGCTCCAAGCTGACGTCTCCTCTTTCAATGATCTCCCTGATTAAGTGAAATCGCCGCAACACATGTTTGGATTTCTGATGGGACCTGGGTTCCTTAGCCTGCGCAACAGCTCCGGTGTTGTCACAGTATAAGGGGACTGCTCCTCCAATGCTAGGAACCACACCAAATTCTGTTATGAACTTCTTCATCTAAACAGCCTCCTTTGCAGCTTCACTTGCAACTATGTACTCTGCCTCTGTCACTGAAATAACAATTGTTTACTGCTTAGAACTCTTCCAACTCACTGCTCCTCCGTTTAAGGTAAATACATACCCCAAAATAGATTTACTGTTATCTTGGTCCGTTTGAAAACTTTAGGCTGTGAAGCCCTCGAGTTTTAATTCAGACCTACCGTAGACAAGAAATACATCCTTAGTTATTCGTAAGTACTTTAGGATATTTGTCACTGCCTTCCAGTGCTCTTCTCCTGGATTCGACAGATATCTGCTCGTTACACTAAGTGCATGAGCGATATTTGGTCTAGTACATATCATACCGTACTTAATAGATCATATTGCTGAAGCATAAGGAATCTTACTCATACGGTCTCTCTTCTTCGGTGTCTTTGGGGCCTGTTTTTTGGAGAGATGTATTCCATGGATCATCAACATGAGACCTCTTTTGGAATCTTCCATGCTAAACCTCTTTAGCATCGAGTCAATGTACGTTCCTTGGGATAAGCCAAGCATCCTTTTAGATTTATCTATATAGATCTTTATCCCCAAAAAATAGAATGCTTCTCCCAAGTCCTTCATACAGAAGTGTTTAGATAAATAGATTTTAATCGATTGTAGCATAGGAATGTCATTCCCTATCAGTAATATAACATCAACATATAATACAAGGAATAAAATAACGCTCCCTAACCTTCTTTTACACACATAATTCATCCTCATTTTTGATAAAATTAAACTCTTTGATTGCCTCATCAAAACGGATGTTCTATCTACGAGAAGTTTGCTTCAATCCATAAATGGATCGTTGCAGCTTACAGACTTGATTTGTTCTAACCTTTGAAACAAATCCCTCTAGTTGTGTCATAGACACATCCTCCTCAAGTTTCCCATTGAGGAAGGTCGTTTTCACGTCCATCTGCTAGATCTCATAGTCGTAATAAGCTGTAATTGCAAGCAAAATTTGAATGGACTTGAGCATAACTACTGGTGAGAAGGTTTCATCATAGTCAACTCCTTCTCTTTGTTTGAAACCTTTTGCAACTAGTCGGGCCTTATAGGTCTCTACCTTGCCGTCCGCTCCAGTCTTTCTTTTAAAAACCCATTTACACCCAATAGGCTTAATGCCTTCAGGTGGTGAAACCAAAGTCCATACTTGGTTCTCATCCATGGAGTCCATCTCGAATTTTGTGGCTTCAAGCCATTTCCTTGAGTCTTAATTTATTACTCATAACATATTCGTATATCAATGGATCATCATCATTCATGATGTGTACCTCATCGTCATCCTCTATGACGAATCCATACTTATCAGGCATCTTCGGTACTCTTCTAGATTTACGAATTGGGTGTTGTAGAGAAGGTGTCTCTACTTGGACAGGTTCATCTAATTTATCTGTAGTGGTTTGTGGTTCTTAAATTTTTTCAAGATCTATATTCCTCCCACTAGCCCCTTCAAAGATAAACTCCTTTTCCAAGAAGGCAGCGTGTTTCTCAACCAGCACCTTTTACTCAGTAGGATTTGTTAGTTCCCAAAGGCACGTTAGTTATCTAGAAGGGGGGTTGAATAGATATTTTAAAATTTCTTCGGTCTAAAATAGTTACTCAGTATTGATCATACTGACTGCAGCGGAATATATGTTTTGTCCCCCTTCAAGATAATACAGTTAAGGTTAGATAAGCAGTTATAGCAGTTATAACAGATATAGCAGTTAATGAGAGACAATGAGACACAGGGTTTGAAGTGGTTCAGAGCCAACACGACTCCTAATGCACTCTTCTATTCCACAAGTAGGAAATCCACTAAGGATGTCTTCTTACAACTGAATCACTTAGATATGTTCAAGGCCAGCAGCCCTGGAACTTCACTTAGTTCACTTTTGAACTCTTCAAGTCCTTTGACTTGGATCTACTCTCAGTTCACTGTTGAACTCTTCAAGTTCTTTGACTTAGATCTGCACTTAGTTCACTTCTGAACTCTTCAAGTCCTTTGACTTGGATCTTCACTTAGTTCACTTCTGAACTCTTCAAGTCATCTGACTTGGTACCTCACTTGGATAGGCAGTTGATAGTTGAGGTGTGCTACTCAGTTGCAGTTCAGCTTCTGTCTTTCAAAAGTCTGAGTAGCGAAGCAAGCTTTTCTTCGGGATTGTAGGGTTGCTCGTAGAGTGTTCTTAAGATTTTTCAATGTATTCTTTCTTTTTGTGTCTTTCTTGCTTACTCTGAATCCTTGTCTGATTTCCTTATAAAAGAGCCATTTAAAAATAGCCTTTTTGAATGCTCCCGTTGCTTCATTTAATGCTTCAGACGTTTTCTGTGCAGTGATGTTGACGTCCTGCTTTTCTGCTGCTCTGTCGCCTGGCCCACTGACACAGCAGACTGTATCTTTCACCTAACACCTAAAAAGGTATTTTCTGTAGGCTGCTTTAGTCCTATTCTTAGCTTCTTCAATACACTTCTTCGATTTGGACTAAGGATGAATATGAAAATATTGGGACTATCACTTTGTCAACAGCTATAAGCCTTTCTTCATTTGTTGCTCTTCCTCCCTTCATCAGATCTTCAATCTTTGATGTTGACTGGAGGAACACTACGATTATGGTCATTGTGACATAATCGTTATGTGTTGGCTTTGCACAGCGTGATTCAGACTTCTTCGTAGAGCATACTACGATTTCTCTTAAGCTCTCGGTAGACTACGATTCCTTGCTTACTTGTCTTGCAGACTTCACACTTCTGATAGCACTCTATGATTCCCAACTTGGCTCGACAGATGCTTTTCAACTTTATGACTCTCAGTGTGGTTTCTAAGGCAGACTACGATTCTTTAATGCTTTCACTTGAGCTCGACGTTTCTTTCCTTGGCATCTGCAGACTTGATTCTTTGGCAAACTCCTATTTTGAATATCTTCACTTACGCTCCACGTTTTCTGCCTTACCTTCTGTAGGCTTGAATCTCTTGGCAGACTACGATTCTTATATGGTCATTCAAGCTCTATGAGTCCTACCTTGTCTTCTGCAGACTTGAATCCCTTCGGCAGACTACGATTCCGAATCTCTTCGTTTAAGCTCCACGATTCTTACTTTTCTTTCGAGTGCTGTCTTTGACAGACTACGATTCTGTAAAGACTTTAACTTTTACAGCTCAAATAGATCAACCTAACAAGTTTGATCTTTTCTCCTATACATTCATTTACATAAAAGATAAACGTTAAAGTTCAGATCAACCTAACATATTTGATCTATCATCTAAGTCCTTGTACAATGATTCTCTTAAGGACTCTACACTTGAGCATTTATATTTACTTTCAATATCAAATCTGAATATTCAATTCCCAACAATCTCCCCCTTATTTGATGTTGACATAATTAAGGAGATTTAGATCATAGCATCATTTTCTAAATGCATAATGTTAGAAAGTAAATATGGCTTAGTGTTTCAGTGAACAACTGAAATTTCTAGAGAATAAGCATGAATTTATTTATGTTTGAAGAGATATTACATTCAAGCATAAAAACATCAATACAAAATTAAGTTTAGGCTTATCTCTATTTTCTTTGTCTCTTGCTCCTCGAAGACTTAGCAGCTCTCATCCTTCTGGTTTGCTCATCTCTCCATTCAATGTCTTCTAGCTCATATCTGGACTATGCAGAAGTCATGCCTTGTGAGCCAGGAGCTTGACCTTGATGTCTTTGAAGAGGTATTCCCACTGGAGGATGCTGCAGATACTAATCAGATTGTGGAGTTTGAACATTTGGACTCCTGGAGTTGCCACCCAACGATTGACTAGTATTCGTTTGCCTCTACCTTCCCTGCTGCGGAGGTGGTTGAATATGTGTTTGCGTCTGCCTCAGTCTTCCACCTCTGCTTCTATCTCCACCTCTGCTTCTATCTCCTTGCCCAATCTTCTCCCCCTTTATGTCATCATCAAGGGTTCGAATATCCTCTGAGATCCGTCTGACTCCGTCTACCAGGTCATGCATTTGAGTTCTTTGTTGAGATATGTCACTGGTTTGTTCAGCAACTAAAGCCTCAGTGACCCTTCTTTGTTGCTGAAGCATTTTCACTACATCGTTGTTCTGGGAGATTTGAGCAGCACTACATTCTTGGAATTGGTTAAAAGCGATACGCAGTGCTGAAATCTGTTCTGCCATCAGCTCATTTTGAGTTTACTAATTCTTCTGCATCAGTAACATAGCTTCTTTCTGCTTCTTTGCTTCGGCAAAATGAAAAGCATCCCTTGCCTTGAGACTAGCAGCCATTTCTCTGAAAATCTCCCTCAATGATTTGGACAGTTCAGTTCCCAATTGTCTTGGCATAGTTTGGACCGAGTCGAGGATGTTGTCGAATCTGTAGTAAAGTGCAAGGGAGTGTTCTTCAAGGATGTTTCAGACTCTGACGCTATTTGATTCAATGTTGCAGACAGCTCCTCTTTGGTTGGCATGAGAGCCAATTGATCTAGAATTTGTTGTGTTTCTGGAGGAGGAGGAGTAGCTGTAGTGTGTTCATCTTTCCATGACAAACTTGCGAGACCAAGAGTCATGTCAAATTATTCATTGTTGGAGGATGATGGAATGTCTACTTGGGTTAGAGGGTTAGGAGTTTGCTGGATAGGCATAGTGTTTGGCTCAGATGCATGTGTTTGTGTCTCTTCGAGCTATTCTAGGACACTCTACGATTTCTTCTTCGAATTGATCACCATGCCCGAATTATAGTGTGTCATCTAGGGTTGGTGTTTCACTGATTGAGTTTGTAAGCATTTCTTTGATAACTCGTGTGATGTGCTCAATCATCATTGGATCATTAATGGGTCGCTCTACGAGAATGAGTTGGTTATTTGATTCATCAGACATAGAGTTTTGGGACTCTGTGACTGGAAGTTGATTGAGTGGATTTAGAATCGGTTCATCAAGATTTTCCACTATATCTTCCAACACATCATCTTCAACATCCACCATCTCAGTATCAGCATACACTACAGTTTCTTTATTGCCTGAGGAGACTCGTTGCTCCCCCTCAACTTGTGCATTCTCTGACTCTTTTGCTCTTAGCAGCTCCCCCTCAACTGCAGTATTCTCTAGATCAGAGGTTTTCAAAGTCTTTTCCTTAGCATTAGCCATTTCTTCTCCACTCAGAACCTTTTCAAAGAGAACAACCATCTCAGTTTGTAGCTTTTCAATAATAGCACTTGGTTCTGGTACTTTTTCTTCCTAAGGCTCAGTAATTTGTTCAGCTTTTTCTTTAGCCCTTCTTCCATCTTTTTTTCTTAATATTTCCTCATTGGTAAGAATGTGTTTCTTAACCAATGTTCTCTTCTTCTTGGGCTTGATTACACCTTCAGAACCTTCTTCAGCTTCAGCCCTGATTGACTGTTCAGGATGAGAGGCTGTTCCAGCATCTTCTTCCATACTAGCAGCCCGCCTGGACTTTACGATTGGTGAAGACTCCTCAATCATAGTAAGTGTAGTCTTCCTTGGTCTGTGACTGCATTTCATCTTCTTTTGAGCCTCAGCACTTCTTTCAGCCATGTCCTCACTTGTTTCCCTCTTCTTCTTCTTCTCCTTCTCTTTTAGAGTCTGCTCTGATGCTTGAGCTGCCTCAGGAGTAATAGCTCTTTCGGTCATTAAGCCACTAAACTCTATTTCAGCATTAGGGCATGCTTGAAGTACATCAGTGGTTGGGTCTTTGGGTTCCTCAGCCATTGATACATCTTATTTTATCTTCTTATTTCCTTTCCTCCTTATGATCAAGGCTTCAGCATTTTCTTCAGTTCCTCCTTCTTCTTCTACCTCCCAGGCTTCCTCCCTTACAACAGATAGAATTACAGATTTTATCTTTACATTTTCTGCCGGGTTTTTCTTCCAGTTTTGAATTAATTGCTGGGTTATATTCTGGTTGGGGACAATGGAGACACCTTCTTCATCTTTAATCTTGTCGCCCAGTGTAGCTTTTAGTATCATGCTGTTAAATCTCCCATAAGGCATTTTTACAGTACTCTTGGTCTTCTTGGAGCTTTCCATCCATTTTCCAAACCATTCCATTAGTAGAGCTCTATAGTGGAGTTGAACTCTGTACCTGATAGCTGTCATGAGCTTTAGTTATTTTTCATTGACAGTATCGTGGCCAGAGCTCTTGCAGCATATGCATTTTCCAATAATTTCAGCAAGAAACTCATATTCTTGGGGAAACTCTTTCTTCCTGTAGCTACTCTTTCCTTCAGTTTTGTTGTGTTTCATCTTCTTTAGGCCTTCATGAAAATCGATTCTGTCCAGTGATGGAAGACCTTCATTGATGAACCCTAGGGCAAGGTTTCTGCTTTCTGAGTTGAGTCGAATCTGCTCGCCCTTGACTTTGGTGAGGATGGAGTTTCCTTTAAAAATTTCATTTGTGTAGAACTCTTTCACCAGCTTTGTAAAGACAAGTCCTTGAGTCCATCTTTATTTAGCAGGGAAAGAACTTTGTGCATTTCTGGACCAGCATCTTCAAATTCGTCAAAGCATAGCTGAAAACCTGAGACAATTCTGGAAGCAGCCATTGATTTAGATTGATTTTCCTGAAATGAATGAACTTGGCTTAGCTTTTTGAAACTTAGGGTTTCGTTTGAGAGAGAGAGAGAGAGAATAATAGTCTTTTGAAATTCAAAGATGAACTGGCATATTACAGTTTAAAATAGTTTTAAACACTTCCCCCTATATGTTCAGAGCCGTGGGACACGTGTCGAATTCTGCAGAACTCCACTATTTTAATCCATATGGAAATCTCTGTTCTGCCCTTAGCTCCCCCTGAGCTGGTGTACCCTTGTGAGAAGACTACGAATGTTTAGATCCACTCCACAATTGTTGAGTTCAATCCTTTGCTCGCTTCTTGATCATTGACTCTACGGCTTTCTATGATGGATTTCTATGATGCCTTCTGAAATGGCAAGCCTTATAGGTTAAGGTTGCTCAGGAAGGGCCAACCTCTTAGCTTGACACTAAGGATCAGGTTTGTCCCTGAGACGCTTATCAAAAGGGTTACTTGGCTTGTTGTTGCTATCACAGTGAGCCTTTATGTCATAACTGGATCACTCCACGATCGTGGTTCCTCTTAGTCATCTCTACGATTTTGACTTAGCTTTTACATCTGCAAGGTTAGCATCATCTAAAGCATAGAATATATGGTTGTAAATTTAACATACCTAACTCACTTATTAGTTTATTAAATCTGAATTCATCTAAGGGTTTTGTAAACACATCAGCAAGTTGATTTTTAGTAGGAATGTATTGCAAGGATATTATCCCATTTTGAACATGATCCCTAATAAAATGATATCTTATTTCTATATGCTTGGTCCTAGAATGCATAACAGGATTATTTGTTATTGCTATAGCACTTGTGTTATCACAGTGTATGGGTATAGATTTGAAATCAAACCCATAATCTGCTAGATGATTCTTCATCCATAGGATTTGAGCACAACAGATACCAGCAGCAATATATTCAGCTTCTGCTATTAAAGTTGATATTAAGTTTTGCTTCTTGCTGAACCAGGACACTAGTCTATTGCCTAGTAGTTAACAAGTGCCACTGGTACTTTTTCTATCTATTTTGCATCCTGCAAAGTCAGCATCTGAATATCCTGTCAGTTCAAATGAGGACTCTTTGTGATACCATATACCCAAATAGGGTGTACCTTTAAGATACCTGAAAATCCTTTTTACATAAGTTAAGTGTGATTCCTTAGGATTATCTTAAAATCTAGCACATATACATGTTGCAAACATTATATCTGGTCTACTGGCAGTTAAGTGGAGAAGGGAGCCTATCATACCTTTGTATTGAGTAATATCAATACATTAACCTTTCTCATCTTTGTCAAGCTTAGTTGCTGGAGCAATTGGTGTTTTCATGGGAGTAGCTGATTCCATGCCATATTTCTTGAGTAAGTCTTTAATGTACTTGGCTTGGCTTATAAAAATTCCTTCATCAGTTTGTTTTACTTGTAGTCCAAGGAATATGTTTAGCTCACCCATCATGCTCATTTCAAACTTGCTCTGCATAATCTTGGCAAATCTCTTGCACAGATTTTCATTAGTATAACCAAAGATAATATCTTCTACATATATTTGAACTAGTTAGACTTTATCTTTGTGTTTCCTAAGGAATAGCGTCATGTCTACTCTACCTCTAGTGAATCCTTTTTCAATAAGAAAGTTTGTTAGTGTTTTATACCATGCTCTAGGTGCTTGTTTAAGTCCATATAAGGCTTTATGTAATCTATAGACATAATCAGAGAGGGTAGGATTGACAAAACATGGGGGTTGCTCCACGTAGACTTCTTCTTGAAGTTCACCATTTAGGAATGCACTCTTGACATCCATCTGGAATACTTTGAAGTTTATGTGTGCAGCAAATGCAAGGAACATTTTGAAAGCTTCAAGTCTGGCCACTGGTGCAAAGGTCTCATCATAGTCTATGCCTTCTTCTTGAGAATAACCTTTGGCCACCACTCTTACTTTGTTTCTAGTGATCACCCCATCTTCATCCATTTTGTTTTTAAAGACCCATTTGGTGCCGATGACTAGGTGACTCTTTGGTCTTTGAACTAATCTCCAGACTTTGCTTCTTTCAAATTGATTAAGTTCCTCTTGTATGGCTTCAATCCAGCTTGCGCCTAGCATGGCATCTTCAATCTTCTTGGGTTCTATTTGAGATATAAAACTCAAATAGAAGATTTCATTCTGAGTTGCAAATCTTGTTCTTATTCTGGCAGTTGGATCACCAATAATTAAATCTTGAGTGTGATCTCTTGCCCACCTGTTCCCTGTTGGAACATCAGTTCTGGTGCCTTCTTGTCTGAACTCCTCAAGATTGACTTCTGGTTCTTGTTGATCAGAATCGTCATTTGGTTAGGCTCTCTCTACGATTTCTTCTTCGAAAACTACAATTCTTTCTTCAGGAACTACTGTCGTAGTGTTGGGCTCGACCACTTCATTCGTAGTGTCAGTATCGTCAATCGTAGTGTCTGGTGGTGCAGACTTATCCGAGTCTGTTTCATCAAAGATGATGTGGATTGAGACTTCAACATTTAATGTCTTTTTGTTGAACACTCTATAGGCTTTGCTGTCTGTGGCATAACCAAGGAAGATTCCTTCATCTTACTTAGGTTGGAACTTAGTCAGATATTGCTTTTCATTGTTGAGAATGTAGCATGAACAGCCGAACACATGGAAGTAACTGACATTTGGCTTTCTTCCTTTCCACAGCTCATAGGGAGTCTTCTTTAGCGTAGAGTGTACAAGAGAATTGTTGTGTGTAACACGCAGTGTTGATGGCTTCTACCCAAAAGTATTCAAGCAGATGAGCTGCTGCAAGTAGAGTTCTTCCGACTTCTTTAAGTGTTTTGTTCTTCCTTTCAGCTATTCCATTTTGCTGAGGAGTTCATGGTGCTGAGAAGTTGTGACTGATGCCATTATCTGCACAGAACTGGTCCATTTCTGAGAAGTCAAACTCTCTGCCATGATCACTCCTTATTGCCTTGATAGTCTCTCATTTTTCATTCATCAACAGCTTGAACATCTTTATCAGTTGGGAGCTTGTCTCATCTTTTGAGTTAAGAAAGAACACCCATGTGTATCTGGTGTAGTCATCCACCACGACCAGTGAGTATCTCTTCCCTCCTAAGCTCACAGTCAGAATTGGCCCAAAGAGATCCATGTGAAGTAACTGTAGGGGCCTGTCAATTGAGTTGACTGCTTTTCCTTTGAATGAGCTCCTTGTTTGCTTTCCAAGCTGACATACATTGCATGATCTTTCTTTGATGAAGTTGAACTTGGGTAATCCTGCTACCAGATCTTTCGAGGACAGTTTAGACATACTCTTGAAGTTGAGATGAGATAATCTTCTATGCCAAAGCCAACTTATTTCTTCAGTGGCTTTAGTAAGGAAGCATACTGTCTCATGAGAACTGAGCTGAGCAAGATTGACAATGTATACATTTCCTTCTCTTGTTCCTGTCAGCTTAATAGAGGATGTCTCTAGATCTCTGACTTGACATTGATTATTGAGGAAGGTAACTAGATGGCCATTATCGCAGAGTTAGCTGATACTAAGAAGATTGTGCTTTAGACCATCAACATAAGCCACTTTGGTAAAGGACACTGCACCATTTCCAACTGAACCATAGCCTCTTATCTTGGCAGAGCTGTTATCTCTAAAGATAACTGTTGGTCCCTCCTTCTCTGTGTAATTTGACAGGAGGGCTTTATTTCCGGTCATATGTCTTGAGCAACCACTGTTCAGATAACATGTGGTAGTCGTGGTGCTCATTTCCTGTAAACATATTCAGCTTTCATTATGGTACCCATACTAGCATGGGTCCTGTAATGTTAGCACCCTTAGGAACCCAAATTTGCTTGACTTTGGGTCTTCCATGCACACTATTATGAAAGCATGATGCAATTTTATGACCAACTCTTTCACATGCAAAATATACAACATAAATTATATTTGTGTTTGTGTGTGGATGCTTTCTGCAATTGGATTTGTGTGGATATTTGTTGACTTTACCCTTAAATTGCATCTTCCTTTTCCATGCAGCCATGGAGTTCATGTTCTGTGCTGAGTGAGTCTCAACACCACGATTCCTTCCAAGTTGATCGATGGAGTCAGTTCTACTCGACTCTACGATTCGTCCAGGTCAGACAGTGGTGACTGAATTACTCTTCACTTTTTTGAACCCTAAGCCAGCATGAGATCCGTAGTGTTTAGGAACACGTCTTGGTTCAGAAGAGCAAGGTTGCACTGGTTCATCCTTTTGTGTGGACTTAACGAATGTAATACTTCTATTTAAGTTAGAAGCATTACTTACATTAATCTCTTTAGTCTTTTCCACACAGGGTTCTGAGGTTGATTCCACAAACCCTAAGCCTGTTCTATCAGAGACACTTCTCTGATTGGATATCAGGGAGTCCATGGATGAAGAAGATCCATTCCATGTAGAGATAGTCTTTTCTAGCTCCTCAATCTTAGAGGTTAGATCTGACTCTCTGTATGGTCAGTTCATTTGTCTCTCTTAAGATTTTATTCTCATCTTCAAGTTTAGAGAGAGAGTTTGAATTTATTAGAGCTACTTCCAGCTCTTTCTGAACCTTTTCTTTCTCCTTTTGAAGATCAATATAATCTTTAGATAAAACTTTTAGCCACTTCATATGTTGATATAGATCAGTTGACATATCACGAATGCCAGTTCTTAAATCATCAATGTCTATATCAGGAGAGTTAAAGTCAAATACCTATTTTGTGATTGCTTCAGCATCTTTCCTGCTTAGTGCATTTTTGGCCATCAGACATAGGTTGGCTTTCTGAGGTGCTTCATCATCTTCAGACTCAGTGTTAGTGTCATTGTCTGAATCACTCTATAAACTTCCAGCTACAAGCCCTTTGTCTTTCTTCTAATTCTTTCGGTCGCCTTTGAGCTCCTTCTTTTGATTTGACTTTCTCTTCAGCTCTTCCCTGATAGGCTTGTTGCAGTTGTCAATGAAATGCCCAGGCTTTTTGCAGTTATAGTATAGGTTATTGATCTGCTCCTAACTGTTGTTGTTGTTGAACTTCTTAGGTTTACTGCTTCTGCCTTTGAGCATAAGTCTTTTGAATCTTCTAGCCAACATTGCAGCTTCATCATCATCAATGTCATCCTCTTCATCAGAGTTAGACTCATCTTCCACCTGTGCCCTGGAGATCTCTTCCTTTGCTTTGAGAGCAACTGCTTTGTCCTTCCTTCTTCCTTCTGATAGAGTTTCTGCTCGTTGAGTCAGTTCAAGCTCGTATGTGAGAAGGTTTCCGTAGAGTTGTTGAACTGTCATTTCATGCAGATTCTTTGATTCTCTGATTGTAGTGGTCTTAGCATCCCATCTGCTTGGCAAAGACCTCATGAACTTGATGACTAGATCTTTGTTTGGATAGGTCTTTCCATAGGCTCTAAGGGAGTTGAGCAGTGTAGTGAATCTTTCATAAGTGGAAGTGACATTCTCTCCTGAGACGTTAGTAAACATCTCATTCTTTTGAGTCAGTAGAGATTGCTTGTTATCTCTAACTTCTTCAGTTTCTTCATACATGATGAGTAATGCTTCCCAGACTTCCTTTGCAGTTTCCCAGTTAACCACGTTCTCGAACAGACTGTCTTCTAAGGACTGGAACGAGATGTTCTTAGCCTTCTTGTCAAGCTGAACATCTTTCTTCTCATTTTCAGTCCATTCAGATTTGACCTTGACCACTATGTTGTCTGGATTTTTTGGAGTTGGTGCAAGCCTTCTTGGAAAAGAGGGACCGTTCAGAACAGTTTCAAATAGATCATCATCTATTGAATCCATGTACGCCTGCATCCGAAATTTCCAGTTTGCGAATTTATCTTTGTTGCACATGGGTGGTTTGCTTCCTACACCTGTCTTAGTTTCGCTTATCAATTGTGCCATAGGAATTCTCAAGCTTGTATTCTTGGATATGAGAACCTGCTCTGATACCAATTGTTAGTTCCCAAAGGCACGTTTGTTATCTAGAAGGGGGGTTGAATAGATATTTTAAAATTTCTTAGGTCTAAAATACTTAGTCAGTATTGATGATACTGACTGCAGCGGAATATATGTTTTGTTCCCCTTTAAGATAATGTAGTTAAGGTTAGATAAGCAATTATAACAGATATAGCAGTTAATAAGAGACAATGAGACACAGGGTTTTAAGAGGTTCAGAGCCAATGCGACTCCTAATCCACTCTTATAATCCACGAGTAGGAAATCCACTAAGGTTGTCTTCTTACAACTGGATCACTTACATCCCTTCAAGGCCAGCAGCCCTGGAACTTCACTTAGTTCACTTTTGAACTTTTCAAGTCTTTTGACTTGGATCTACTCTCAGTTCACTTTTGAACCCTTCAAGTCCTTTGACTTGGATTTGCACTTAGTTCACTTCTGAACTCTTCAAGTTCTTTGACTTGGATCTTCACTTAGTTCACTTACGAACTCTTCAAGTCCTCTGACTTGGTACCTCACTTGGATAGGCAGTTGATAGTTGAGGTGTGCTACTTAGTTGCAGTTCAGCTTCTGTCTTTCAAAAGACTGAGTAGCGAAGCAAGCTTTTCTTCTGGATCGTAGTGTTGCTCGTAGAGTGTTCTTGAGCTTTTTCAATGTATTCTTTCTTTTTCGTCTTGTTTTCTTAGTCTGAATCCTTGTCTGATTTCCTTATAAAAGAGCCATTCAAAAATAGCCGTTTTAAATGCTCCCGTTGCTTCATTTAATGCTTCAGACATTTTCTGTGCAGTGATGTTGACGTCCTGCTTTTCTACTGCTCTGCCGCCTGGCCCACTGACACAGCATACTGCATCTTTCACCTAACACCTGAAAAGGTGTTTTTTGCAGGCTGCTTTAGTCCTATCCTTAGCTTATTCAATACGCTTCTTCGATTTGGACTAAGGATGAATATGAAAGTATTGGGACAATCACTTTGTCAACGGCTATAAGCCTTTCTTCATTTGTTGCTCTTCCTCCCTTCATTAGATCTTCAATCTTTGATGTTGACTGAAGGAACACTACGATTATGGTCATTGTGACATAATCGTTATGTGTTGGCTTTGCACAGCGTGATTCAGACTTCTTCGTAGAGCACACTACGATTTCTCTTAACCTCTCGATATACTACGATTCCTTTCTTGCTTGTCTTGTAGACTTCACACTTCTGATAGCACTCTGTGATTCCCAACTTGGCTCGACAGATGCTTTTCAACTTTATGACTCTCAGTGTGGCTTCTAAGGCAGACTATGATTCTTTGATGCTTTCACTTGAGCTCGACGTTTCTTGCCTTGGCCTCTGCAGACTTGATTCTTCGGTAGACTCCTATTTTGAATATCTTCACTTAAGCTCCACGTTTTTTGCCTTAATTTCTGTAGGCTTGAATCTCTTGGCAGACTACGATTCTTATATGGTCATTCAAGCTCCATGAGTCTTGCCTTGTCTTCTTCAGACTTGAATCCCTTCGGCAGACTACGATTCTGAATCTCTTCGTTTAAGCTCCACAATTCTGCCTTGTCTTTCGAATGATGTCTTTGACAGACTACGATTATGTCAAGACTTTAACTTTTATAACTCAAATAGATTAACCTAACAAGTTTGATCTTTTCTCCTATACATTCATTTACATAAAAGATAAACGTTAAAGCTCAGATCAACCTAACATGTTTGATCTATCATCTAAGTCCTTGTCCAATGATTCTCTTAAGGACTGTACACTTAAGCATTTATATTTACTTTCAATATCAAATCTGAATATCCAATTCCCAACAGGATTGTAGAAATAGTATCCCAAACTTTCTTTAGGATATCCCACAAACGTGCACTTATTAGACCTTGTCCCAAGCTTATCATTTTGAAACCTTTTCACATAATCTGGACATCCCCAAATCTTAACATGCTTAAGACCAAGATTCTTCCCTGTCCACATCTCTTATGGAGTCTTGGGGATGGATTTCGAGGGGACCTTATTTAGTAGATATGCAGTTGCTTCTAGGGCATAACCCCAGAATGATACTGGAAAATCGGTAAAACTCATAATGGAACGAACCATGTCCAATAATATTCAATTTCTCCTTTTAGACACACCATTTAATTGTGGTGTTCCTGGTGGAGTCCATTGTGAGATTATACCATTTTCTTTGAGACAATCGAGAAACTCACTGCTTAAGTATGCACCACCTCGATCTGATCGAAGAATCTTAATAGTTTTACCAGTTTGTTTCTCTACTTCACTTCCGAATTCTTTGAACCTTTCAAACGATTCAGATTTGTATTTCATTAAATATATGTTGGGTATTTTCTATACGCGCTACACGCAAGTATACGTGATCAACAAGTAATATAATGATAAGTCAGATATCGTACCCATAGAGACAATAATTCCTTTTTAATCTAATAAGTACCAAATTTATATTATCTCAGCTTTATTAAACTAATGATTAAAAGATGATTATTTAACTAAATTACTACTTAAACCAATTGTAACACTAACTCAACATTTTCACAGTTTTAGAGAATTAAGCCTACAACTTCACTTAATATTTCACTTCAGATAATATTTTTTTCTCCAGTTTATGTCACTTACCTAAGATTATTAATCAAGAACACTAACGTAGATATGACCACCTC
Organism: Panax stipuleanatus; assembly: GCA_020205555.1. Lineage (NCBI taxonomy): Eukaryota > Viridiplantae > Streptophyta > Magnoliopsida > Apiales > Araliaceae > Panax > Panax stipuleanatus. The sequence continues at coordinate 60,489,028 of CM035121.1, read as the reverse complement.
TCAATGCATTATACCCATACTCACTCGCATCCACAGATGATAGAATTAAGCAAGACACCCTACATAACTAATCCACCATATCTCTATGTGAATTACAATTAAATAAGGTTTAAAATCATGTTCTTATCAGATTACATATGACGCATGGATACCTCTATCCTATCCGTGAATTATGGATTCCAACTACGTAGAAATCACAAACATATGTCACTATGGATAGTTCCAATCCCATATGTCCTCTCTCGATTTCATATGGGATAACAGATAATTGTTGATCAGGTAATTATATTTGTTAAGCACAACTCATAGCAAATAATCTGGAAATAACATTCATAAACTGGATTAAATACTATTTAATCATCCATTACATAAAAAGATTCGTCATAGGATTAAATAAGTAATTAGTTCATAACGAATGATAAAAAACCATTCATCCACAGAGTATTAATCATAATGAGTACAAAGTAAATATGAATAGGGGAAGAATGGAATATAAAACTCTGTTGTTACTCGTCTCCAAGTCGCTTCCCAATCGTCAAATTAAGCTTCGCTTCAATTCTCTTTTCTTGCTCAAATCTCAACCTAGGGCTTCTTCGTGGCTAAGTGTTCTTTTTTTAGGTTCTTCAAGTCCCTTTTATATCCTAATAATATCAGCCCTAAGCTTCCCATCTCTTTTAACCCGAGTAGGCAACATGCATGCTGAGTCAAGCCTCCCCGCCCCAGCGGGGAGTTTCCTTAATGAAGCCCCACCCCAGTGGGGTAGCCCTTTGTCCAGACGGCTGATTTTTGCTTGGAGCCGCCCTAGCGGGAAAATCATCTCCATGAGCTCCGCCCCAGCAGGGAATCTTCTTATGAATGCTAAAAATGAAGCTTTTACACTACTTTCTCAAATATTTCGCTTCCTGCACACAGTAACATAAATCCGAGTAAAATGATAAGATAAATACCTGAAAACACCAAGACACAAGCTATAATAAGTACTGATTCGTAGGTTCTAAACCCACTCATAAATACACATATCCAAACCTTGAATGATCATCAGTGAAAGTAATAAAATAAGAATACACTCCTCTTGCATTCGTTGTCATAGGTGTTGGGTTTATACGAAATCGTGACGCAATCAAATTGCAAAAATTAGAAGAAACATGGTATATCAGAGTTTAAAAATTTCTACAAAACCATCACCCGGATCATCCTTTATGAAAATTATTTATTTAAAACGATGAATAAGAAGTTATGGAATCATACCCTTGTAGAACAAAGTTTCACAGGTACGAGTTAAACTCCTTGTTCCTCGTGATCTCCTTGAATTTCAGGGTTAGATTCCTTCTTTTGACCAACGTTAGCCACCCAGGTGTTTGGCCTTTATAGGTGATCCACCAAGGAAGATGAATTATCAAGAAGGAGGGCGGTTGGCTTAGTTTTCTATCCTCTATATAAAAGGAGTACTCTCCAACAATTAGAATTGCATTAACTGATATCTATTATAAGACTCCTCTTATATAGATATTGGTCAACCCTTCTAATCCTATTAGACATGGGATTTCATTTAATTAATTAAACTTCTTAAATTAATTTGTCTCCTAATCTTACTAGGAATAAATAAGAGTAGTAATATTAAATTAATTACTAAACTCCTTTAGAAATTAAAATAATAATAATTGTAATAATATTAATAAGACTCCTCTTATTAATTTATATTTAATATTTTCCAAATATTAAATAATAAACATTAATCTATTTAATTTATTCTATCACCATAGATTAAATTAATTACACTTAATGCATTATTACGATTATGCCATTACCTTCTTAAATAATTATTCTTCCTTTTATGGTGTAACCCTTTAGGTTCTCCATATTAAATCGGTTGTGAATAAATCAATTAGAACAATTTTAATCTTATTTAAATAAAAAAATTAAACTAATAATCTATTTAAATAAATAATATTTATTCTATAATAGGAATAAGCCTTCCTAGCGATCAACGACTTTCTAGATAATATAAATTTCAACATTAATCATAAAAGAACTTGTGAGAAATAGTTACCGTACAATTCAATCCTTCCACCATATAATGTCCCAATAAAATATAAGACATGGAATTACTGTTGAGTCTTATTTTATTTAATTATATGTATTTCGATTAGAAAATGCACAACTCCATTTAATGAAAATTAGAAACTCCTTTCTAATTTCATTCCACCTTGGCCAAGGATTCTTGGGTTGTCATTTACCGAATCATATAGGACATATCTCCTCTTTTACTAGAGGTGTTAGATTCTTTATTGATCAATCATTATCTCCATATGTAACTCATTATACACAAGCATTCCCTTTTATATACCCTAAAGGGCTTTAAGCAATAATTCAAAGTATAATTCATTACATACAAGATACTATGATGATCTAAAGTCCAAGGATCACTTGTACTACTATCACATTAGGAATTCCTATTGACAGTCGAGTAAAACTCCATTAGGTATTCCATAGCGAGTCACGTTCAGTGAACTTATTCTCCAATAAGCACCTACATACTTGCTTTAGTGTCTCCACACAAATGATCATGAGATCAATCATCCTCATCCAATGGGCAAGCAACATATGTACCAATCTATCCGGATTTACTAATCCTTTTTTAATAATCCCACGATATGGAACTATTTTAGTTTTAAGCTTTCTAAGAATTTAAATCTCATTAGCATGATCAACATCATGATTCTAAAAGCATTGCTTAAAAATATAGGTTATTTACATATTATAAAAACAGCACCATGTAGATAATTAAATGCCTTTAATAAATGAATATTTTTATTAATAAATAAATAAGATTGGCTCCAAAGTATATGCTTTATCATCATACATGATTAGCTTGTATGCATACTACTTTCAATCTTCAACTTGCACTAAAGCCAATCGCTATGGTATCTCATACCCTTCTTCTATAAGTGACGATCAAACTGATGTTATGTTAAAGCTTTAATAAATAGAGCTGTAATATTATCTTGAGAGTCTACACTCTCTTCTTTCAATGATTTCTTTAATCAAAGTGCCGCAACATATGTTTAGATTCAAGATGAGACTTAAAAACTATTCCTAGTTCTGTAATGAACTTTTCATCTGAAACATCAACTTGCAGCTTCACTTACAGTTATATACTTTGTCTTTGTCACTAACCCAACAATATTTTGCTGTTTGGAACCTTTCCAATTTGCTGCACCACCTTTTAAGGTAACAGCTTACCCTAAAGTGGATTTTGCTGTCGTCTTGGTCAGTCTCAAAACTTGAGTCTATTTAGTCCTCTAGTTTAATTCAGACCCATCATGTGTCATGATGACATCCTTAGTGTCAGTTAAGTACTTTAAGATGTATATCACTGTCTCACAGTGATCTTCTCCAGAATATGACTGCTCAACATCAAATCTCGTTTATTTCATTGCATATATGATAGTAACTCATGCGATCTCTCTTTTATTGAGGACAAGTTTAGAGAGATACACTCCATAGCTCATCATCATGAGGCACCTTTTGGAGTTTGTCATGCTAAACGCCTTTAGCATCTAATGAATATACGTTTCCTTGGGTTAAGCCGAACATCCTTTTAAATCTATTAATACAGATTTATATCCCCAATGCGGGATGTTCTACCAAAATCATTCATAGAGGAATGTTTAGACAACTTTATTTTGATCGATTTTAGCATAGCAACTTTCATTCCCTATCTGTAATATATCATCAACATATAATACATGGAATGAAACAGCGTTCCCACTAACCTTCTTGTACACTCATGGTTCATCCTCATTTTTGATAAAATCAAACTCTTTGATTGTCTCATTAAAATGAATGTTCCATCTACGAGAATCTTGCTTCAATCCATGATTGGATTGTTGTAGCTCATATACATGATTTGCTTTAACCCTTGAAACAAAAAACCATCTGGCTGTATCATACATACATTCTCCTCTAATAATGTATATTTAAGGAAGGGCGTCTCCACGTCCATTTTGCCAGATTAAGTAAAAATAAGCTGCAATCGCAAGAAAAATCTAAATGGACTTGAGCATAACTTCAAAATCTATTTTAGATTTTATGGTCATCTACCATTTCTCTAAGTCTTAATTACTCATAGTCTATTCGTAATTCAATGGATCATTATCATCCATAATGTGTACCTCATCGTCATCCTCTATGACGAATCCATACCTTTTAGGTATCTTCGGTACTTTTCCAGATTTACGAATAAGGTGTTGTACAGTAGGTGTCTCTACTTGGACAGGTTCATCCACTTGATCTGTAGTGGTTTGTGGTTCTTGAATCAAGATCTATTTTTCTCCCACTAGCCCCTTCAAGGATAAACTTCGTTTTCCAAGAAGGCAGCGTGTTTCGCAGAATCACATTTTGCTCAGTAGGATTGTAGAAATAGTATCCCAAACTTTCTTAAGGATTTCCCACAAACGTGTACTTATCAGATCTTGTCCCAAACTTATCATTTCGAAATTTTTTCACATAAGATGGACATCCCCAGATCCTAACATGCTTAAAACCAGATTTTCTTCCTGTCCACATCTCATATGGAGTCTTGGGGACGGATTTCGAGGGGGCCTTATTTAGTAGATATGCAGCCACTTCTAGTATAACCCCAAAATGATATTGGAAGATTGGTAAAACTCATCATGGATCAAACCATGTCATACAATGTTCGATTTCTCCTTTCAGATACTCCGTTTAACTGTGGTGTACCTGGTGAGTCCATTGTGAGATTATACCGTTTTCTTTTTGAGACAATTGAGAAACTCATCGCTTATATATTCTCCACCTCGATCTGATCGAAGAATCTTAATACTCTTGCCCGTTTGTTTCTCTCTTTCAATTATGAACTCTTTGAACTTTTCAAATGATTCAGATTTGTATTTCATTAAATACACATATCCAAATCTGGAGTGATCATCAATGAAAGTAATAAAATAAAAATATCCATCCTGTGCATTCGTTGTCATATGTCCACAAACGTCTATGTGAACCAACGGTAACAACTCTGTAACTCTTTCTCCTTTTCCACTAAAAGGAAATTTAGTCATTTTACCCATGAGACAAGATTCATAAGTTGGATATGATTCACAATCGGATAGCTCTAAGAGCCCATTCTTATGTAACTTGGAAAATCTCGTTTCATTGATATGGCCGAGTCTACAGTGCCACATATAGGTATAATTAATATCATCTCTGTTTCTTTTCTCAGTTTGTTCTATTTGAAGTATATTTTCATTCAAGTCAAGTATATAAAGTCCACTTCACAGATTACCAATACCATATAAAATATTATTTTATAAATAGAACAACTGTTGTTCTTTATTATAATTTCAAATCCATCCATATCTAATACAGCAGTTGAAAATAATGCTTCTAATGATATTCAGTAAAATAACAATTAACTAAATAAATGGACTTGCCCGTAGGCAGTGCTAAACAATAAGTGCCTACAGCTAATGCAGCAACCTTTGCTCCATTTCTCACTCGTAGGACAACCTCATCCTTGTTCAGCTTTCTACTTCTGACCAGTCCCTTCACATTATTACATATGTGAGAACCATAGCCGGTATCCAATACCCAAGTAGAATTTTGACTTTCTGAAAAATTAATTTCAATCATGAAGAAACCTTGATTGGAAGTCGAAGCTTCTCTAAGCTTCTTTTCTTCCAGAAACATCTTGTAGTTCCTCTTCCAATAACTCGGCTCGTTGCAATGGAAGAACATTCCTTTGCTACTTGGATCAGGTTTATTTTGTTCCTTTATGTTCACCTTGCCCTTGGTCATCCGAGATCAGAAGCGCTCCTTAGATATCTCATATCTAGTAGTTCTACTTTGTTCACAATACAACTCCTTGAGGTGATGCAACATAGTAGGAGCATCTATTTTTTCGTGCTGACGCTGAAGCTCGTTATTCATGGATGCGAGCATGTATCATTGAGCCACAGATGCATCATCTTGCGACTTATTGAAAGTGGCAATCTCTTCCTCAGAGGCTGTTTTTGAAACAAATTCAGGGACAGTTGAATTTAGGACATAAGAAATCTTTTCAGCAGTGAGAACAATTCTCAGATTTCTTAGCCAGTCCTCATAATTCGGCCCGGTAAGCTTATTTGCATCAAGTATGCTTCGTAGTGAGATTAGTGATTTAGACATTTTTAAAATTCTGCATTTGAAAAAAAACAACATTTTAGCAAACATTTATTTTATTAACTTTGCATACCAAAATAAATTTAGGTCTTTATTTTAAATTGGTATCTCCCACTATTTTCATCAAACTATATTACCCTCACTTATATAGTTCGGTAACATCTAATTAAAGATTTTCTACTGAGAATAAGTATCCCATTTCAAATGTATATAACCTTGTGGATAGCACAACAAGCGATATACAAATAAATAGGTAGTCAACTCTTGTCAATGACATCACCATGTAACTCCTTTTATTTTGCCTCTTAAATCATAATGGTCAAGTGTGTACACATCCGAACTAAAATGATTTAAGTTAAGTCCAGCCTAGCACTTCTATAAATCCAAAAAAGAAAAATGTTCGTCCTTGTGAATAACACAACAAGACGGGATCGTTCAATTTTCTTGATAAGCATCAAATGTGATTTATTAACATCTTAAATACTCAATACTCGCCTTATGGATAGCACAACAAGCTCATATTAAATATTTAATACTTTATTAATTTATCATGCTAGAAGGCGACATTCGATATTCTAAATATATTTGAACACTTCAGACTTAATCTTATTTCTTTAAGGGGTTTGTTATTATTTGTCTCATCTTGTTTAGTGCGCATGCACATATATATATAAAATACGTGTCATTTTATTAAACATGCGAAGCATATTTGCATAAAATATAATATGTATCATATTTAGCATGCAATATAGAATACTATATTCTACCCGGATTGATTATGGACTTTTATTCTAGTTTGGTTCACTATAGCCACCAAGTGAACCAAAAGGTCAAACCTAAGGGTGCAAGAAATAAATTTTAAACCTAACTATTACATTTAAACTCGGGCTCCATACAAACGGGTCTTCATGCGCTCGTTGCTCCTTGGTCTCCAATTTCTTCAAGATAATTCTAACTATTTCTATTACATTAAACTATTTAATTTAAATAGAAACCTTGATCAGCAGTCAAGGGGAAGTACATAGGAGGGAGATAAAATTTACATCGAGAAAAAAATCAGAGAAGACAAGGTACGCAGACCCCATTTAATAAATTCCATTCATTCAAGCATTCAACTAAAATAAAATTCAATCACATTGATCAATAGTCCGTAATCAACCCCATTTATTTTCATACATGTCACCATATGTATCAATAAATAAATATTCATCTCATGAATTAAAACATTCCATATATGTATGATTATCATTTAATGGGCAATTTTAATTTGCATGAAATCCAATTTCAAGATTAAAATAAACTCTTTTTTTTAATTATAAAATTATTAAGAATATTATATATATATATATATATATATATATATATTATATAATATATTAAGGTAACCATGGGTTGCCTTTCTTTTAAAACTTCCTGCGCGTTTCAAAAAGCTTCCAGTCACCATTTTGTAGTCAATTCGCGAACACAGCGAACCAAAAAAAAAAAAAATATTTTCGTGAATTTTTTTTCTTTCACCCATAAAAAAATAATTTTATACAACTAATTATGCCCAATAGATTATTCTAAATACATACCCATATGTATATGAAATCAAAACAATTAATAATTGCATTAAGGTTTGGCTCTGATGCCATTGTTGGGTTTGTACGAAATCGTGACGCAATCAAATTGTAAAAATTAGAGGAAGCATGGTATATCAGGTTTAAAATTTTCTACAAAACCATCACTCGGATCATCCTTTATGAAATTTATTAATTTAAAACGATAAATAAGAAGTTATAGAATCATACCCTTGTAGAACGAAGCTTCCATAAGTACGAGTTCAACTCCTTGTTCTTCACGATCTCCTTCCTTTGATCAACGTTAGCCATCCAATTGTTTGGCCTCTAGAGGTGATCCACCAAGGAAGATGAATTATCAAGAAGGAGGGTGGTAGGCTTAGTTTTCTATCCTCTATATAAAAGGAGTACTCTCCAACAATTGGAATTACTTCAATTGATATCTATGATAAGACTCCTCTTATATAGATATTGGTCAACCCTTCTAATCCTATTAAACATGGAATTTCAGTTAATTAATTAAACTTCTTTAATTAATGTAGGCTTCGCACCACATTGGGAATAATTAATTAAATTCATTTAATTAATTTGTCTCATAATCTTATTAGAAATAAATGAGAGTACTAATATTAAATTAATTACTAAACTCCTTTAGAAATAAAAATAATAATAATTATAAAAATATTAATAAGACTCCTCTTATTAATTTATATTTAATATTTTCAAAATATTAAATAATAAACATTAAGCTATTTAATTTATTCTATCACTATAGATTAAATTAATTATACTTAATGTATTATTACGATTATGTCATTACCTTCTTAAATAATTATTCTTCCTTTTATGGTGTGACCCTTTAGGTTCTCCATATTAAATCGGTTGTGAATAAATCAGTTAGAACAATTCTAATCTTATTTAAATAAATAAATTAAACTAATAATCTATTTAATTAAATAATATTTATTCTACAATAGAGATAAGCCTCCTTATCGATCAACGACTTTCCAAATAATATACATTTCAACATTAATCATAAAAGAACATGTAAGTAAATAGTTACCGTACAATTCAATCCTTCCACCGTACAATGTCTCAATTAAATATAAGACATGGAATTACTATTAAGTCTTATTTTATTTAATTATATGTATTTCGATTAGAAAATGCACAACTCCATTTAATACAAATTAGAAACTACTTTCTAATTTCATTCCACCTTGGCCAAGGATTCATGGGTTGTAATTTACCGAATCACATAGGACATATCTCCTCTTTTATAAGAGGTAGTAGATTGTTTATTGATGATTCATTATCTCCATATATAACTCATTATACCCAAACATACCCTATTATATACCCTAAAGGACTTTAAGGGATAAGTCAAAGTATAATTCATTATATACAAGATACTATGATGATCTAAAGTCCAAGGATCACTTGTACTACTATCACATCAGGAATTCCTATTGACAGGAGAGTACAACTCCATTAGGTATTCTATAGCGAGTCACGTTCAGTTAACTTATTCTCCAATAAGCACTTACATACTTGCTTTATTGTCTCCACACAAATGATCATGAGATCAATCATCCTCATCCAATGAGCAAGCAACATATGTACCAATCTATCCGGATTTACTAATGCCCTTTTTAGTAATCCCACGATTGGGAACTATTTTAGTTTTAAGCTTTCTAAGAATTTAAATCTCATGAGCATGATCAACATCATGATTCTAAAAGCATTGCTTAAAACTACGGGTTATTTACGTATTATAAAAAATGCACCATGTAGATAATTAAATGTCTTTAATAAATGAATATTTTTATTAATAAATAAATAAGATTGTGTCCAAAGTATATGTTTTATCATCATACATTATTGGCTTGTATACATACTACTTTAAATAGGTCCACAAACATCTGTGAGTACCAACGCTAACAATTTTGTGACTCTTTCTCCTTTTCCACTAAAAGAAGATTTAGTTATCTTACTCATGAGACAAGATTCATAAGTTGGATATGATTCTTAATCAGATAGCTCTAGGAGCCCATCTTTTTGCAACTTGGATAATCTTGTTTCATTAATAGGACCAAGTCTATAGTGCCACATGAAGGTATAATTAACATAATTTCTTTTTTGTTTCTTAGTTTGTTAAATTTGAAATTTTTTTTCATGCAAGTCAAGTATGTAAAGTCCATTTAACAATTTTCCAACACAATATAAAACATTCTTATTATAAATAGAACAACTGTTGTTCTTTATTATACTATCAAAACCATCCATATCCAATATAGAAATTGAGATAATGTTTCTAATGAGTGGTGGAACAAAGTAACAATTATTTAAATAAATGGACTTGCCCGTAGGCAGTGCTAAATAATAAGTCCCTACAGCTAATGCAGCAACCTTAGCTCTATTTCCCACTCGTAGGACGATTTCATCATTGTTCAACTTTCTACTTCTGACCAGTCCCTATATAGTATTACATATATGAGAACCACAGCCGGTATCCAATATCCAAGTAGAAGTTTAACTTTTAAAAAAATTAATTTCAATCATGAACATACCTTGATTGGAAGTTGAAGCTTCTCTAAGCTTCTTTTCTGCTAGAAACTTCTTGTAGTTCCTCTTCCAGTGACCCGACTCGTTACAATGGAACCACATTCCTTTGCTAGCTGGATCAGGTTTCTTTTGATCCTTCACTTTCGTCTTGCCCTTAGCCTTATTGGTTTTCTTCTTTTCAGAAGATATCTCGAGCCTCTTCCTTTTCTTGGAAGAATCATCCACCATTAAGACATGGTTCTTATTGGTTGGGAAGTGACCTTCTACAGTTTTCAATATGTTAAGTAATTCAGGAAAGCTGACATCCAACTTGTTCATTTGAAAATTCACAACAAATTGTGAGAAGGTCTCAGGGAGTGACTGCAAAACTAAGTCTTAACTTAACTCCCCATCCATGACGAACCCAAGCTGTCCAACGCGTTCAATCAGATTGATCACCTTTAGAACATGAGTCTCTATAGCAGTGCCCACGGTCATCCGAGATCGGAAGAGCTCCTTAGATATCTCATATCTAGCAGTCCTACTCTGTTCACCATATAACTCCTTGAGGTGAAGCAACGTAGTAGGAGCATCCATACTTTCATGCTGATGCTGAAGCTCGTTATTCATAGATGAAAGCATGATGCATTGAGCCATAGATGCATCATATAGGCATTTTACAATAGTGGAAATCTCTTCCTCAAAGGCTATTGTTGGAGCAGTTCTAGGGACAGGTGAATGTAAGACATAAGAAATCTTTTCAGCAGTGAGAACTATTCTCAGATTCCTTAACCAGTCCGTGTAATTCGGTCTGGATAGTTTGTTAGCATCAAGTATGCTACGCAGTGAAATTAGTGAATTCGACATTTTTAAATTTCTGCATGTGAAAAGACAACATTTTAGCAAACATTCATTTAATTAATTTTTACATACCAAAATAAATTAGGTCTTATTTTAAATTGGTATCTCCCAATATTTTCTTCAAACTATATTATCCTCACTTATATAGTTTGGCAAAATCTAATTAAAGATTTGCTAGTGAGATGAAGGATCCTATTTCAAATGTATATAGCCTTGTGTGTGCACAACAAACTATTTATAAGTAAATAGGTATACAACTCTTGTAAATTACATCAGTATGTAACTCCTTGTATTTTGCCTCTTAGATCATAATGGTTAAGTGTATGCACATCCGAACTAAAATGATTTAAGTTAAGTCAGACCCATCATTTCCATATAAGTGAAGAGAAAACTACAACCCTTGTGTGTGCACAACAAAGTGGTAATGTTCAATTCCTTTATAAACATTTAATGTAATAAATCAACATCTTAAATATTTAATACTTGCCTTGTGTGTGCACAATAAACTCATATTAAATATTTAATAATTTATTATTTTATCATGTTAGAAGACGATGTTCGATATTCCATATATTTTTAATGTTACAACTTAATATGATTTCGTTGAGGGGTTTGTTACTAATTGTCTCATCCTGTTCTGCGCGCTTGCACACACACACACACACACACACACACACACACACACACACACACACACACATATATATATATATATATATATTATAAGCATGCATATAGAATACAATATTCTACCCGGATTGATTATGGACTTTTATTCTAGTTTGGTTCACTAGAGCTACCAAGTGAACCAAAATATCAAACCTAGGAGTGCAAGAATTAAATTTAAACATAACTATTACATTTAAACCCGTGATCCATACAAATGGGTCTTCACGCGCTCCTTGCTCTTTGGTCTCTTACTCTTCAAGATAATTCTAACTATTCCTGTTACATAAAATATTTAATTTAAATAGAAACCTTGATCAGCAGTCAAGGACAAGTACATAGGAGTGAGATAGAATTTTACATCAAGAAAAATTAGAGAAGACGATGTACGCAGACCCCATTTAATAAAACCCATACATTCAAGCATCCAACTAAAATACAATCCAATCACATTGGTCAATAGTCCATAATCAACCCCATTTATTTTCATACATATCATCAGATGTATCAATAAATTAAATATTTAATATATACATTGATATCGATTTAATGGGCATTCCTAGTTAGTTTCGAAAACCAATTTCAACTCTAACCTGTTATCATGGAATCCAATTCCAACTCTAATTAGTTAGCATGAAATCCAATTCTGATTAAAATAAACATCTTTATTTCAATCTAATTCTAAATCTAATAAACTTCTCTATTAATCTGGAAATATAGAAAAACATTTAATTTAAATTTTTAATTAAAATAAACCTTTTATCGTAAAATAAAATAAAATAATTTTTTCTGGTGGGGTGGCGTTGCACCACTGCTAGTGAATTAGCATGCAGCGCTGCCGCGCCACGTCATCAAAAACTGAGATAACTGGCAGGCGATGCGACGCTGCTGAAGTACTGTCTTCAGGCACTGCAGCGCCAGGTCACCATCAAGGACACAGACCCGGAGCGTTGTAAGGCTTATGACCGGCGCTGCAACACCGCTGGGCAGTGTCCGTTTTTCTGGTTCTCGAATTGAGCAATTTTTCTCCAAAAACAAAATTCCTTGCTAACTATTATGCACAATTAAATTGTTCAAAACACATATCAGTATATATATATATCAAATCTAAACAATTAATAACGCGCATAAATGTTTGGCTCTGATACCACTGCTAGGTTTGTATGAAATCATGGGCGCAATAAAATTGCAAAATAGCGGAAGCATGGTATATCAAAGTTTTAAAAACAATTCCCACAAACCAATTACTCGGATCATCCTTTATGCACAATTATTAATTAAAATAAAAGAGAAGGAGAATAAATTCATAACCTTGTAGAACTAAGCTTCCACAGGTACATGTTCAACTCTTTGTTCTTCATGATCTCCTTGAATCTCCAGGATTGATTCCTTCCTTTGATCAACGTTAGCCACCCAAGTGTTTGGCCTCTAGAGATGATCCGCCAAGGAATAGGAATTGTTCAAGAAGGATGGTGGTTGGCTAAACCCTAATTTTCTATTCTCTATAGAAAATGAGTATTATCCAACAATTGAAATTGCATCAACTGATATCTAACATAAGACACATATTATATAGATATTGGTCAACCGTTTTAATCCAATTAGAAATTGGGTTTCATTTAATTAATTAAACTCCTTTAATAGGCTTCCTAACACATTGGGAATAATTAATTAAACTCCTTTAATTAATTTACCTCATAATCTTATTAGGAATAAATAAGAGTACCAATATTAAATTAATTCTAAAATTCCTTTAAAAATTAAAATAATAATTATAATAATATTAATAAGACTCATTTTATTAATTTATATTTAATATTTCCAAAATATTAAATAATAAACTTTAAGCTATTTAATTTATTATATCACCATAGATTAAATTAATTACACTTAACATATTATTACGATTATGCCATTACCTTCTTAAATAACTATTCTTCCTTTTATGGTGTAACCCTTTAAGTTCTCCATATTAAACCGATTGTGAATAAATCAATTAGAACTATTCTAATCGTATTTAAAATAATAAATTAAACTAATAATTTATTTAAATAAATAATATTTATTCTATAATAGGGATAAGCTTCCCTAGTGATCAACGACTTTCCAAATAATATAGATTTCAACATTAATCATAAAAGAACCTGTGAGTTAATTGTTACCGTACAATTCAATCATTTCACCGTACAATATCCCAATTAAATATAAGACATGAAATTACTGTCAAGTCTTATTTTATTTAATTATATGTATTTCAATCAAAAAATACACAACCACAAAATAATGCAAATTAGAAACTCCTTTCTCATTTCATTCTACCTTGGCCAATGACTACTAGGGTTGTCATTTAACGAATCACATAGGACATATCTCTTCTTTTACTAGAAGCGGTTGATTCTTTATTGATCATTCATTATCTCTATATGTAACTTATTACACCCAAGCATACCCTTTGATATACCCTAAGGGTCTTAAGGAATAAGTCAAAGTATAATTCATTACACACAAGATACTATGATGATCTCAAGTCCGAGGATAACTTGTACTACTATCACATTAGGAATTCCTATTGACAGGCAAGTAAAACTCCATTAGGTATTCCTTAGTGAGTCACGTTCAGTGTACTTATTCTCCAATAAGCACATACATACTTGCTTTAGTGTCTCCACACAAATGATCATGAGATCAATTATCCTCATCCAAAGAGCAAGTAACATATGTACCAATCTCTTCAGATTTATTAATCCCCTTTTTATTAATACAACGATTGGGAACTATTTTAGTTTTAAGATTTCTTAGAATTTAGATCTCATTAGCATGATCAACATCATGATTCTAAAAGCATTGCTTAAAACTATGGGTTATTTACATATTATAAAAACAATATCATATAGATAATTAAATGTCCTTTAATAAATGAATACTTTTATTAATAAATAAATAAGATCGTTTTCAAAGTATATGCTTTATCATCATACATGATTGGCTTGTATGCATACTACTTTCATCTACCTCCTGAACTGGAAAATATTCATAATGTGTTTCATGTGTCAGTGTTGCGACCATATAAGCCTGATTATAAGCACGTTATATGTGACGTGTTAATCATTTTCCCGATCAATATATGCATGCAAGTATACACGGTCACCAAGTAATAAAGAGTAAATAAAGTATCGTTCTCACGGAGAATTAACTAATAAAATTCACCAAGCACTAACCCATAACCATTTCAATCTTATTCAAACAAATGATTCAATGAAGTAACTAAAACTGTGTAACTAAACTAATATTGAATAACCCTAGAATAAAACTAGATAATGAAGACTCGAGATTACAATTTCCCCTATTGTTTTATTTAAACTAATAAACTTCCTGTTAAGCCAAATTGAATATCACAGATTGTTAATCGAGAACACGAAAGTAAGACAAAGCCATATCTCGATGTACCAAATCCATATCACATATAATCCACAAAAGATAGAAAATACATGAACACCAAAATTATATAAAACACTATATTTCTATGTGATTTATTAATAACAAGGGTTTACGCACAAGTTCTCAAATGACTACAAGCGGTGCTTCGGTATATGTCTATCCTAAGCACGAATCAAACATTCCATCACCATGTAGAACATACAAACACAAACTATTACGGTCATATCTAAATCCATACTTCATTTTTCAAGTTCATATGAATTATCAACGTATTTGATAGCCAATCAAGTAAGCATTTAAGCATGAATCATAATAGACAATCCCATAACAATCAACAAGACCAACAATGAAGTATATCAAAATAAACTAATCAATAGATTCCATTGCAATCCCAAAATAGAGTTTAATTCATGATTGAATCAAATCCATAATTCACAATTTGAATAAACATTAGAAGAAATACAAATAGGAATCAAAGAGAAACTATGAATATAAAGTGCAAATCTGATCTCTCTTGCTCCAAGTTTGAATCTTCAATGCTATCCAATTGCTTCAACCTTCGGATCTAATATAATCTAGAGACTAACTACCTTAATCTACTCCAATATAAAGATTAAATTAAAGAGAAGAAAAGAAAAGAGAGAAAATAATAGTAAGTTAATGATCCCCAAAGGGAGGATATATTCAATATAATAAAAATAGGTCTAATTATATGTCCTAAGTTTGATTGCCTCCTTCTCCAAGCAACAATTCAATTGGTCCCTTAAGTAAAGTCAACTGCTGAAAACTTGACCAACGCAGCTGCGCTTCCTGCTAGCTTAAAATGGGCACAGCTGCGCTATAGAATTTCTGGGCAAGGCACTGGCATAGCTGCGCTGCGCGCAAGGCCAAATTGGGCGTAGCTATGCCTTGCACCAGATTGAGAATTCTGCTTCTGCTTCTGCTGCTGCAGCCTTCTGATTCCTTCCCACACTTTGACACTTGCTCCTTTTAGCATTCTTTCATCCTTTCTAGCTCAATTTGCATTGAGAGAGTTCCCATTCATGTAAACTACAAAAGAAAGCAAAAATGCATGAAAAGTTACAATAATACCTGAGTTTAAACAATAATTGAAGTTAGATGGCATCTAGATAAGTGGATATAAAACCACTTATCAAATACCCCCAAACTTAAACTGTTGCTTGTCCTCAAGGAACAAAACAAAATCAAACAAAAATGCAAAGCACTAAATACAATGTATGCAACATACAATAACATGAAAGCGAATTCAAATATCAGTTAAAAATGAAATTCATAAGAAATGCTTCAGAAAAACTACAAGATGCCCAAACAGAAAATCTAACTAAGAATAAGATCATAAAGGATATTACTCTGCAAATCCTAATCTGTCAGCAGGGATGTAGTGTGTGTGTATTTAGCAACCATCAAACATGTTATTGAATAAATTCTTCACATACTATACTTCTTAGGGGGAAAAAATATAGTTTCAACTCAAGACAAGCATAAAACCAGATAAGCTATAACCAAGACCATGCATAACTTAAGATAAGAGTTAACATAGGGTTTATTATGCTTTTAATTACTCACGAGGGCTATTTTTACACTTTCCCGTGTTTACACTAGACTGTGCAATGCCTAGTCCTCTTAGGCTTTTCAATGATACCACTACAAAAAAAAGGTCATTGCCGACGGGCCATGCCGTCGCCAATGACCCTCCCGCCGTCGGCAATGAGGTCATTAGCGACGGCAGGCCCCGTCGCCCCAGAGGTCGTCGCCCCTGGCTCCCGTCGTCCGCCGTCGAGAATTAAGTCATTGCCGACGGGGTCATTGCCGATGGCAAGCCGTCGGCCATGAGTCATTACCGACGGCACTAGCGACGGACATGCCATCAACAATATTTATTTTTAAATTTTAGCTATATAGTCATTCCCGACGGCACTGCCGTCGCCAATGAGTACATTCCCCGTCGCCAATGACCAATAGGTCATAGCCGACGGCACCCCAGTCGCCAATGACCCCGTCACCAATGACCTGCTTAAAAAAATATAAAATTTTCAAAATTCCGCTGTTCATTTACATATACATAATTGTACCTGTTATAAATTAAAGAAAAACAAATAATGACAATGCACGTATATCAATAACAATCATATCTTTTACTATCAACAATCAATATAGTTAAATACAAAACTCTATGCCTATACAACTCAAAAGCTATATAAATACATACATGAAAGTCAAATTATAACATAAACTAACTACAGCCCAAGATCAGGAATGTCAGTGCCATCATCACCGCCATTTATCGTACGACTGCCGGTCCCATCGCCGGTCCTACCCTCCATAGTCTCATCAGCATCAGCCCGACGGTTATCACCATCTCCTCTATGGGCATCGCCTGTGCCGCAGCCTCCACCCCCACGAGTCTCATCAACAAGACCCTACAAAAGTAAAATATTAATAACAAAGTCGAAAATAGAGCATATTTAAATTATTTTAGTTTGTGTTCTACAAGTGTTGGCAAGTTTGGTAAACGGGCTGATAACTCGGCCTCTGTATATATCGAAATCGAGTCCCGTAAGTTGTAATGCGTGCCTAATACGTATGCAGTGCTATGTCTATGTTTGCGTGTCAGTTTCGAAGACCAAGGCGAGTTTTGGTCTCTTTTTTGACTTTTTGCCTAAATATTGGCAAGTTTGGCAAAAGGGCTGATAACTCAGCCTTCGTATATCGGAATCGAGTCCCGTAAGTTGTAACGCGTTCCTAATACCTATGCGGTGCTATTTCTGTGTTTGCGTGTCGTTTTGACGATCGAGGCGGGTTTCGGTCTCTTTTTCGACTTTTTGCCTAAGTGTTGGCAAGTTTGGCAAACGGGTTGATAACTCGGCCTTCGTATATCGGAATCGAGTCCCGTAAGCTGTAACGCGTGCCTAATACCTATGTGATGCTATGTCTATGTTTGCGTGTCGTTTCGACGACCAAGGCTGGTTTCGGTCTCTTTTTCGGCTTTTTTCCTAAGTGTTGGCAAGTTTGACAAATGGACTGATAACTCGGCCTCCGTATATCGAAATCGAGTCCCGTAAGTTGTAACGCGTGCCTAATACCTAAGCGATGCCATGTCTGTATTTCCGTGTTGTTTCGACGACCGAGGCTGGTTTCGGTCTCTTTTTCGACTTTTTGCCTAAGTGTTGGCATGTTTGGCAAATGGGCTGATAACTCGGCCTCCGTTTATCGAAATCGAGTCCCATAAGTTGTAACGCGTGCCTAATACCTATGCGGTGTTATATCTGTGTTTGCGTGTCGTTTCGACTACCGAGGCGGGTTTTGGTCTCTTTTTCGACTTTTTATCTAAATGTTAGCAAGTTTGGCAAATGGGATGATAACTCGGCCTCCGTATATCAAAATCGAGTCCCATAAGTTGTAATGCGTGCCTAATACCTATGCGGTGCTATGTCTGTGTTTGCGTTTCATTTCGACGACCGAGGCGGATTTTGGTCTTTTTTTTGACTTTTTGCCTAAGTGTTGGCAAGTTTGGCAAACGGGCTAATAACTCGGCATCTGTATATCGAAATCGAGTCCCGTAAGTTGTAACGCGTGCCTAATACCTATGCGGTGCTATGTCTGTGTTTACGTTTCATTTTGACCATCGAGGTGGGTTTCGATTCCTTTTTTGACTTTTTGCCTAAGTGTTGGCAAGTTTGGAAAGTGGGCTGATAACTCGGCCTCCGTATATCGGAATCGAGTCCCGTAAGTTGTAACGCGTGCCTAATACCTATGCAGTACTATGTCTGTGTTTGCGTGTCATTTCGATGACCGAGGCGAGTTTCGGTCTCTTTTTCGACTTTTTGCCTAAATGTTGGCAAGTTTGGCAAACATGCTGATAACTCGGCCTCCGTATATCGAAATCGAGTCCCGTAAGTTATAACGCGTGCCTAATACATATGTGGTGCTATGTCTGTGTTTGCAAGTTGTTTTGACGATCGAGACGGGTTTCGGTCTCTTTTTTGGCTTTTTGCATATGTGTTGGCAAGTTTGGCAAACGGGCTGATAACTCAGCCTCCGTATATCAGAATCGAGTCCCGTAAGTTGTAACGCGTGCCTAATATCTATGTGGTGCTATGTATGTAGATTTCAGGGTTTTCATTTTGGATTTCAAGGTTTTAGCTTAAGTTTATCTTATGGGTTTTTATATCTGTCAAATAACTATTTGATACGCAACTTTATATAAGCAATATAATTACAAATTTCATAAATTAAATAAGAAAATACATCAATAATTGTTTTTACCTGTCGAATATGTGGTGGGAAGATGTTGGCCAAGACAACCGCACATACACGGATGGCCTCCTCCCGTACTACACCCATGAGGTCGTCAGCGGCAGCTGTAGGATCTATGGAGCCATGGACAACCTCCTGAGCCAGCTGGTAGATCCGCTCGCGTGATGTTCCGCCTGACTGCACAACACTACTCGCCATGAATATATGAATGAATGACATCTTACCCTGAACTCAGCAATAATCAGCTGGCGTGTGCAGTCATCCACATCTACCCACCTCATCCACGAGCTTGAGAATCGGTTGCGAACGATCCCAAGCAACGTGTTCCTCGGCGTCGCGTCAAGGATACAATTGAAATTAATACATTTGCAAATTAGAAAGAATATATAAGAACTAAAGACTTATGTTAATACTAAAACGGACTATGAAATTTACCTATTAGTCCCAACACGACAAATAATCGGCGCCTGGGGGGGATTCCCTAGCAAGCCACGTGCTACCCTACGTTCCATCCAACTTCGATCAACAGACATCTTAGACAACTGTCTGCTATATATATGGAAAGTTAGACAAACACAATCAAGTCTCCAAGTTAAAGTATATGCAAGCCTATGAGTTTCCTAGCTTCATCTCCCACTCTAATGGGCCAGGCTTCTATCCCATTCCCGGATGTGTTGCCTCACTGATGCCAACAACTTGAACACATCTTTAAATTTTTTAGAAATTTCGGCAGCACCTCCCCATAGTCTTCAAGTACACGAAATAGACTAACACATCGTAGTCTAAATATGCACCCAAAGAACATCAAGAGATATATACTGACTGAAAATTCAAAAAATATAAAGACGTGCTCAAGTCGTTAACACCGACCTAAGTGAGATCGAAACATACAAGAACAGTTCCAAACCTCCTTTAAGAGGCAAGACAGACATTACTTACCATTTCCATTTGGTTGAACCACTATCTTTTGATTGATGTTGCTCCGCGTACTTGTTATTTAGATATATTTTTCATAACATCTATTGATTTGCTCTCGATTACTATGATTAGATATTAATAGCATTCATACCTAATTAGTCTAACAACATGTTGAGATTGGACTTCATATGATTAGATTGAATGTTAAGCTTCTTTATTATTAAAAAAACTCATATTTTAATAGCTCAAATACACATAATATGTCTCATATAGTTCTGAAATTTTGTATAAAAATTAAAATGGGTTTAGAATGTACAAGGCACGGTCTAAGCTCAAACCAATTTCATCTCAACCTTATTCTTTATGAACTCAAGCTTAACCCAAGACCTGAAAGCTACTAGTGAGAACAAAAAATGTAACCCCCAACGAATAAAAATTATAAATAAACGAATGATTCGTGTATACAAGACATCGAGCACACACAGTACGACACTGAAAACAACAACAAAAGGTGCGAATAGCTTACAACACAATGAGAGATGAGTGCATTTATTCACATTTTAGAAACTAAAATAGTAATGACATACGGAATTGACCTGGGACACAGATATTTTCAACATAAGATGGTAGCACACAAAAATTAACCATCACACACACATAGAAATATATATACTATGTACCTAACAATATGCTACAGAATGGTACGTAGATTTATCTCTATATACATAACAATAATACAGATATGTACAAAATATCAAACAATAAGCAAAATGAAAAGGCAAGATCTTTTTTTTAACAAATCCTACAAAACTGAAAATACAATGCAAGACCAACCTATGATTCAAGCTCCAAAACCCACTTGACAATCTCAACTTTTTAATTTGAAGAATAACACAATGCCCAAAAGTTTTCATACTTTGATTTAAAGAAGCTAAACACAAGCACTGTACTTTGGATTTTGGCAAAAAAAATTGGGAAATTTACCAAACTTAACACAAGCAATGTCAATACCAGTATAAATCAAATAATATAGACCTTAAATCAAATCTTATTATACATTGAGAAGATAAAAAAGCTATTATAATGGTTCCATAAGTTAATTAAGGGAAAAAGTTGAATTGGAAAAACTTACTGATCGTGACAGAGGCGAGGCGGCGACCAGGACTGTCGACGGCGAGGTGGTAGGTGGTAATCGGAAGATGGGTGACGGCATAATCAGAAGATGGGCGATGACGAGCTACTCAGGGCGACGACAGGAGGAAGAGGAAAGAAGAATTTTGCACGGGGAAAGAAAAAGAATAAGCAGAAAAATTAAAACCGATCTGATTATATAAGACTCATTCTCGACGGCATGGCCGTCGAGATTGCTCCCGTCGCCAATGACTTAATACCGACGGAATAGGCCCGTCGCAAATGATACAGCCCGTCGCCCCACACCCTTCCCGGACGCGGGTAGTGAAAAAGATGGCGCCATATAAGGGAAAATAGGTCATTGCCGACGGCATACAATAACGACGGCTTCGCCGTCGCCATTGAGGTCATTCCCGACGGCGATTTTGCCGTCGCCATTACCCCCGTCGCCTATGACCCAGTTTTTTGTAGTGTACCCGTGTAACGAGCTTTCGACCAACGACTCCCAAACTAAAAGGCTTTAGGGCGCTGGGTATAAAGACACCCCTAGGGCGTACTTGCTCGAATATCAAATGCCACAAGACTCGACTTAGCCGAAGTGTTTATTGACATTCTATTTATTTTCTTTACTTTTTCTCTTTTTATTTTATTTTTCCATATATAGCATGCATACCCCTTATTTTCCCCAAAGTTAAAATTTTGTGTAGTCCTAGTTATTACTACTTGTTTACTAACTATTTTTCATTAAAACACAGACTTCCCACTAGAAGACAAGTATGTGATAATTTGTTTCGAGCAAATTCTAATGGTTACACTAGCTTGATATTCAGTTACATCAGTATCAAGCAGCTAATGATTTACATTATGATATGACATTACAACCAAGCCTAAGTCTCAAATCCGTTCAAAAATCAAGTAATTTCAATTTCATCATAGGCCAAATGAATATCAAACCAACCGACACTTGGATTCATGCCATATGTCCTAATACAATTAACTAAAGCAAAACAAAAAAAATTGAAATTTTAAACAAAATACGCAAAATACGTCTTAACATGCACTATATTAACTAAATTAGATGCAATATGATATGAATTACACTAAATGCAATATGAACCTAATACCCCCAAACTTAAGAATGACAATGTCCTTATTGGAGATAAAAGGTTAAGAACTCCCCTAAGTGGCCTCGTCATCGTCCTCCTCCTCAGGCTGCTCTGATGATGTGTCTGGAAGAGGGTATGAATGGCCTGTGCCAAATATGGGGAACTGTGCATGCACGCCAGTCATCTCGAAGGCACGAGACAGAGCCTAAGAAAACTCAGATGTATATGTCTGAAAGTCTAAGTACATCGTATCCATTCGTTTCCTCAAGTGACGTATTTCCCTCTTTTAATTTGCAAAGTCTTCGGAGGTTGGACCTACTGCCTGCAGAGCATGAACTGGAGCACCTTCTTCTTCTACCTCATCTGAATCACCCAAAATAAAGCCAAGTCCTTGAGGATGAGACTCTTCACCCTCCCAAATGTTGTACTGCTGAATGGTTGTATGATTATTATCCCGCATTGGTAGCTGCAAAGCTTTATTATCCCACTCCACTCCCGCAGCTAAGCATAAACGAGTGATAACTGAAGCATACAGGATTCCCCTTGAAGTGCTCCCCCTCATGTACCTGAGCATGGATTAGTTGAGGATATGCCCTATGTCAATCAACTTCCCTTTGATGATACCATATAGCAGTACGACTCTTTCAACAGTAACATCTACATGATGGCTAGAGGGAAGTATACTAGCACATATGAAACTATACCATGCTTTGGCATAACGACTCAGAGCAGTTTGTGGGAAGTTAACTTTTCTTTCTGTTCCTGCTCTAGTCGTCCACTGAGTGCCTGGTTTGCACATTTCGTTGATAAGCTTGTCTAGGTTAGTTTTAAGACGCTGGGATTCCGCCCAATTCGATGGACCAGATGGGACAGTTTCCTTATGAAATATAGCGTTGATTGCTTGCTTGCTGTAGGACACTTGCTTCCCTCTCACATAAGATATACCATTCTCCGTCTCCAGGGCGTTGGCGTAAAATTCTCTGATGAGGAGCAAGGGAGCTGGCAATGGCTTTACCACAACTAGTGCCCAACCATGTTCAACAATTTGCTTCTTCATCATCCCATCATCGTTTCCCGGTTTCAGCCCCCTTTCTTTCATAAATTATTTTCCATCCAAAACATCCAAGTAGTAGTGCTAGGTTGAGAGGTTTACAAATCTGAAGTTGTCCAATACATCTCTAGTATTCCCTTCGCCGTCATGCTCACTGCTAGGAGGAGAAGGAGTGCGAATCCTTTTAGGTATGATGATTGGATGGACTTGAGTTGATGACTGAATTATTGAACAAATGAAAACCCAAAGCTCTCCCTGAACTTTGATCGAATAATTGGTGTCCAACCCTAACTATCTTGAATGCTCAGAAATTCAGATTTGTAATGGATGAAAGATGAAGTTAGCATTTCATGATGAGAGTAGAGGGTGTGTGGACTTGGATGGGGATATGAATTTAGGTCTTTGATCGAGACATAGAGTTTGATTAGAAGAGGAGTTGTGATAAGGATGAGAGATATATTGACTCTGTGGTTTTGTGTTTAAGAAGGAATGATGCCATAAATGATTTAAGATTGGGAAGGAATTCAAGCCGCGGGTCGGGCTATTTTAAAAACAAAAATCAGTGTTGGGCGCAGCTACACTGTGGTTGCCCTTGAAGTTGGCGCAGCTGCTGCTACATGATTTTTAATCCTGAGCTGCTTTGCTTGGCGCAGCTGCGCGTAAAGACAGTATATATTGGGCGCAGCAGCGCTTCCCTATGAATTTTAGACTTTCTGCAGATTTTCAATTACAACTGACCATAGGCTTTGCACAAGCTGGATTGAACCTGAGTAAGGCACACAAACATTTATTAAACTACTGTAACTACCAAAAACTACTATTGACTATTAAAATTATAAAGAATTAAACAAGGAGGAAGAAAATGAGAGAAAGTATGTAAATGAGAATTAAACAAGGAGGGAGTGAGAGAGATTGGATGGGGTACCTCCCATCGAGCGCTCGGTTTAACGTCCGTTAGCTGGACTTTTTCTTGCCACCGCTATCCGATTCCTCAACCATAAGCGTGGAACCCTCCATCCATTAGGACTGATATAGCTTTGATAGGTTCCCCTTAGTGAGAGTCTTCGAATTTAAGTCACCTAGCTCGCTTCTTGTAGATAAGTTACCAATTTCCATTGTCAAATAGCTAGGCGTTTCCTCTGTTGTGTTTGTAAACATATTGGGGGTTTGAGGCATGAACAACACTACGGGTTCTTCTTCTATTTTCTCTTCCTCGGCCCACCATAGCTTCAAGAATGTAATATCTCTCATATCATAAAGATCTTTTCCTTCGAGGTGACTACCAAGGGGGCATGGGTGAGCAAAACTGACTGGATTTTTCAACTTTGGCCAAGAAGGCACTTGGGGTATTAGCAAGGTCAGCTCGTATTCCTCATTTTCCACATCCCCATTTGTCTCCTCAATTTCCATTTCTTGCAGTTCATCCAGTTACATATACAACGCGGGCTCGCCCTCAGTTTCAGCATCCATGTCATAGCACCAATTATTTTGATGATATTTGTTCACGGCTTCAAACATTTGATATAATTGATTATGAAGATTTTGAATTTTCATCCCTTTCTCAATCACTTTCTCTTTAATTACCGCCATGAACATTTGATTCATGCAATTTTGTAGATTTTTAATTTTAATCTCTTGCTCAATCAATCTCTCTTTAGTTAATGCTATGAACTTGAACCACAACTCCTCCACTCTTGAGTTTTCTGTTTCAGCCTCATAATTCATGTATTGCGGACCATTTTTTGGAATGTTGATGAGTTGTTCCATTTGATTCAAAAAATTTTGATTCGATATTGCCTGACTCATCATCATCTCCTCTTGGTTTGCTAAGAGCTTAGACATGAATTCCTTCTTTGACTTTTCGTCTTGTGGTAATGGAGATTGATATGTGAATTCTAGTTTATATGTTGGACTTGGATCACAGTATTGGTCTTGATAATGATAGCTCCATGAAGAATCTGGGTGATACCCCCACTCTTGATGATAATCGGGATAAGCATAGTTGTTGAGGTAATCTCCCCTGTTGGGCCGTGGATATTTGGGGCCGATTGAGTCTTATTTATTTCGGGCTTTCCGGGTCAAACCCATTTTTACTCTTGGACCATTGGGCTATTATCTAAATGATTATTCAGATAATGTTTGGGCTGGAGGTGGTAGTGGAAGACAGGTGTCCGTTTATGGGTGAGTATCTTATTAGAGAAGGGTTAGCTAAAAAGGTGTTTAACAGGCGGCTGATTGATTAGATGGGCCAAGACATTTTAAGCCTCCTTCATTAATGAGGAGGTGACATAATGTTGACTGGGTGGGGAGTAAGGTATAATAAAGCCTACATGCAACCAACTGACGTAAGCATCGGGGGAAAACATGCAAGTTGGTGAGATGATATATGGGTACGGGGCACTACATAAAGGAGGTAACTTAACATTTTTTCTCTATGGACACTATAGCACACAACCTCCATTGTTAACCCTTCTTCCGGTCTGTACTTATTCTCATACTGGAGCGATCCCCGGCGGCCCAAGCCGTCGAGATCCGGTGCTAACGTGTTCATTATGCAGGATTAAGTGCACTTTTTGTGATTGAGGCGCGTGACCAGATCTTGGCATTAACATTGGGGCTAGAAGGAGGGCTCTTTAGTGTTTCTGGTTTTCAATCACAACTTATTGGACGTCTTACATTAGAAGTCATGGTGAAAAGTAAAATGATTACAGCCGAAGGACAACCGACGACAGCAAGTTCTTCCCATCCGAGGGTTTCTGTGAAAGATAGGCTAGGTCCTTCAAGAAGTGTTCATGAAAGGCTTAGGCCGCAGGATGTTCCAGAGAACTGCGGGCAAAAAATCATGGTGGTGTTAAAAAGAAGTTGTTTGCTATGCCCGATAAAGAACTTGGTAATGATCGAAAAAGGGTAGAAGGTACACCGCCTAGAACCCAACACAAGGAGGGACAGTTAGACAAGACATCTACTCTGGCTAAAATGGCACAGGAAATCGACATGGCTTTGAAAGCACTTCTGCAATAAAAGGAGGAGATTGCCAAACAGATGGTTCTTATGGCGGAGATGGAAGGTGGGGCATCCAGTTATACTCAACTGAAGAGCCGGGTAGATCTATGGGTAGGCGGACGAAGGATGATGAAGATTCTAGGCATTCAAAAAATCGGCTGCGGAGCCATTCCCCTGTCTGAAGCAGAGGAAGACGTTATGTTTCTGAAGATCCGAAGAGGGCCTCTCACCATAAAGGTTCTCGGGATGAGGGTAACGACAAAAGATGAAACAGACCAAGAAGCCGCTCTCCCAAACCCGCAATGAAGGTACCTCGTATTGAATATTATTCTTAGTACAGTGAAGAGGACAGTAGCCAAAGTGTATCAGGTGGTCATTCCCCAAAGAATATAAAGAAGGTACACCACCCTGTGGATTCACGCCTCCATCGGACTGAGCAGAAGAAGAAATGCTCTCCGAAGAGGGAAATTTTGCCGAAGTCGAAGCTAGAAAGACTCGAGCTCTTGGCCGCGGAGATGAAGGAGTTTCGAAAACAGCTGGCGGGAGTCCAACAAGAGAGGGAGACTACAGGTAAGAAAGCTTCTCCCTTCTCTTCTGAAATTCTAAAGGAGAAGGCAGATCCCAATAAGAAGCTTCCCCACATGGAAAGTTATGATGGTTCAGGAGACCCATACGATCATAGTAAGGCGTTTAAAAGGTTGATGGATTATTACGGCTACTCAGATGCAGCCAAATGTCAGACCTTTGGAATGACACTAAGAAACGATGCAAGGTAGTAGATGGGAACTTTAGCTTCAGACTCGATTTTATCTTGGGTTGAATTGTGTGATAAATTCCACGCCGGGTTCGGAAGCAACAAAAGAAGGGGAAAACCCACAGGGTCACTGGCGCAGGTTATGCAGTATCCTAGCGAAACCCTGGGCTAATATGTGAAAAGGTTCAGAGAGGCGGTGGGACAAGTATCGGATATTAATGACCTTCAAGCTGTAGGGTTATTTCAGAATGGTCTGAACCTGGTGAAGTCTGAGAAGTTGGTGAAGAAATTGATGTTCAAGCACCCGAAGAGCTTGGCTGAAGCGTTTGATAAAGTCGAAGGCTTCATCGTGGTAGAAGAGGCCATGGCTAGTTTGAAACATAGTTCTTCAGAGAGAGTAAAGGAAATGGGGAAGGAATCAGCTGATGGTAGTCAGAGGAAGAGTGGCGGTAATAATAACTGATCTGAGGGAAATCAAAAGAGGTACAACAATAACTGGACACCCAAGGGAGATCGTCAGCCCGTTCCGACTCAGAAGGTGAATAAGGTGTATACACAGCTCAATACAAATCGGGCTATTATTCAGGAGCAGATAAAGAACCAGCTATACTTTGAACGACCCCGAAATAATCCTAGGCCAGGATCAGGAGACCCTGCTAGGTATTATGATTATCATCAGGCAGTTGGGCATGACACTAATTCTTGCTAGAATCTAAAGGAGTTCATTCAGAGAAAAGTTCAAAATGGTACTCTGATACAATATGTAGCAGGGCGAGAAGAGCAGTGGGACCAGCCGAGGAATAGGGAGTTAGTACAAATTGCCCAGCTGGTTCAATCGATGCCAAATTCGACGATTAGGCATGTTGTAGATATGATCTCTGGGGGTAACGTGGGCAAGGTTGCAGGGAAAAAAAGATGAGAATATTTGGACTCGGTGAAGACTCTGGCAGACAAATCTCTGAAGACTGATAGGGCGTACCCGTGTTCTGTAATCTCTTTCACAGATGAAGATTTCCCTTCGGAGCCTATCGAACCACACGACGGAGCCTTGGTGATCACTGCACAAGTCGGTTTGGTGGATATGAAGAGGATGATGATCGACAATGGCTCTTCGGTAGATATTCTATATGCTCATGATTATCACAAGATGCATGTGGATGGTCAGAAGATGGAAATCGGGCAGGAGGCCCCTCTATATGGTTTCAGCAACGATCCAGTCAAGGTAGCAGGGACCATTGAACTGTCGGTTGTCTTCGAAACGATTCCCCAACATGTTCAAATTATATGTAAATTTTACGTTGTACATGTAGATTCAGCTTATAATGCCATTTTGGGGAGACCTATTTTGACAGCTTTGCAGGTAGTTACTTCAATTCCCCACTT
Organism: Panax stipuleanatus; assembly: GCA_020205555.1. NCBI lineage: Eukaryota > Viridiplantae > Streptophyta > Magnoliopsida > Apiales > Araliaceae > Panax > Panax stipuleanatus. The sequence continues at coordinate 60,460,156 of CM035121.1, read as the reverse complement.
CAAAATCAAGTTTCCTACGTCCCATGGAGTTGGCGAAGTTGCATGAGATCTGGACTTGGCGAGGAGATGTTATCGAAATGCTCTGATCACTTCGGGAGTAGGAGTCAGCAAGCAGAAACATACCTTGGCCATTAAAATGGAACCATTTACGGAGAGTGGAACGGAACCATTAGTGTGACGCCCCCCAGAATAGGTCCAGTCAACCCAACCCATTCTGAGTCGCCAAATACATGGTACAGAATTCAAATACAATCTTTTATATCACACGGTTGTGCAAAATACGACCACACAACTTTAAGTGTCAATACAAATATGTAGAAAATATTAACATTTAAACTAAGTCCTCATTACAATTATTCTTACACTATTTATTAAAAATAGTGAGGACTATTACTGCTCTAACTCGAACCATCACTCTGTCCCCCGACTAGTTCCTGCGTCATTCTCATTTCTTGAAGAGGACAATAGATGAAAAGGGTGAGCTCAACTAGCCCAGTAAAGAATATTATGACTAAGATAATGGAAAATAAATTATCGTTAGTCTTCAATAATTCAGATAAAATATTATGGACAACAAGTTTTAGATCAATATTCGCAGCGGAAATAACCATTCATTAGAAGAGTTAAGTAGAGAATGAAGTCTACTATCTTCTATGATTTAAAAGTCCATCATCAATATTTTATCCCTGTAACATCAATCAATATATATCTCAAATCAAATATTCATCTTTGCACTACGGCCAAAGATATTCATTTGTATCACCAGTGGTCATGTTCATCTCAACACCTGTCCATCTTTGCACTACGGCCAAAGATATTCATCAGGTAATCATTCATCTTTGCTCTACAGGCCAAAGATATTCAGTTATATCACCTTTAGGATTGAGGATGATGAAAAACATTTTAAAGAATGAATCAAGTGAGATAAAGGACAATGATTAAGGATTCGTATTTTAGTTTATCCATTTCAAAAATATTTCGTAATAATCAATTGTGGAGCAAAATTCAAGAATAAAGCTCAAAACTTAGATCCAATCAAAGATAGGAACCTTAACAAGCAACTTGGACAAATAGAAGAAAATTTAATTTTTCCGTGAATAGTGCCGTATACATGAATAGTGCCGTATACGTAAATAGTAATTCCGACGAAAAAAATAAGAATTTCATAATAAAATCCAAGATAATATTTTGGTATAATGATATTGAAAAGAATAACATCATTTACGAAAGAAAATAACATCCCTTACCTTAACAGAAGAGTAGTTTTAACTAAAATATCGGATATTATGTGGACGAAAACTTTCACCGTAATCCACACTCAAACTATCATTATACTCACAAGAAATACACTCGATATTATAGAGAGAAAATTTTCTAATTCTGGAGTGATTTTCATTTCTAGCTAAGCACCCTATTTATAGGAAAGATATGGCACACCATAGTTGACAATTACCTGCAAGCGGCTGATTTGTAGCCTACCCACTTTGAAAAAACACCAGACCAATCTTGGTCTTCATCACATATTATATATATATATTAAACCATTTATAATTATTAAAAGAATTCCAATTCCTTTTTTTTCTCTTCCACTTCATTTTATTTTTATGCCATAAATTTATTATAACAATATCACCATCTCAAATTATAAAATTATACTATTATATTATCACATTATAATTTTATAATGTAATATTATAATAATATATTTGAATGAATTAATTTTATCGGAGAAGATAAAATGTCAACTTTCAATAAATGTCTCTTAATAAAAAAAATTCCCTTTATATCATACTTGAATAAATATTTACTTTTCATATTTATCAACAATCAATTATTATTCCCTAAATAATATTATAAAATCACAATAATAACAACCAGATCATTCCAAGGAAAGAGGGGGCCTTCCGATAAGGATTTCTCCTTACTGGCGATCAATTAAATAATCCCTCCAAGACAGAACTTTCTAAGACATTGTCAATAATGCTATCTAATAATTTTATTCAAATAATAAGAGTGACAATTATTGATTTAATAATGTGAAATACTGTGCAATGACAATTATTGAATCAATAATATAAAATATCAATGTAGCAATTATTGATATAAAATATCAACGTAGCAATTTTTGAACCAATAAAATATTATGCAATTGTAGCAATTATTGAATCAATAATGTAAAATATTGAAAAGTAATTACTGTAATAATTATTGAATAAGTGCCTTATTACGTAAGAATCAATAATTAGAACTACTATGTAATACTGTGTGCTACTGTGCAACACCGCGTATTACTATATTTTAACCACCGGGTATTTCAACAGTTATAACGGTAACACCTACGCCGTTATATAAAAAATTCATTATTGTCGTTTTCTTCATCCGACAGTTATTTCGTTGTGGAGCCCACAAATGGCTGCGCCGTCGTACGAATATTCCCCGACAACAAGAATATTGCACGACCAAACGAATATTTCCCGACAACAATGAATATTTTATAACCACTTGCTCACTTTAAAATATTTGCGCATTTTACCCAGAACTTACTACATTAATTAAATCAACCCCTTACGATTTAAAATAATATATAAAGAAAATTAAATATTTATTTATAAAATTCGGGGTCTTACATCCTCCCCTACTTATGAAATTTCGTCCTCGAAATTGACGTACGTACCTGGGGTGTCGAAGAGGTGAGGATACCTCGCTTTCATTTTCGATTCTAACTCCTAGGTCATTTCCTCAATAGCATGGTTTCTCCACAAAACTTTAACTTGAGGTATAATTTTCGAGCGTAGGACATGCTTATTCCTATCCAAGATCTTGATAGGTACCTCCTCGTACGTTAAATCTTCAGCTATCTCGTCCGATTCTAACTCAATAATGTGGTTTGGGTCTTTCACGCATTTATGTAGCAAAGATATGTGAAAAACGTTATAAACACGAGACATGCTTAGAGGTAAAGCGATTCTATAGACCACAATTCCTACTCAGTCAATAATTTTAAATGAACCAATAAATCGTAATTTGGTGTCCATAACTTTTTGCAAACTGACCCTTTGGCACTCGATGCTCCATTTTGACAAGTTAAACACCTCGAGATAAACTCCGCGATCTCTTTCTTCATATTGCTCCACCAAATTGTATGTTAACGATCATGATACATTTTGGTACTTCTAGGATGGATTGCGAACGGTGTGTTGTGTGTTTCCATCATGATTTTATACTTCAAATCGGAATCGTTAGGAACACAAAGTCTGAATTTGACTCAAAGTATTCCCTCTTCATCGATTCTTGCTTCGAGAATAGTATCTTCTTGCACCTTCTTCTTCATATTCGTCAGCTCCGGATCTATAGATTGAGCAGCTTTTACTATATCCGTTAAAGTTGGTTCTACACGTATATTTGACATCATTACGTGGGTCTCCGGAGTCTTTAACTCTATCTTCATCCTTTGTACTCATACAAAATGGGCTTCGTGTTGACAATATCGCACTTGTACCCGCATACGATCTTCTACTCAACGCGTTAGCTACCACGTTCGCTTTTCCTAGGATTTTATTTTTGTAATCTTTCAACAGCTTGAGCAACGTCGTTGTCGCATGTTGAGTTCTTTTTGGAAAAATATTTGAGGCTTTTAGAGTATATTAGGATGTTATCAATAATGACAACCACGAAATGATCCAAATATTTGATACCAACTGTGACTCTCATGGTGTTTCAACCATAGCACCTCACAATTGGTCAAACAGGTCATTAATACGAGGTAACGGATACCTATTCTTGATGGTGACATGGTTTAACTCCCGATAGTCAATACAGCGTCGTATACTACCGTCTTTATTCTTTACAAATAAAACAGGAGCACCCCCATGAGATGTACTAGAACAAATAAAACCGATGTCTAACAACTTCTGTAGTTGGACCTTTAACTCCTGAAGTTCAATATGAGTCATTCGATATGGGGTTTTAGAAATTGGTTTTGTACCGGGTTAAAGGTCAATAAAGAATTCAACTTCACGTTCTGGGGTAGACCATAAAATTCTTCGGGAAATACATCAGGAAACTCATTAACAACAAAAATATCAATTAAATCTGATGTATTGTGATTTAAATCAGTTACATGGGCAAAGAAAGCTTGACATCCTATTTTTCAATAAACGAATAGCTTTATGACTTAAAATGACATTGATTGATTTTAGTGGTCTGGTTGTTTGAATGAAAGCTAACAACCTTACATAACAATCAATTTTAGCAAGATGAGTGGTTAACCAGTCGATTTAAAAAAAATCACACCAAATGCAAGTATTTTCAAAGATATAAAATCAACAAGAAGTGTGAGGGTACCAATTTGAATCAAACAAGATTTGTAAATAATAGATGTAACGAAGGTTTCACCCAACGGAGTTTCAACAGATAAGTCAAAGTTTAATTTCTCAGAAGTTAAGTTCAAACGTTGAGCACAAGTGGGTGAAATAACAGAATGGGTAGAACTGGTATCTAATAAGGTATAGATTTCATAAAAATTTATGATTAACTAACCCGTGATAATTTCATTCGGGTTCCTCGCGTTTTAGGCAGTCACAACAAATGCTCTTCCAGGAACCACTGACTTTGATTTGTCTGGGACAGTCTTTGGTTTCACTATCCCAACTGGTCTTGACTTTGCTATAAAGCTCGTTCCACCCTCAACTGCTTCGTCACACTCCTGATCCATGATTTGAATCATTACTCTTCGATCCATATCGAATTGGGGTTGACCGCAATGCATAGGGTAATTCCAAACTCGATGTTGGATTCTTCCAATTGCTGTCCAAAAAGTGAAATCTATGTCGTCTATTTTGGCCTTTTTGGATCGGACGTCTCTTTCTAAAATATCGACGCGTCGTGCGGCTTTTACCAATGCATCTTCAATTCTCACTCGTTCAGTTGCTTCTTCTTTCAGCTGATCGTTGACATTTGCATTTTCAGATTCCAGCTCTAATATCATATGTTCTGCCAGAGAGAGCTTTTGTTCAAGCCTCGCATATCGAGTAGCAAAATCTTGAATTTCTGTATCCCTTTCTTGAATTATTGTATCCCTTTGTTCCACGGCTGTCTGTCGTTATTCACCCTGCTCTTCTAACTCATTAATACGATCTTGCAGTTCAACATTTCGATCATAAAATTCTCCTAACAAATCCTCCTCCTCGTGTTCCTCTTCTTCCTCACTCTCAGCTGCTACCTCTACGACTAGCTCGGGTGCAACTATTAATTCTTCACTCACCACATGGATATTTCTAATTTCTTCTTCTCCCGACATCACATTATCCTGGTTGGTAGATTAGCGGTGCCTCCACGGTCTCATTCACTCCATTGTTAACATTCTCAGCTGCCATTCTCAAATACTGCCATAAAATAAGGGTTAATTAAATAAATTAACATATCACATATTAACCCTATGCTCCGACTGACCAATTAAATACCACATAAGCTTAGGTAGGATATACTAGTGAAGGATTTACTTGTCTCTCCCCTCCTAGTTCTATTCCCAGATCTCTGCCAGAGACCATATCCCTAAGCTCTGATACCAACTGTGACGCCCCCCAGAATAGGTCCAATCAACTAAACCCATTCTGAGTCGCCAAATACATGGTACAGAATTCAAATACAATCTTTTATATCACACGGTCGTGCAAAATACGACCACACAACTGTGAGTGTCATTACAAATATGTAGAAAATAATAACATTCAAACTAAGTCCTCATTACAATTATTCTCACACTATTTATTAGAAATAGTGAGGACTACTACTGCTCTAACTCGAACCATCACTCTGTCCCCCGACTAGTTCCTACTACATTCTCATTTCCTGAAGTGGACAATAGATGAAAAGGGTGAGCTCAACTAGCCCAGTAAAGAATATATTATGACTAAGATAATGAAAAATAAATTATCGTTAGTCTTCAATAATTCAGATAAAATATTATTGACAACAAGTTTTAGATCAATATTCGCAGCGAAAATAACCATTCATTAGAAGAGTTAAGTAGAGAATGAAGTCTACTATCTTCTATGATTTATAAGTCCATCATCAATATTTTATCCCTGTAACATCAATCAATATATATATCAAATCAAATATTCATCTTTGCACTACGGCCAAAGATATTCATTTGTATCACCAGTGGTTATGTTCATCTCAACACCTGTCCATCTTTGCACTACGGCCAAAGATATTCATTAGGTAATCATTCATCTTTGCTCTACAGGCCAAAGATATTCAGTTATATCACCTTTAGGACAAAGGATGATGAAAAACATTTTAAAGAACGAATCTAATGAGATAAAGGACAATGATTAAGGATTCGTATTTTAGTTTATCCAATTCAAAAATATTTCGTTATAATCAATTGTGGAGCAAAATTCAAGAATAAAGCTCAAAACTTAGATCCAATCAAAGATAGGAACCTTAACAAGCAACTTGGACAAATAGAAGAAAATTTAATTTTTTTCGTGAATAGTGTCGTATACGTGAATAGTAACCCCGACGAAAAAAGTAAGAATTTCATAATAAAATCCAAGACAATATTTTGGTATAATAATATTGAAAAGAATAACATCATTTACGAAAGAAAATAACATCCCTTACCTTAACAGAAGAGTAGTTTTGACTGAAATATCGGATATTATGTGGACAAAAACTTTCACCGTAATCCACAGTCAAACTATCCTTATACTCACAAGAAATACACTCGATATTATACAGAGAAAATTTTCTGATTCTAGTGTGATTTTTATTTCTAACTAAGCACCCTATTTATAGGAAAGATGTGGCACACCATAGTTGACAATTACCTGCAGGCGGCTGATTTGTAGCCTACCCACTTTGAAAAAACACCAGACCAATCTTGGTCTTCATCACATATTATATATATATATATATTAAAACATTTATAATTATTAAAAGAATTCCAATTCCATTTTTTTTCTCTTCGACTTCATTTTATTTTTATACCATAAATTTATTATAACAATATCACCACCTCAAAGTATAAAATTATACTATTATATTATCACATTATAATTTTATAATGTAATATTATAATAATATATTTGAATGAATTAATTTCATCGGAGAAGATAAAATGTCAACTTTAAACAAATGTCTCTTACTAAAAATTCTTCCATTTATATCATACTTGAATAAATATTTACTTTTCATATTTATCAACAATCAATTATTATTCACAAATAATATTATAGAATCACAATATTAACAACCAGATCATTTTCAGGAAAGAGGGGGTCTTCCGATAAGAATTTCTCCTTACTGGCGCGCAATTAAATAACCCCTCCTAGACAGAACTTTCTTAGACATTGTCAATAATGTTATCGAATAATATTATTCAAATAATAAGAGTGACAATTATTGATTTAATAATGTGAAATACTGTGCAATGACAATTATTGAATCAATAATATAAAATATCAACGTAGCAATTATTGATATAAAATATCAACGTAGCAATTATTGAACTAATAAAATATTATGCAATTGTAGCAATTATTGAATCAATAATATAAAATATTGAAAAGTAATTACTGTAACAATTATTGAGTAAATGCCTTATTACGTAAGAATCAATAATTAGAATTAATGTGTAATAACGTGTGCTACTGTACAACACCGCGTATTACTATATTTTAACCACCGGATATTTCAATAGTTCTAACGATAACAACTACGCCGTTATATAAAAAACTTATTTTTATCGTTTTCTTCATCCGACAGTTATTCCGTTGTGGGGCCCACAAATGGCTGTGCCGTCGTACGAATATTCCCCGACAACAAGAATATTCCACGACCAAACGAGTATTCCCCGACAACAATGAATATTTTTTAACCACTTGCTCTTTTTAAAATATTTGCGCATTTTACCCATAACTTACTACATTAATTAAATCAACCCCTTACTATTTCAAAATAATATATAAAGAAAATTAAATATTTATTTATAAAATTCGGGGTCTTACAATTAGTCATGCCAGGGGAGGAGACCGAAGAGATCGAATTAATTTCGGGAAATAAAGCGAAAACTGTAAAAATTGGTTCGGGATTGCCAGAGCCTTTCCGAACAAATCTGATGGAGTTGCTTCGGTGTTATGCCGATGTCTTCGCTTGGGTTCCTAGTGACATGCCTGGGGTGAGTCGGAAAGTGGTTGAGCACAGATTGCAAGTGGATCCAGCTAAGATGCCAGTTCGACAAAAGAGAAGGATTTTCGCGCCAGAAAGACAAAAAATAATTGACGAGTAAGTCGCCAAGTTACTGGCTACAAACTTTATATTCGACATTGACTATCCGGAGTGGATGGCAAACGTGGTTCTGGTACAGAAGCATAATGGAAAATGGCGAGTTTGTATAGACTACACTGATCTGAATAAGGCGTGTCCTAAGGACTTCTATCCTCTGCCTCATATTGACCAACTTATTGATGCAACTTCGGGGATGCCTTACTTATCTTCATAGATGCTTTTTTGGGATATCATCAAATTTCCATGTGTAAGGAGGATGTACCGAAGACAACTTTCATTACTCATCGTCGGTGTATGCCTACAAGAAAGTGACGTTCGGTTTGATTAATGCGGGAGCTACTTATCAGAGAATGATGAACCACATCTTCACGAAGCAGCTGGGAAAGAATATGGAAGTCTATGTTAATGACATGATTGTGAAGAGTATGTCTGTTCGGGGCCATCTGGACGATCTGAAGGAGTGCTTCCAGACAGTTCGTCATTATGATTTGAAGCTGAATCCGACTAAATGCACTTTCGGGCTGGGAGCAGGCAAGTTTTTGGGATATATGGTCAGCAAGAGGGGTATCAAAGCTAATCCAGAGAAAATACAGGCTATCTTGGACATGAAATCCCCACAGTCATACAAGGATGTCCAGCGTTTAACTGGTAAAATAGCATTGTTGCGGAGGTTCATGTCTAAATCGGCAGAAAGGTGCTTGCCGTTCTTTAACACATTGAAAGGGCTGAAGAATGCGAAGACGTTCCAATGGACTTCGGAGTGCGAGGAAGCTTTCCAAGGAATCAAGAGGTACTTATCTTCGGCACCTCTTTTTGTGAAGCCAATTCCTACTGAACCTTTTTATTTGTATCTAGCTGCAAGTTCATTGGCAGTAGGAGCAGTTTTGGTGCGTGAGGATGGGGGTAAGCAGCACCCGGTTTACTATGTGAACCATGCCCTTAAGGACGTAGAAACAAGGTATCCAAACTTTGAGAAGTTTGCCTTTGCTTTGATCATTGCTAGTAGAAAGCTTCGTCAGTATTTCCAAGGTCGGGTAATAGTGGTATATACGGATCAGCCACTGAAGAAGGTGTTGGGGAAGCCAGAGGTTTCGGGGTGACTTGCTGCGTGGATGATGGAATTATCTCAATTCTTCATAGAATACTATCTACGGATAGCTATTAAAGGCCAAGCCTTGGTCGATTTTATGGTAGAGTGCTCGTTTTCCGAAGCTAATGGGATCCTAAATGAAGTGGAGGGATCTACGGAAACAGTGGCTACACTTCAGCAGGCACACGATTCTTAGACCTTATATATTGATGGATCTTCTACTTCGGACCTTGGTGGTGCTGGGATCATTCTAACGAGTTTGGAGGGATCATTCTGATAGACTTTAGTACTTTGGCTCGTGTGAATTTCAAGGTGTTGGTCAAACTGATAATTCAAACGCTGATGCATTGTCGAAGCTAGCTACAACTGAATCCAGCGCTTTTGACGGGATAGTTTACTTGGAAATCTTGAAACAAGCTAGCATCCAGCATAAGGAAGTAATGTGCGTAGAGCGGTCTAATTATTGGATGACCCCATAAATAAAGTATGTAGCAGAGGGCATACTACCTTTAGATCAAATGTTGGCTAAGAAGGTGAGATACAAAAGTGCAAACTTCATACTTATTGATGGAGATCTGTATCGAAGGGCTTATTCCTATCCATTGCTGAAGTGCTTGGTTCTGTCTGAAGCTGAATATACCCTTCGGGAGGTTCATGAAGGTATCTGTGGTGATCACATGGTCGCGAAGTCGTTAGCGTATAAAGTGCTTCGTCAAGATTTTTATTGGCCAATAATTTTCAAAGAGGCAACCGATTATGTGAAGAAATGTCCGAAATGCCAGTTGAATAGTCCAATCCCACATCAGCCACCAGAAGAGCTATACTCAGTTTTATCTCCTATACCTTTTGCTATCTAGGGGGTAGATATACTGGGTCCACTCCCGAAAGCGAAAGGTCGGGTCAGTTTTGTTATAATGGCAATTGATTATAGGACTAAGCGGGTAGAGGCGAAGCCGGTTCGGCTAATAACGGAGCAAGAATGCCTGAAGTTTCTGAAGGAGTCAGTAGTATTTTGATTTGGTATTCCTATGGTGGTAATTTCAGATAATGGATGCCAGTTCGTTGGATCAAAATTTTAGGCATTCTTGAAGGAGTTAGGGATTCAGCATCAGAAAACTTCAGTTGCTCATCCACAATCTAATGGGCAAGTTGAGGTGACTAACAGAATACTCCTGAATGGGATCAAGAGAAGGCTGGACGATTCTAAAGGAAAATGGCCTGAAGATTTACTTAGCATGCTATGGGCTTACCGAACTACGCCCAGGACTACAATGGGAGACTCCTCATTTAGACTGGTATACGATTCTGACGCTCTAGTTTCTGTGGAAACTGGGTCTACAAGTCTTCGGGTTAGTAAGTTTAAAGAATTGTATAATGATGAGGGACTCAAAGCTAACTTAGATCTGTTCGAAGAAGTCCGAGAGGCAGCCTTGATAAAATTTGCTACATATCAACGTCGTGTGGCTAAATACTATAACAAAGGGGTAAAGCTTCGGAGATTTGAAGTTGGGGATTTTGTTCTTCGGGAGGTAGAGGCTTCTACACCTCAGAATATGGGTAAACTCATGCCAAATTGGGAGGGCCATTATAAAGTCGTTAGCGTACTGAAGCCCGGAACTTACCGGTTGCGAGCCTTAGATGGGTCTGAGATTAAGAATACTAGGCATGCTGGAAGGCTCCGCAAATATTTTCAGTAGAGTTAGTGTCAAAGCCCAAAAGTCTGTAACTACTACGACAATTATTAATAAAAGTGGCTTTTTTCTCCAATGATGGCTTTTCTTCCTGATAGTTATAAGGATGGATCCCTTCGACTCTTTTGACAAGTGAAGAGGAATATTTTTTGGGACGAACCTGTTCGGCTCTCGGAGAGAACGAGGTTGCCAGCTTGGTATAAGGTTGGATTCCTTCGTCTCCTCTTAGCAAAGAGAACTATTGATGGTCCAACCCATTCGGCTCTCTGAGAGAACGTGGTCACCAGTTATAAGGTTGGATCCCTTTGACTTTTTTGACAAGTGAAGAGGAATATTTTTTGGGTTGAACCTGTTCGGCTCTCGGAGAGAACGAGGTTGCCAGTTTGGTATAAGGTTGGATTCCTTCGCCTCCTCGTAGCGAAGTGAACTATTGATGGTCCAACTCCTTCGGCTCTCGGAGAGAACGTGGTCACCAGTTATAAGGTTGGATCCCTTTGACTTTTTTGACAAGGGAAGAGGAATATTTTTTCGGTTGAACCTGTTCGGCACTAGGAGAGAACGAGGTTGCCAGCTTGGTATAAGGTTGGATTCCTTCGTCTCCTCATAGCGAAGCGAACTATTGATGGTCCAACCCGTTCGGCTCTCGGAGAGAACTGTGGTCACCAGTTATAAGGTTGGATCCCTTCGACTTTTATGACAAGCGAAGAGGAATTTTTTTGGGTTGAACCTATTCGGCTCTCGGAGAGAACGAGGTTGTCCAGCTTGGTATAAGGTTGGATTCCTTCGTCTCCTCGTAGCAAAGAGAACTATTGATGGTCCAACCCATTCGGCTCTCGGAGAGAACGTGGTCACCAGTTATAAGGTTGGATCCCTTCGACTTTTTTGACAAGCGAAGTGGAATATTTTTTGGGTTGAACCTGTTCGGCTCTCAGAGAGAACGAGGTTGCCAGCTTGGTATAATGTTAGATTCCTTCGCCTCCTCATAGCGAAGTAAACTATTGATGGTCCAACCCATTCGGCTCTCAGAGAGAACGTGGTCACCAGTTATAAGGTTGGATCCCTTCGACTTTTTTGACAAGCAAAGTGGAATATTTTTTGGGTTGAACCTGTTCGGCTCTTGGAGAGAACGAAGTTGCCAGCTTGGTATAAGGTTGGATTCCTTCGCCTCCTCGTAGCGAAGCGAACTATTGATGGTCCAACCCGTTCGGCTTTCAGAGAGAACGTGGTCACCAATTATAAGGTTGGATCCCTTCGTCTCCTCGTAGCGAAGTAAAATATATTTTTGGCTGAATAGGACAGCGAAGTGAATATTTTCTGTCTAACCCCTTCGGCTCTTGGAGGGAACGAAATTACCAAATTGTTATGAGGCTGAATAACATTACAAGTTCTTCGAAACTAATGTTCTTATTAAAAGATCGGTGAATTATTCATTCCAACAATGACATATAATACTCTTCGGTAACGAGTAAGTCTCATCTTATATTGTTACTTGATTTATTTGAAGTTTTAAGCTCAGATTGTATATTGTTTAAATAACAGTATAATTTAAACTGAAAAGGAGTAAAAAGGGATAAGATATATTTCATTAAACATAATAAAGAAATTACAATCATTGAAATTTGTACAAGTTTATAAGGGATAGATTATCTTCGCCATCACCCTTCGTCTTCATCATTGGAAGAGTTAAGGAGTAATGGATTCAGAGAGACAACAACTAGTTTTTCTTTGCCATTGCTTCGGGCCTGTTCATAGCCCTCATCACACATCTGAACTATTTCATTTGTTAATTTGACAGACTTACGGTATTCAGTTTGAATTTCTTTCCGAAGATCCTCGGTAAGAAGAAGGTCGGCCAATTTAAGGTCGCGAAGTTCCTTTTCAGCTTTGCCCCACAGGTCAAATTGTCATTCCTCGAATTTTTTGGCCTCGATGAATGCTTGGGTCAGATTTTGATTATTCTGAGTTAGTTGCTCGTTGGCCCGTAGCAAGCCTTCATTTTGTTCAGCAGTCCTTTGTTGAAGGGCTTCGACTGCTACTAGTTGTTCCTTCATCTTGGCAAGATCGTTTTGGAGACCTTTACAGTTGAAGCAGATATTTTCGTGTTAACTTCTCTCCTTTGCCAGCGCAGACCTTAAAATAGCATTTTCTCTTCAGGCCGCCTCTTCTTCGGCTTCGGCCTCTTTATACCTTTGATAGAGACGCCCGAAGATTCCATTTGCCTGCAGTTATCCTGAGTTAATACAATGCCTAAAGAAGATATTTGTAAGAGAAAATGGTTAAGTACTTACTCTAGCCTGGTTAGCCAGGCCTTCTTCCATCAGGTCAGTGATGGAGCTGTTGCTGAACTGATGGTTGTCTGTGTCCAGAACGAAAGAATTATAGAGATGTAGAGGGAAGTCTTCGTTCTGATTAGGCCACAAGCTAGGCGATCGAGAATCACCAGACGTTGACCCAAAGAAAGGAGGATTTAATCGTTGTGGAGAGGATATTGGCTGGTCCTCAGCTAATGATTGGTCATTTGGAGGATGCTTTTTCTTTCGAATAAGAGGAGAACTTGATGAGTGGGTTTTATACCTACGAATCGGTAGTTGTTATAGCATGATTATACATATTTTCAAGTATTTTGCCTATTATTTCTACTGGGTGTATACGTTTTTGTGCAAATAATAAAATGGAGGTGAAAGTAGCTTTAAATGACAAATTTGTATGTATATGCCTATTATTTAATGTTTCTTCTCTTTTATTGTTCCTAAATATACTCAATAATCTTTTATTTTTATGTTAGGTACAATTGAAGAGGTCCGTGACGTTGGAAATAATTTAGACACAAATTGAGTATTATTGGACCAACATAATTAGAGCTAAAATATGAGAACAGGACAACTCAATGGAACCAATAGGGCTGACCCAATTAGACAATGGGTCAAGAAGGCATCAAAACTATCAAGTGGGCCACGAGAATTGGGAAAATAATGGATTAGGGGCATTGCACTCACGAAATCAGCACTTAGCAGCCATGCAACACACTAAGCATGCAGGCTACATATAAAATCAACATGGGAAAGTAAGTGGGTCAACAGCTTATTATAGGATAGTACCTTAATGTGGTGCTGAAGCTTACAAAGGAAAGAATTAACAAGAAGGCAACTGATTGATGTGGGCCACGTATGAATGGAGCAGCTAGTAATTGGACCACGGGTGCAGCTGCTTGCTAAGGAGTTTGAGTAAACATGACCATGCAAGATAATAGCCGGCTGGGCAGAGACATTACCCGCTGGGGCGGGGAGGCGGCATCAGGTGCTTATTGAATCCATTTTGCCGAATGGCAAGTTGTGCATTAATGAAATAGAAGTGGGCTGACATTATTATAAATGGACGGTGCACAAGAAGGCTTGATAAAAGGCGGCTAAGTTATGAAGGGGCCATGTCCAAGGTAGTAGCTCACGAAAGTAGCATAGGCTGGCAAGCTAATTAGGTTAAGTGGGCCACGCATTCAAGGCAACTATTTAGGGGGTTATGTGTTTATGAATTAAGTAGCAAGGATTTAATCTCCTACCATCAGCAGTCAAAAGACGGACCTCGACTGGCAAAGGAATTAGTGTGCATGCATTATGTGAGTGGGCTGCAAAGGATTGGGAGCTAGCAGGCCACGTTGGCTGCAGCTTAGGAAGAAGAGGAGTGTGAAAATTGAAGGGACTTTGAAGTTTCAGCTTACGAACAGGAGGTTAACCCGCCGGGGCAGGTGAGTAGCAAAAGAACTCCCCGCTGGGGCGGGAAGGCGCGCCTGCCATATGGTTATTTCTTTTTCCGGGTCGGACAGGGAAGCAAGAAGGAGATGTTTAGGGGCTGTAGCTACTATGATATACAAGGGATCGTATGGACATATAGAGAGGGGGCAGAGCCACCAATAAACCCTATTTTTGTGGATCTAACTAGAAGAAGAGAATTGAAGCGGAGCTGATCGTATAAACACGGAGCAAATTTGGAGACTGTAACGACAGGAGTTTTATATTCCTATTTTTCTTAATCCATATTATCTTTGTATTTGTTATGATTAATACTCTGTGGATTATGGATTTTATTTCATTCGTTATGAACTAATTATTTATTTAAGCCTATGACGGATCTTATTATGTAATGGAGGATTATTTATTTTTAAATCCAATTTATGGAGGTTGTTTCTAGGTTATTTACTATGTGTGTGATTAATTTATATAATTTCCTGATCAACGATTATTCTGTTATTTCTTATGAACTTGTGAAGGAACATAGGAGATTAGAACTGGCCATAGTGACATATGTTTGTGAATTCTGCATAGATAGAATTCGTGATTCGTGTTTAGGATAGATATATTCCTTTATGCCATATGTAATCTGAAAGAGAACTTGGTAATAAATTCTGGTTAATTATAATTCACATAAAAATATAGTGAGTTAGTTAATTGGGATATCTTATTTGAATCTATCATATGTGGATACAAATAAGTACGGATATTATGCATCGTGAGGTGGTTTTATCTACATTGGTGTTTTTGATTAATAACCTGGTGGTAATTGAAATAAACTAGGGACAAAAGATATTATCTGAAGTGAAATAATAAGTGAAGTTGTAGGCTTAATTCTCTCAATTCTGTTAATATCTCGATTTAGTGTGTGGTTACTTTCATTATTAATTTAGTTATAGAAGAACATATCTTTTTACTGATAGTTTGATAAAGTTGAAATACTCTAAAATTGGTACTTGTTTGATTAAATAGTAATTATTGTCTCTGTGGGTATGATCTTTGATTTATCACTATATTACTTGTTGACCACGTACACTTGCATGTTGCGCGTAGAAAATACATAACAAGTTTTTGGCGTCGTTGCCGGGGACAATAGTTGCGTTTATTATTTACAATATCGATTTAAGTAGATCAATTTTAATTAAACATATATATATTTATTCTTATTTTTGTTATTTGGATATTTCAGGTACTTTCGATTAGTGCATGCACACTTAATCGAAGAAACCAGAGTTGTTGCCCTTTGAGGACGATATCGATAAACGGTTTAGGGGGGTAACTAAGTGGATTGCAAAGAATCGACAGGAATTTGAAATACCCAAAACAACCATGGCGGACCAGCAACAGGATGACAAACCAACGAAGGATTATGATATACCAAAAATCTCAGAAATCCATTCAAGTATAGCCAGGCCAGCAAATAATGCAAATAACTTTGAGATTAAGCTTGGAACAATACAGATGGTGCAGAACACATATCAGTTTGGGGGTCTTCCAAATGATCACATCTTCACTTTTATAGAAATCTGCGACACTTTCAAGTGCAATGGAGTGTCAGATGATGCACTCAAGTTGAGATTATTTCCCTTCTCGCTCAGAGATAAGGCGAAGGCTTGGCTACATTCTGAACCACCGGGGTCAATTACGACATGGAATGACCTAGCACAGAAATTTTTGGCCAAGTCCTTTCCACCATCGAGGACACACAAGATAGGGTCGAAGATATCTGCATTTGCATAGTATCAAGGGGAGCCACTGTATGAAGCATGGGAAAGATACAAAGAATTGTTGAGGAAGTGCCCTCATCACGAATTTCCACCATGGATGCAGTTGAGTAATTTTTACAACGGAGTATCGAGTCAGATACGGTCTAGCATTGATGCAGCGTCACAGGGAGCCTTTCTGACGAAGAAATTTGAAGACGGATGGGCATTGATAGAAACGATGGCTTCGAATGGGTACCAATGGCCGACTGAAAGATTGACTCAGCCCACAGTAGCGGGTGTTCTGCAAGTGGATCATTCGACAGCTATATTAGCACAACTGGCATCGTTACAAAAGAGTATTGAGACCATGACAAAGGGAAACATGCAGCAGGTAGCAGTTGTATGCGAACTTTGTGCAGGAGAACATTCGATTGAACAGTGTGCAATCAACCCAGCCGCAGTTAATTACGTGGGTAACTATAACAGATCAGCCAACACATACCAGAATACATATAATCAAGGGAACAGAAACTACCCAAACTTCTCATGGAGTAACACACAGAACCAACAACAGGCTCCACGACAACCATACCCTCCTGGTTTTCAGAATCCGCAGCAACGGCAGTACCACAACAGGAGGAAAAGCTAGGTTGGGAAGAAGTTATAGCCAGAGTCAGAAAAGAAAATGAATTGGCGAGGAAAGAGACGAAGGCTCTCGCGGTGGACATGAAGAATCTAATGATTCAAATAGGACAGATAGCAAGTGCAATAAATAACCGGCCCTAGGGATCGTTGCCTAGCGACACCGAGAAGAATCCGAAGGGAGGACATGAGCAATGTCAGGCGGTGACACTCAGGAGTGGAAAATAGTTAGATGAGCTAGATTTGGAGAAGCCGGTAATCGAGAAGCAAGTCGAGGCCAATAAGGGACAAATAGTGGAAAAAGAGGCAGGAGAAACACCAGCAGAAAAGGAACAAGTGGTTACACCAGTAGTTTATCCTCCACTGCCATTTCCACAAAGACTCCACAAACAAAAACTACAGCAACAGTTCACAAATTTCCTGGAAGTATTCAAGAAGCTGCATTTAATATACCGTTTGCGGAGGCATTAGAGCAGATGCCCAGTTATGCTAAGTTCATGAAGGACATTCTTTCAAAGAAAAAAAGACTATAGGACTTCGAAACTGTGGCACTGACAGAAGAATGTAGTGCAATTCTGCAAAAGAAGCTTCCACCGAAGTTGAAAGATCCGGGTAGTTTTACCAATCCATGCACTATAGGAAGTGTAACCTTCAACAAATGCCTTTGTGATTTAGGTGCCAGTATTAACCTTATGCCACTATCAGTTTACACTCAGCTAGGATTACCAGCACCTAAACCCACTAACATCTCCCTACAATTGGCAGACAGATCAGTAACTTATCCCCGGGGAATTGTCGGAGACATTTTGGTGAAAGTGGACAAATTACTCTTCCCAGCAGATTTCATCATCCTTGATTTTGAAGAAGATAAGGAAATTCCAATAATTCTCGGATGACCATTCTTGGCTACTGTTAATACACTCATCGACGTGCAGAAAGGAGAGTTGACCATGAGGGTGCACGATCAACAAGTCACCTTCAATGTATTCAAGGCCATGAACTTTCCCAAGGAAGACGAGGAATGTTACCAGGTGGATACAGTGGTGGATGAGGAACAACTGCGGATACTGAATACTGACCCACTAGAAATAGCATTGATGGAAGAATGTGATGAGGAGGATGAGGAAATAATAGAATATATACAGCTGTTGGAAGCAATTCCGAGAGCAAATAGATTCACACCACCAGGTTAATCGTTGGAAATGGAAGGAGCTTTATCAGAAAAAATCAAGCCATCTCTCCAGGAACCACCTAAGCTTCAACTTAAGCCATTACCTGATCACCTCAGGTATGCATTTTTAGGCGATTCATCTACTTTACCTGTTATTATTGCATCTACACTTAACCCAATGCAGGAAAGTAGGCTGCTGAGAGTGTTAAGGGAACATAAATCGGCTATTGGCTGGACCATAGCCGACATTAAAGGGATCAGTCCATCATTCTGCATGCACAAGATCCTGATGGAGGAAGATAGCAAGCCCACAGTAGAACAACAGAGGAGGCTCAATCCTATAATGAAAGAAGTGGTGAAGAAGGAGATCTTGAAATGGCTAGACGTAGGAATCATCTACCCAATTTTAGACAGTGCTTGGGTGAGTCCGGTCCAAGGTGTGCCGAAAAAGGGTGGTATGACAGTGGTGAAGAACGAAAATAATGAGTTAATACCGACAAGAACAGTAACTGGCTGGAGAGTCTGCATGGATTATAGAAAACTAAATAAGGCGACTAGAAAGGATCATTTCCCCTTGCCTTTCATTGATCAGATGTTGGACAGATTAGCCGGACATGAATATTACTGCTTATTGGACGGGTATTCCGGATACAACCAGATCGTCATTGCACCAGAGGATCAAGAAAAGAAGATATTCACATGTCTATATGGCAGCTTTGCCTTTAGAAGGATGTCATTCGGACTGTACAATGCACCGACAACATTTCAGCGGTGCATGATGGCGATATTTTCAGATATGGTGGAGCGAAGTGTTGAGGTCTTTATGGACGATTTCTCCGTCTTTGGGGAGTCGTTTGATAGATGCCTCGAAAATCTGGTATTGGTTTTGAAGAGGTGTGTGGAAACGAACCTGGTGCTCAACTGGGAAAAGTGCCACTTTATGGTCCAAGAGGGGATAATTCTTGGTCACAAAGTCTCAGGAAAAGGATTGGAAGTCGACCGAGCAAAGTTAGAAACAATTGAAAATCTGCCACCGTCGACATCGGTAAAGGGTATTCGGAGTTTTCTCGGTCATGCTGGATTCTACAGACGGTTTATCAAGGACTTCTCAAAAATCACTAAACCACTCTATAGTCTATTAGAAAAAGATGTCCCATTCAAATTTGATGAAGACTGTCGAGTGGCTTTTGAACAATTAAAGAAGAAGTTGACCACGGCACTCGTAATAATAGCACCTGATTGGACCAAGCCCTTCGAACTCATGTGTGACGTAAGTGCTTTTGCATTTGGAGCAGTACTAGGACAGAGACAAGATAAAATCTTTTATGCCATCTACTATGCAAGCAAGACTCTAACGGATGCACAGTTAAAATACACTACCACGGAAAAAGAACTACTTGCGGTTGTGTATGCCTTTGACAAGTTCCGTTCATACTTGGTGGGAACTAAGGTGGTGGTGTACACCGACCATTCAGCCATCAGGTATTTAGTTGAGAAGAAAGACGCAAAGCCAAGGCTTATCCGTTGGGTGTTGCTACTACAGGAAATTGACCTGGAAATCAAGGATAGAAAGGGGACAGAGAACCAGGTGGCCTATCACCTCTCACGACTTGAGAACCCAAAGCAGGAGGAAACAGACAAGTTAGCAATCAATGAGCTATTTCATGACGAGCAACTATTTTCGATAAACGGCGAGTTTCCGTGGTATGCGGACTTCGCCAATTACGTGGTCAGTAACGTCCTCCCACCAGACTTGTCCCGTCACTAAAAGAGAAAATTCTTACACGATGTAAAGTGGTACATGTGGGACGAACCATACTTATTTTTGCCAATGTGCTGATAAAATGATCCGACGATGCATACCGAAAAGTGAAGTGGAGAGTATCCTACAAGCGTGTCACGCATCACCATATTGGGGACACTATGGGATTAATCGCACAGCAGCAAAAGTTCTTCAATCAGGATTCTATTGGCCCACGTTGTTCAGACACACACATCAATGCGTGAAGAATTGTGATAGATGTCAGAGAGTGGGGAATATATCGAAACGGAATGAAATGTCATTGAACATGATCTTGGAAGTCGAGGTTTTCAACGTATGGGGGATCGATTTCATGGGACCCTTTCCATCTTCATTCAGCAATCTGTACATCCTCTTAGTTGTAGATTACGTCTCGAAATGGGTTGAAGCGGTGGCATTACCGAAAAATGATGCAAAAGTGGTGTTAAGGTTCCTGCAAAAAAATATATTCACTCAGTTCGAAACCCCACGAGCAATCATTAGCGATGAAGGGAGCCACTTCTGTAACGAATACTTCACTGCTCTTGTGGCATGTATAGGGTAAAACATCGGGTTGCCACAGCCTAGCACCCGCAAATAAGTGGACAAGCGAAGGTGTCTAACAGGGACGTCAAAAGAATTTTGGAGAAAGTTGTAAATCCAAATAGGAAGGACTGGTCAGTGAAGTTAGACGATGCTTTGTGGGCATACCGGACTGCCTACAAGACTCCGTTAGGCATGTCTCCTTACCAACTTGTATACGAGAAAGCATGCCACCTGCCGGTAGAACTCGAGCATCGAGCATATTGGGCAATCAGAAAGCTGAATTTTGATCTGTCAGCAGCAGGTGAAAAACAGTTGTTACAACTCAATGAACTAGACGAATTTCGCTTGCAGGCGTATGAGAATTCAAAGTTGTACAAGGAAAGGGTGAAGAAATGGCATGATCAGAAAATAATACACCGCCAGTTTGAACCGGGTCAATCAGTACTGTTATTCAACTCTCGGTTGAAATTATTCCCCGAAAAGCTGAAGTCTGGATGGTCAGGACCATTCACAATAAAGACGGTAATCCTGTATGGCGCCGTTGAATTATTCACCAAAGAATCAACCGAAACATTTAAAGTCAACGGGCAACGGTTAAAGCATTACTGGGGCGAAAAAATTGATCGCCAAGCAACCACGGTCGACCTGGCCGAACAAAAATGAAACACAAAATGAGTCAAGCTAAAGACTTAAAATTAAGCGCTTGATGGGAGGCAACCCAACTGTTATATTTTTTTATTATTGTTATTTTATTTACATTTATATCATCTAGTGTAATATTGTAGCATACTTAGTAATTTTTCTTCATAATACATGTCTAACAAGTTTTATGTTATGCTTGTGAGAATACAGGATAGTTGCAAGGCAATACCACTCAAACATAGCATCAAAGTGAGGCCACATAACCACATAAGGATAGTCAAAGGAAATTTGCAAAGGTGATGAATTGACTTTGAACAATCAGTAGCACAGGACCCCACGCTGGGGCGGTTATATAATCAAATTCCGCCGGGGCTGGGATAGCAAAGTTCGGACAGTGAGTTCTTCCGCCGGGGTGGGGAATTAAAAGCGAATGGTTCCGCTGGGGAGGAGAGACGGGATTCTGCAATCTTAAATTCGACAATTCATGTTTCTTATCCCATTACAGCCACCACAATCCTAAACCTCCACTATCATATCACTCCATTACCTATCCTCCCCCACTATCCTATCTCAACTAAACTACCCACTCACAAATCCTATATCACTACCCATTACCAAAACTCAACTCCCCATCCCAAATCATACTACCCCATCTTATATTTCCCAATTCCCATATTACCCCACTACGATATACTCCTTCCCCCACGAAATTGCAGACCACGTCTAACACCTCACGAATCACCCCAATAACCCCATCTAAACCTCATCCCCCTACATCCCCATAACGCAAGCCCACGTAATCCTCAGTTACTACCCCCATCGCGACATACCACCCATTATCCCAATTGCAGCAAACACTCAAACATGCATAATTATAAATCCAAGTAACCAAGGTAAGTGCTTCAATTTGGGAAATTATTTTTGACGACAAATTGGGAGTGCTTTTGTTGTTTTGGACAGTGCCAGTACATTGAACCTACTTGTGATATTATACTTGCTTGCTTGGTTGAGTAACAAAATTTGGGGGTATCCTAGAGAGCAAACTCACTCAACACAACCCAACCTGACAGTGCACACCAAGTGTTTGACGAAAGTCCTAAACACCAAGTCTTTAGCAATTCTTCAAGTTTGCGTGCAACATTATGCCTCCACGCCCACAAAAAAACAAAAGGGCGAAGGGTCCTCATCCGCTGCCGCTCCACCATTCGACAGAAAAAAATTTCGAAACGCGGCCGCCGCT
Source organism: Panax stipuleanatus (assembly GCA_020205555.1). NCBI lineage: Eukaryota > Viridiplantae > Streptophyta > Magnoliopsida > Apiales > Araliaceae > Panax > Panax stipuleanatus. Next base: position 60,437,568 of record CM035121.1, on the reverse strand, counting down.
GAACGTTTTGAATATGTGTCAGGAAAAGCCATCATCTCCGAACGTGGACTTAGACCGGATCCCATAGATGGCGAAATGCACAGGCAAATCAATGAATGACTGTGGCACTATTTCACACAACAGCCGGAACCAGCAGTGGTAACAGTAGTGAAAGAATTCTATGCCAATGCGGAGAACGTCCTTCCATATAGAGCTTTTGTAAGAGGCAAATTGGTCGATTTCAGTCCCGAAGCAATCAATGCTTTCTTCAATATCCCACCGCCTACTATGTGTTAGTACACTCAGATGCGTGACGCCGGGATAGACTATGATCGACATATTAAAGAAATATGCAAGCCGGACACTGTCTGGGTAAAAGATAGTCAAAAAGGTATCATCGTCCCGACCTCCGCTTTGAACAAATATAGAAAAGTCTGGTATTCTTTCCTCTATGCTAAACTACTGCCTTCAACACACACCAGTGATATCACTAAAGAGAAAATCTCACTATTGTATGCAATGGTCAAATATCTTGGCATCAATATTGGGACGGTCATTAATTTTTCAATTCGCTGCTGTTTGCAAGGTGGAATATCCGGAGGATTACCGCACCCATCCTTAATCACTAGGTTGTGTTTATAAGCAGGCGTAGTCTGTACACCGAATGAGCCAGTCCAATCACCTTCGATGGTTCTGGATTCAAAGCTGATAAACAGATTTGAGTCATGGACGGGAGCTCTGGCACATCCTCGTGGCCTCGGGTTTATAGTTTCAGAAGCGGAAGAGGAGGCTCGAGGTGAGGAAAATCGAATGTCTGACGAGGAAGTGGAACCACAAGCATCGTCCACATCAACAACTGCCATGTTTAGACGACTTCAACGAAGAATTGACCGCATAGCGGAGCGACAGAATCACATATTCGCTACACAGAACACTTTTAATGTCGTTCTTGCTGAGGCTTTCTCCCGCCTCAACACCGCCACTGGTCCACTCCAGTTCCCTGCTCCATAGCCGATCCTGCCATACCCACCATCTGACTCAGACATCGAGGAGGGGGCCGACCCGAATGTTTGACTGAACAAGGAAGTCCTCTACACTTCAATTCTATATGTTTCACAATGAGGGCATTGTTTCATTTAAGTTTGGGGGTGTGTTGTGTTTTAATCATCATAAATTTGATTAGCATGTGCATGAATGGTTAGAATATGTATAGTTGCATAGTAGGTTAATTAGAATTTGCATAGTAGAGTAGTTTAAGTTTTTATGCTTATCAAATATTTAAAAAAAATTAAAAAATCATAAAAGACCAAAAAGAGTTTTAATTAGGATTGTATGAGTCAGTATGTCAGTGGTAAGAAATAACTTTAACTTGTGATGAGACTGGACTTACATAAGAATATAAACATAATGAAAATCAGAATGTTGATGTGTATTCAATCCTTTGCATGAGTCTTTACCTGTTTGACATTATTGCACTAGTTAGCACGACAGACACCAATTTAGTCAACTCAGTTCGAATAGTCACATAATTGTCGTCTTGAATAGAAATTAGGTTTTAATAAAGGAAATTTAGTGAACTTGTATTAGTGACTAAGGTTAGACTGAAACATAAGTTTGGGGGAAGATATGGGAGCTATCTGAAAGAAGAAAAAAAATCAAAAAAAGAAAAGAATTGAAAAGAGAAAAAAATAGAAACATGAATAAACACCGTGACTTGTTTAGTTTCGTGGCTGGTGGTACTCGAGTAAGTACGCCCCAGGGGATGTCTTTACACCCAGCGCCCTAAAGCCATTCGGTTTGGGAGTCGTTGGTCGAAAACTCACTACATGAGTATTACTGAAGAGCCTAAGGGAATTAAACATTGCACAGTCATGAGGAAATGTGAGATACGGAAAAAGAGTAAAATGCTTCCGTGAATAAAGAAAGATAGAAAATCTCCCATATTAACTTCCGACTTGGTTAATGTTTACTTGAATTCACCGTACTTGGTTCACGCGATTTCTTGAGTTGAACTCTGACTACATTCTAAGACGCGTATTATGTTATATATTTGATCTGTAGTTGGGTATATGGTTGTTAAACACACACACAGCAATGGTGTTGATAGGTAAAGATTCATAAATTGGTTTTAACTGCAGATATGTCTCGGGTTGGATTTAATGTTTATATCTGTTGTGAATTCTCTGAGGCAATGAGTTAGCTTTGTAAACACTGACAGTTACAGTCATGAGCATTGTATATTTTTGCATATGCATAGTTTTTGCTTGAGGACAAGCAAAGTCTCAAGTTTGGGGGTATTTGATGAGTGGGTTTTATACCTACGAATCGGTAGTCGTTATAGCTTGATTATGCATGTTTTTGAGTATTTTGCCTATTATTTCTACTAGGGTGTATACATTTTTTTGGAAATAATGAAATGGAGGTGAAAGTAGCTTTAAAGGACAAATTTGTATGTATATGCCTATTCTTTAATGTTTCTTCTATTTTATTGTGCCTAAATATACTCAGTAATCTTTTATTTTTATGTTAGGTACAATTGAAGAGGTCCGTGACGTTGGAAATAATTTAGAGACAAATTGAGTATTATTAGACCAACGGAATTAGAGCTAAAATATGAGAACAGGACAACTCAATGGAACCAATAGGGCTGACCTAATTAGACAATGGGTTAAGAAGGCATCAAAACTATCAAGTGGGCCACGAAAATTGGGAAAAGAATGGATTAGGGGCATTGCACTCACGAAATCAGCACTTAGCAGCCATGCAACACACTAAGCATGCAGGCTACATATAAAATCAACATGGGAAAGTAAGTGGGTCAACATCTTATTATAGGATAGTAGCTTAATGTGGTGCTGAAGCTTACAAAGGAAAGAATTAACAAGAAGGCAACTGAATGATGTCGGCAACGTATGAATGGAGCAGCTGGTAATTGGACCACGGGTGCAGCTGCTTGCTAAGGAGTTAGAGTAAACATGACCATGCAATAAAATAGCCGGCTGGGCAGAGACATTACCTGTTGGGGCGGGGAGGCGGCATCAGGTGCTTATTGAATCCATTTTGCCGAATGGTAAGTTGTGCATTAATGAAATATGAGTGGGCTGACATGATTATAAATGGATGGTGCACAAGAAGGCTTGATAAAAGGCGGCTAAGTCATGAAGGGGCCATGTCCAAGGTAGTCGCTCACGGAAGTAGCATAGGCTGGCAAGCTAATTAGGTTAAGTGGGCCACACATACAAGGCAACTATTAAGGGGGTTATGGGTTTATGAATTAAGTAGCAAGGATTTAATCTCCTACCATCAACAGTCAAAAGACGGGCCTCGGCTGGCAAAGGAATTAGTGTGCATGCATTATGTGAGTGGGATGCAAAGGATTGGGAGCTAGCAGGCCACGTTGGCAGTAGCTTGGGAAGAAGGGCAGTGTGAAAATTGAAGGGACTTTGAAGCTTCAGCTTGCGGACAGGAGGTTAACCCGCCGGGGCGGGTGAGTAGCAAAAGAACTCCCCGCTGGGGCGGGGAGGCGCGCCTGCCATATGGTTATTTCTTTTTCTGGGTCAGACAGGGTAGCAAGAAGGAGATGTTTAGGGGCTGTGGCTACTATGATATAAAAGGGATCGTATGAACATATAGAGAGGGGGGAGAGCCACCAGTAAACCCTATTTTTGTGGATCTAACTGTAAGAAGAAGAGAATTAAAGCGGAGCTGATTGTATGAACACGGAGCAAATTTGGAGACAGTAACGACAGGAGTTTTATATTCCTATTTTTCTTAATCCATATTATCTTTGTATTCGTTATGATTAATACTTTGTGGATTATAGATTTTATTTCATTCGTTATGAACTAAATATTTATTTAAGCCTATAACGGGTCTTATTATGTAATGGAGGATTAATTATTTTGAAATCCAATTTATGGAGGTTGTTTCCAGGTTATTTACTATGTGTGTGATTAATTTATATAATTGCCTGATCAACGATTATTCTGTTATTTCTTATGAACTTGTGAAGGAACATAGGAGATTTGAACTGGCCATAGTGACATATGTTTGTGAATTCTGCATAGATGGAATTCGTGATTCGTGTTTAGGATAGATATATTTCTTTACGCCATATGTAATCTGAAAGAGAACTTGGTAATAAATTCTGGTTAATTGTAATTCACATAGAAATATAGTGAGTTAGTTAATTGGGATGTCTTATTTGAATCTATCATATGTGGATACAAATAAGTACGGATATTATGCATCGTGAGGAGGTTTTATCTACATTAGTGTTTTTGATTAATAACCTGGGGGTAATTGAAATAAACTGGGGACAAAAGATATTATCTGAAGTGAAATAATAAGTGAAGTTGTAGGCTTAATTCTCTCAATTCTGTTAAGATCTCGATTTAGTGCGTGGTTACTTTCATTATTAATTTAGTTATAGAAGAACATATCTTTTTACTGATAGTTTGATAAAGTTGAAATACTCTAAAATTGGTACTTTTTCGATTAAATAGTAATTATTGTCTCTGTGGGTACGATCTTTGATTTATTACTGTATTACTTGTTGACCACGTATACTTGCGTGTTACACGTAGAAAATACATAACATAATTGAGTTCAACCTCGACTTCATCAAGTTCGATGGGCGAAGGTGAAGGTGGATGTTGATTCGATTCAGAAGGAGGTACCCTCAATTCTTCGGTTGTGAGAGGTATAATGTTGACTTTAGCCTTACGGTTCTTGGTGAGGAGGACCTTAGTACGATCAACGATAGGCATGTCTAGGAGGCTCTCGGTGAGGACAGGGGCTGTAGTATGTCTGGGCCTTCTAGCAGTTTTCTTCTTTCGGCGAGTCTGGCTAGACCCTTCGGCATGGTTTAATTCGTCCGATAGGGGTTCGGTATGCTGGGCTTTGGAAGCTTGTGCTTTAGTTTCTTGATTTTCGGAAGAATCTTGGGCTAGTTGGACAGAAAGGAACTGTTCTAAATCCCTTCGATCAGGAGAAGAAGGCCTGATCAAGGACACTATACACAAAGAAAAATATTTCAGAATAGTGATCGAAGAAAAATTGAAAAATTATACAAGAATTGGGTTCGGAACTTACATTTGTGATTAAATAGCCAGGCTTGCTCACTTAGAATGGTGAAGCTCCATTCCTTCAGGGGAAGCTTCTCCATAAGCTTCGCTATCTCCCTTATGCGATCTTCGGGAAGATCGCTAAGATCTGCAGTGGCGTGCTCATAGGTGGTCCAATCGGGAATAGAAGAGATTTTGGGTCCTTTGACGAAGATCCATTTTTTATACCATTTCTTGTTGCTCGAAGGTGTGTCCATCAAAGGACATTTCCCGAACTTGGAATTAGGTTTTGGGGCTTGTTTACCCAGCACTTTGAAGCCCTATTCGCGAGATTTGCCAATGATAAAAAGGGTGAAGAAAAAATCAACGGAGGAGGAGACCCCTACCTCACTGCAAAAAGCAATGAAGGCCATGATGTGGATGTAGAAGTTGGGGACTAGTTAGGCAAATCCCACGCCCATGAACCCTAGAAGGGTAATGATGAAAGTAGGAAGAGGAAATCGGATTCCTCTTTCTAGTAAAATGAGAGGCATGGCGGTCCAGCCGTCGGGACAATGATACATTCAGTCGGAGAGGGCATGTGCTTTCAAATGGTGTGTGTCTGGAATCAGATAATGTTCTCAGATGAGTTTGAGGTCGTCCTCTCTCAGTTTAGAAGGGCTGTTGGCGATGGGGTGTTGTTCCCCATCCTCAAAGTTGAAAGAAGGGGGTATAGGGATGGGGGGTGTAGGATTTTTGCCAGAAGATAGAACGGACCTTGGGTTTGGAGAGGTTTGGTTGGAAGAAGGAGGAATCTCAGATGTCAGGTTAGGGTTTTCTATATTTTGGGAAGCCATTGTTGACAGATTGATTGAAAGAGAAAGCCGGAAGAAGAAAGTTAGAGAGTCTTTAATTTTAAATGGGCAGGCAAAGCTATCTAAGTTGGATATTTGGGGATTTTATAGAGGAGTCTTTTTGGTAATTCACAAAACCCAAAGGCTGCGCATTCAATAAAGGTAATGATAGAGATACAGATTTGGTGCCTGGATTTGAACTAGAAGAGTTAAGAGCTGGCGGTTCCTTTTTGAAATTGAAGAGTTGGCATCTGACAGTGGATTTGAGGAGTTGGGGGTCCGTATTCGGTTCCGAGTTTTCTAAGTAGACTTGGTCGAATCTGTTCGAATTCTTATTGGTGGTTGGGCCGGACTCTTATACTCTTTCATCAAACACTCTGTTTAATAAAAGACTAGGGGGCAATGTTGGGCCATTGATATTTGGGGCCAGTTGAGTCTTATTTATTTTGGGCTTTCTGGGTCAAACCAATTTTTACTCTTGAAGCATTGGGCTATTATCTAAATGATTATTCAGATAAAGTTTGGGCTGGAGGTGGTAGTGGAAGACAGGTGTCAATTTATGGGTGAGTATTTTATTAGAGAAGGGTTAGCTAAAAAGGTGTTTAACAGGCGGCTGATTGATTAGATGGGCCAAGCCGTTTTAAGCCTCCTTCATTAATGAGGAGTTGACATAATGTTGACTAGGTGGAGACTAAGGTATGATAAAGCCTACATGCAGCCAACTTACATAAGCAGCGAGGGAAAACATGCAAGTTGGTGAGATGATATATGGGTACGGGGCACTACACAAAGGAGATAACTTAACATTTTTTTCTCTATGGACACTAGAGCACACAACCTCCATTGTTAACCCTTCTTCCGGTCTGTACTTATTCTCACACCGGAGCGATCCCCGGTGGCCCAAGCCGTCGAGATCCGGTGCTGACGTGTTCATTGTGCAGGATTAAGCACGTTTTTCGTGATTGAGGCGCGTGACCAGATCTTGGCGTTAAAAACCCCCATACTGCCTTTGTCCAAAACTGACGGTGCACTGATGACTCAGATGGTTGCCAGCACAGTACTCACGTGCAACTGCTATCTTTCGAGTACGTTGGTTTGCAACAACGTCCAACTTCCTCAAGAGTGTTTCCAACTGTGCTGATAATGCAAAAATTGCGTCGAGTCCTTTAACCCCTGTTTCCTTTGATTGAGTCATCCTAGTGTATGGCCATTGATAAGCACAGTAATCCATGGTACCTGAAAAGAGAATATAGGAAGAGAATTAAAAACTAAAATAAAATGTTTAAATTAAGACTAATTTGATTGAAGCTAATGTTGGCAAAAAATTATTAAACTAAGTCCTCGGCAACGGCGCCAAAAAATTGTTGATCATTTTCCCGATCAATATATGCGTGCAAGTATACATGGTCAACAAGTAATAAAGAGTAAGTAAAGTATCGTTCTCACGGAGAATTAACTAATAAAATTCACGAAGCAGTAACCCATAACCATTTCAATCTTATTCAAATGAATGATTCAATGAAGTAACTAAAACTATGTAATTAAACTAATATTGAATAACCCTAAAATAAAACTAGATAATGAAGACTCGAGATTATAATTTCCTCTATTGTTTTATTTAAACCAATAAACTTCCTGTTAAGCCAAATCAGTTATCACAGATTGTTAGTCGAGAACACGAAAGTAAGACAATGCCATCTCTAGATGTACCAAATCCATATCACATATAATCCACAAAAAACAGAAAACACATGAACACCCAAATTATATAAAACACTATATTTCTATGTGATTTATTAATAACAAGGGTTTACTCATAAGTTCTCAAATGACTTCAAGCAGTGCTTCGGTATATGTCTATCCTAAGCACAAATCATACATTCCATCACCATGTAGAACATACAAACACAAACTATTACGATCAGATCTAAATCTATACTTCATTTTTCAAGTTTGTATGAATTATCAACGTATTTGATGGCCAATCAAGTAATCATTTAAGCATGAATTATAATAGACAATCCCATAACAATTAATAAGACCAACAATGAAGTATATCAAAATAAACTAGTCAATAGATTCCATTGCAATCCCAAAATAGAGTTGAATTCATGATTAAATCAAATCCACAATCCAAAATTTGAATAAACATTAGAAGAAATACAAATAGGAATCGAAGAGAAACTATGAATATAAAGTGCAAATTTGATCTCTCTTGCTCCAAGTTTGAATCTTCAATGCTATCCAATTGCTTCAACCTTCAGATCTAATATAATCTAGAGACTAACTACCTTAATCTACTCTAATATAAAGATGAAATTAAAGAGAAGAAAAGAGAGAAAACAATAGTAAGCTAATGATCCCCAAAGGGAGGATATATTCAATATAATAAAAATAGGTCTAATTACATATCCCAAGTTCGATTGCCTCCTTCTCCAAGCAACAATTCAATTGGTCACTTAAGTAAAGTCAACTGCTGAAAACTTGATCGGCACAACTGCGCTTCTTGCTAGCTTGAAATGGGCGCAACTGCGCTACAGGATTTCTGGGCAAGGCACTGGCACAGCGCATGATTCCTTCCCACACTTTGATACAAGCTTTTTTTAGCATTCGTTCATCCTTTCTAGCTCCATTTGCACCGAGAGAGTTCCCATTCATGTAAACTACAAAAGAAAGCAAAAATACATGAAAAGCTACAATAATACCTTAGTTTAAACAACTATTGAAGTTAGATGGCATCTAGATAAGTGGATATAAAACCACTTATCATGACGCCCCCAAAATAGGTCCACACAACCCATTCTGAGTCGCCAAATATATGGTACAGAATCCAAATACAATCTTCATATTCCAACTACTAAATTATCGTGCAAAATACGACCACACAACTGTGAGCTTTTATACATATATTATGTCGTATATAATACGAAAATATCAATGCTCAAATTAAGTCCTCATTACAATTATTATCACACTATTTAAGAACATAGTGAAGACTTCTATCATAACTATCTCGAATCTTTACCCCACTCCCCGACTAGTCCCAGCTAAACTTTTATTTCCTGAGAAGAACAATGGAACCAAAAGGAAAATGGTGAGCTCAACTAGCCCAGTAAAGAATATTATAACTAAGATAATGTAGAACAAATTATCCTCAGTCCTCAACAGCGAAAAATCTAATAGAATACAATAGACAACAAGTTTTACATCAACAACTGCAGCGTAAATAACAATCAATTTGAAGAGTCAAGTAGAGACTGATGTATACTATCTTCTATGATTTAAAAGTCCATCATCAATATTTTATCCCTATGACACCAATCAATAAATATTTTCAATCAATGAACTATCTATGTTCTACAAGCCAAAGATATTTGTTTGTATCACTAGTGGTCATGATCATGTCAAACACCTGTCCATCTTTTTACTACGGGGCAAAGATATTCATCAATCAACTGTTCATCTTTGCACTACGGGCCAAAGATAACTTTCATCACAATTTAAGTTTGAGGATTATGACAATGATATAAAGAATGAATCTAGTGAGATCAAAGATAGATATTAAAGATTTATAATCAATTTATCCAGATTTCAAGATTGTCCAAATTGTTAACATGAAGATCAAAACATGGATCTAATTTTAAGAATAAGATTCATAAATCAAAGATAATTTGGACAGAAAAGAAACTACTTTTCTCTTGAATAGTACCTTGTGAATAGTACTCGAATGAATAGTACCCAAATAAATAGTACCCGAATGAATAGTACCCCGACATGAAAAGATTAAAATTTCAATACGAAAGTTCAGACCAATATTCCAATGAAATAATATTAGATGAAGCAAAAACCTTAAGCAATTTCTAATCATTTCAAGAATTATAGAACCAATACTTACCACAGTAAGTTTAGATTTAGGAATATGAAATGAAATAATATACGAAACTGCAAATGGATTTTCACCCGTCATGCGGTATTCCACGTAGACAGATCATTTCCACAACTTTAATAAAGAATCAGTATGAAGGATTATTAACAAGGCATGCAGTAGTATACAGGTTATTCCCACAGATTAATAAAGAATAAATACGGAAGGTTATTGACCATGTATGCGGTAATCCACGTAGACAGGTTATCCCCACACCTTAATAAGGAATAGAATAACAACCCTTACGAGTATTGAAAGAAAATAACATCCTTTACGAATACGAAAGAAATAATACCCCTTACCTTAGTAGAAGTTTGGATACTGCAGTAGTGTAGTAGCAGAATACTCTTCTTCTTTCTCTCTCTATAGTTTCTCTCACTATAGCTTGTGATTATTAGTTTGCTCTTCAAAAATGGTAGGAAATAATGAATAGATGGAGGAGAATTTATAGTCTAGGTAAAGGTGGCAAATTACAAGGTTAATTATACTTTAGTACCTTCATCTTTACCTTTATTTTTAATTTAGTCCCTCAAGTATTATCAATCTTGCATAACATCCCCTAATAGTACATGCATGTCAACTAATAGTTCCTTGCATGTGAATAAATAGTTCCTTGCGTGTGAACCAATAGTAATTAATTGCTTATTTGTCCGATTAATTGCTCGTGTTGTCAATTTAACATCTATAAATCAACTATTATCGAAATAAATATCGATTTCCACTAACATTAATATTCATAACACAATGGAAATTTTTTTTATCATCAATTCATCATTAATATTATAACTCACAATATTGACAACCAGATCATTCTAAGGAAAAAGGGGGCTTTCCGATAAGGATTTCTCTTTACTGGTGTGCAATTAAATAACCTAACCCCTTTCCTTGACAGAACTTTCTAGACATTGTAAATAATGCTACTAATAATATGAGTGACTTTGTCGTGTCAATTATTAATTTAATAATATAAAGTATTGTGCAGATGATACTGTGACAATAATTGAATCAGTAATATGAGATATTATGTAGCAACTACTGTGAAAATTATTGAATTAACTGAGTGACTTCTTACGTAAGCATCAATAATGAGAGATACTATGCAATACCATATGCTACTGTGCAACAACGCTTGTTTACTGTACTTTTATCACCGGGTATTTCAATAATTTACCGATAAAAGTCTTGCCATTATTTTTATAAAAAGGTTATTTGTGTCGCTTTCTATATCCACCAGTTATTCCATTGTGGGGTCCACTAATGATTACGCCGTCATACGAATATTCTCCGACAAAAAGAATATTCCCTAACCAATCGAATATTCCCCGACAGAACGAATATTTTATGACCATATGCTTCCTTTGTAAAATTTGCACAAATCACAAATAATAATAATATTATAACAAATTAACACCTTATTATTTAGAATAATATGTAGAGAAAAATTAAAACTTTATTCATAAAAGTTGGGGTCTTACAACCTCCCCTCCTTATAAAATTTTGCCCTCAAAATTGATGTACGTACCTGGTATTTCAAAGAGGTGAAGATACCTTGATTTCATTTCAGATTCTAACTCGCAGGTCATTTCCTCAATAGCACGATTTCTCCATAAAACTTTGACTTGAGGTATAACCTTTAAGCGTAGAATTTGTTCCTTCTTATCCAAGATCTTGACAGTTACCTCCTCATACGCTAAATCTTCGGCTATCTCGTCTGGTTGTAATTCAATGATGTGGTTTGGGTCTTTCACATATTTATATAGCATGGATATGTGAAAAACGTTATGAACACGAGACATGCTTAGTGGTAAGGCAAGTCTATAGGCCACAGTTCCTACTCGGCCGAGAATTTTAAATGGACCAACAAGTCTTGGGTTAAGCTTTCCTAACTTTTTGAATCTCGTAACTCCTTTCCATGGAGCAACACGTAACAATACATGGTCTTCGACATTAAATTCTATGTCTCTTCGATGAAGATCAGCATAACTCTTTTGTCGACCTTGTGATGTTTGCAGACGTTGTCAGATCATTTAAATCTTTTTCGTAGTCATGCGTACCAACTCAGGTCCCAACAATGTTGCTTCACCCACCTCGTCCCATCATATTGGAGAACGACACTTTTGTCCATACAACGCCTCGAAGGGAGCCATGCATATACTTGCTTGATAATTGTTGTGTAGGAGAATTCCACGAATGGTAAGTACATGTCCCAACTTCCTTTGAAGTCTAGTACGCAGAGTCTCAATATATCTTCAAGAGTTTGAATAGTCCTTTCCGATTGACCGTCTGTCTGAGGATGATATGCAGAACTGAATCTTAAATTAGTGCCCATAGTTTTCAGCAAGCTGACCCAAAATCGTGAGGTAAATTTTGGGTCTCGATCAGAAACTATGGATATCGACATACCATGCAGTCTTACAATCTCATTTATGTACATACGAGCAAGACATTCAAGTGAAAAAGTTTCTTGTATAGGCAAGAAATGTGCAGACTTAGTTATTCTATCGACAATGACCCAAATTGCATTTATGCCTTGAGAAATCTTGGGAAGACCCGTAACGAAATCCATGTTGATATGTTCCACTTCCATTTTGGAATCTCAAGTGGTTGCAATGGACCATTTGGCACTTGATGCTCCGCCTTGACACGTTGACAAGTTAGACACCTTGAGATAAACTCTGAGATTTCTCTCTTCATATTGCTCCACTAAAATGTATATCCAAGATCACGATACATTTTGGTACTTCCAAATGGATTGCAAACGATGTGTTGTGTGCCTCCATCATGATTTTATACTTCAAATCAAAGTCGTTAGGAACACAAAGTCTGGAGTTGACTCAAAGTATTCATTTTTCGTCTATTCTTGCTTCTAGAATAGCATCTTCTTATAATTTTTTCTTCATATTCATCAGCTCCGGGTCTTTAGCATGTGCAACTTTAACTTTATCAATTAAAGCTGGTTCTATGCATATATTTGCCATCTTCACGTGTGTCCCTGGAGTTATTAACTCTGTCTCCATCCTTTGTAAGTCATACAAAATCGGCCTTTGTGTTAACAGCATCGCACTCGTTCCCGTATATGATCTTCAACTCAACGCAACAGCTACCACATTCACTTTTCTAGGACGGTATTGGATGGTATGGTCGTAATCTTTTAGCAGCTCAAGCCAACGTCATTGCCGCATGTTGAGTTCTTTTTGAGTGAAGAAATATTTAAGGCTCTTATGATCCGTATAGATCTCCACTTTCTCCCCATACAGGTAGTGTCTTCAGATCTTTAGCGCGAAAACAACTGCTGCCAACTCTAGATCATGAGTAGGAAAATTCCTCTCATATTCTTTGAGTTATCGTGACGCATAGGCTATGACTTTCCTATATTGCATGAGAACACATCCTAGCCCTTTGCCTGACGCATCGCTGTAGATGACAAATCCCTCCGAACCAGATGGTATTGTCAGAACAAGTGCTAAAATGAGTCTCCTCTTGAGTTCTTGGAAACTCTTCTCACATTCCTCGCTCCATCCAAATTTTGTATCTTTTCAAGTCAGCTGAGTTAATGAAGTGGCAATTCAAGAAAATCCTTCCACGAATCTCTGATAATAACCAGCTAAGCCCAAAGAACTACGTATTTCAGTTACAAACTTAGGTTGGTCCCAACTTTGTATTGCTTCAATCTTCGCCGGGTCAACTGATATTTCTTGTTTCGATACCACGTGCCCAAGGAATGCTACTTCCTCAAGCCAGAACTCGCATTTCTTCAACTTGGCATATAGTTTGTTTTCACGAAGCTTTTGGAGTATCAGCCCCAAGTGTTGGTCATGATCTTTACGACTTTTGGAGTAAATAAGGATGTTATCAATAAAGACAACCACAAAATGATGCAAATATTCCTTGAATATCCCGTTCATCAGATCCATGAAGGCAGCAAGAGCATTAGTCAATCCAAAAGACATGACTAAGAATTCATAATGACCGTATCAAGTTCTTAAGGAAGTCTTTGGAATGTCATCAGTGTTAATCTTTAACTGATGATATCCAGAACGAAGATCGATCTTTGAGAAGAATTTAGCACCTTGCAACTGGTCAAACAAATCATCAATGCGAGGTAACGGATACCTATTTTTGATGGTGACATGGTTCAACTCCCGATAGTCAATACAAAGTCACAGACTCCCGTCTTTCTTCTTTACAAATAAAACAGGAGCACCCCAAGGCGATGTACTAGGACATATAAAGCCGATGTCTAACAACTCATGTAGTTGGACCTTTAACTCCTGAAGTTCAATAGGAGCCATTTGATATGGGGTTCTTGAAATGGGTTTTGTACCGGGTTCAAGGTCAATAAAAAATTCAACTTCACGTTCCGGGGGTAGGCCAGGAAGTTCTACGTTAAATGCATCATGGAATTTATTAACAATAGAAATATCATTCAAATCTGACATATTCTTGTTTAAATCGGTGACATGGGCTACGAAAGCTTGACATCTATTTTTTAATAAACGAATAGATTTATGACTTGAAATGACAGTGATTGATTTTAGTGGTTTGGTTGCTTGAATTCGCATAACAAGTTGGTTAGGAATATGAAAGCTAACAACCTTATGAAAATAATCTATTTTAGCGTGATGAGTAGTTAACCAATCGATTCTTAAAATCACATCAAATGCAAGTATTTTCAAAGAGATGAGATCAACAGGTAATGTGAGTGTGCCAATTTGAATCAAACAACATTTGTAAACTGTGGATGTAACGAAGGTTTCTCCCAACAGAGTTTCAACAGATAAGTCAAAGTTTAATTTCTCAGGGGTCACATTCAAACGTTGAGCACAAGCAGGTGATATAGAAGAATGGGTAGAACCGATATCTAATAAGGTATAGACTTCGCAAGAGTTTATGATTGGCTTACCTGTGATAACTTCGTTCGGGTTCCACGCATTTTGGGAAGTCACGACAAAAGCTCTCCCTTGAACCACCGACTTTGACTTGTCTGAGACAGCCTTTGGTGTCACCATCCCAGCTGGACTTGACTTTGCTATAGGGCACACTTGAGCTATGTGACCTTCCTTTCCGCAATTGTAGCACACCATGGATTGCTGTGTGCAGTTTGGACTGATGTGTCCCTGTAACGATTGTGATTTTATATTTAATTTTAAATATTTATTGAATTAAATAAATATTTTATGTGATTTATTTATTGAGTTAAATAAATAAATTATGTGATTTATGGAGTGATTTAATTAAGTGTATATATTAATTAATTGAATGTGTAATGCTTATTTAATTAATGTATATTAATTTTATATTATAATTCTAATTTAATTGAGATAATTAAATTAGATGAATTATGTGATGAAGTGTTACATGAATTATAATTCGCGAGTAATTATAATTATGTGGCAATTTTATGTGATTTATTGATGTTAGATTTTAATTGATTAAATTAGATGATTAATATTTAATTAATTAAAATGTGACATTAAAGTATGCGTCAAATGATTTATTAAAATAAAAAAGAAAAGGATTTTTTTAAAAATAATTTTTACCAAACAAGGCCCTTGCTTTTGTTTTAAAAGACTGTTGCCAAATAGGGCCCTTACACTAGCTAAACCTAAATTACCTAAACCATGTTTGGAGTTAATAAAAACTAGTTTCTAATTTTTCTTGTAGCCAAACAAGCCAAGTTGGCTTTTGAATTTTGTAACTTACGTTATAATTAGTAGTTAGTGCATATACTTATTATATGGGAGTTACATATATTATATATTATTTGTGTTATATATTATATGTATATACTATCAGTACGTTAGTTTTTCTAAAAGTTAGTCTAAAGCTAAGAAAAAAGAGCAGAGAAAATAACAGAGAAGAAGATAGAGAGAAGTGGAAGAGGAAGAAAAGGTATAGCTTGAGAAGCTTGAAGGGAATCACTATCATCTTCTTCTTCAATCATCTAAGCAAAAAGGGTATTATTTCAATTAAATTATATTTTTATGTGTTTTCTTTATAATATTCATGAATATGAGTTCTCCGTGTTTATGATTTAGCATGAAAGTTATACAAATATGATGTACATATATAAATTGTGTTTATTATGGTTATTATATGAATTGTATGTCATGATCAAGGATTTTCAGAAATCAAAATTTTGTCAGAACATGTTTTAATGGAGAAATTGATGTTCTTATGATTTTGTATGTTATTGGCCAATTTTAGAGTAAAAGTTTTGATTTGATTGTGTGTTAATATGCCTATTTAGAATTGTTGTGATAATATCTTCAATTTCAAACATAATGCATGTTTTATAAGTGGAATTGGTAAGAAAATTTTATTACAGAGAATTATTTTATGAAAATATGAGTTTTCATAAAAATGGCCAAAATAGATTTTCAAAACTTATGATTATCATTGTTTAAATGATTTTGTATTTTGGAAGAATGCTTTATATATGTGTAATAAGCGTATATAAGTTTTATAGAGTCTATAGTACGGTATTTTTGGCGTTGTTGGCTTGTATGGGTTAATCGGTGAAGTAGAGTAACGTGGCTGTCTGCGTCTGGCAGAGTTGTTGCGTAGCTGCGCCGGCAGCAAGGCCAGGAGCAGCGCAGCTGCGCCGCTTGTCCTTCCCAGATTCCTTCCTTGCGCAGCTGCGCCGGGCACAGTGCTTGGGCAGTGAGTTTTGCTTGCTTGTACAGTTTATTTTAAAGACCTTAGTTTAATTTTTTATGGATAAGGGGATATATATTTTGAATGATATAACATGTTGTTATATGATTATGATAATTTCATGTTTGGAAAATAAAAGAAATTTTGAAAACCTAATATGGTATTTAAAACTATAATTGTTTAATAAGTTACTTAATTATAATTTTATTAATTATAATTAAGAGTAAAGGTGTAATTTAAATTATATATTTTGTGATATTATAAGGTATAGAAGTTTAATTATTTTAATTTAAATTATAATTTATGTAATTATAATTTAATAAATGCATGTTTAATTATGGATTATAAATTGATAATTTCATGATTAATTATAATTTGTGTAATTAAATGCATGATGGTTTAATTGATTATAATTATTATAATTTGTTTATAATTATAATTTGATTAAGTGTTTGAATTATAATTGTTTAATTATAATTGAGTTAAATACAAAATTAATTTAATTATGTGAATATGTAGGTGATGTAATTAACTATGTGATGGTTGATTATTATTACTATTTAATCAGAATGTGAGTTAACCTATGAGGGTTAACCACTTATGTGAATTAGTTACGTGTTGACTAATTTAGGTTATTGTGATTGAATATATATGTGTAGGAAGTATTAAAGTACGTGAATTGTGTTAATTAGCTTGCGCTTGAGGCAAGTCTTCTAAACCCTAAACTCGTTAATTTTACGCAAGTTTTCTAAACCCTAATCTTGTATTGATTTTATATGATCTCTTGAATTAATATATTCATTGTTGAGAATGTCCTTTCCATTTCAGTATTGGACAATTGTTTATTTAATTGAAATGCTCTTAACTTATTGTTCAAGTAAGATCTAATTATTATTTTAAATACTTTAGGTTTACTTCTAAAGCATATGTTAATTCATAATTCTTTTATTTTGAATTATTGGAAGTCGATTCAACTAATCCTTAGTTGATGAACGTGAATTCTAAATTACCCTTGTAAGCTTATCCAAACCAAACTTTCTTTGAGACGGACTTGAATTCAAATTACTAAGTTGAACAATCCTATTTACTAGGGGAGGTTACTACGCATAGCGTTATGATAGTTGTGCAAAATACATGGTACGAAGGGCTGACCCCCCTAAGTACGAGTTAAGGTCCATAGTCTTATTGACTGTTAAATGTTTAAATAGAAATATTTATAACCTAAGACAAGAGTCAAAGGTCTTATGACCCTCAGATAAATTCTATATCCAAATTTTAATATTGATAGAGAATTATTATTCAATTCTTTATTATTGAAGCAAGCTAAGTTGTTCAGATTTTCTTAAAGATATTCTTTCATGTCTATATTATTGTTAAACTCCAGTGAGCTGTGGTTTGCTCACTCTTGCATTAAATAACAATTTCAGTTAAGGTTGATAACGCTGATGCTCCGTCTACAAGTAAGGGCAAGGGAAAGCAAAGCAAGTGAAGACTTATTTTTTTTTTACTTAATTGAGAATGATTGTAATAATTGAATGTTATGTTTTATTTCTGCACTTTATTATATTCATGTCAAGGTTAAGAGTAACCCTGGGATTAATTTTGAGAAGGTTGTAACCCTTGTTTTAAGGGAGATTTAGTTATTTTAATTTAAGTTGTAGTTTATTTTGCATTATTCATTGGGTAGATATATGTTATATTAGAAAGTGAACACCAAATCATGTGGAAACGAAGTACCCGAATTTGGGGGTGTCACAGGTTGGTATCAAAGCTGTAGGTTATGAAACCTTAGGTGGGAAAAAATCTTAGGTAGTAGCCTTATGGTAAGATCGAAAAGATAGTGATGCTAGGTAAAGATAATAAACTACCTTATGTGCCTATGTGTTTACATTATAGTATTCGAAGACTGACGATTCGTTATCATGTAATAATGAACTTTAAAATACTTTTATCAGGATGTCGAACGTGGGAGAACCTAGTCAGACTAGGGAGGATGTACCTCAGGTGCCTAGAGAGGAAGAGCCCCGTGACATACATATTGTCTGGGAGCAGCTGGTTAGGAGAGAGCCATCTCCAATGATCACCGTAGCTGGTTGGGAGCGTGAGCTGACACCTATTCCAGAGGATGAGGACGAGGACGAGTCTGAAGAGGAGGAAGAGGAGGAAGAGGATCCCGAGGAGGAATTCCCACCTCACTCTACTAGTGCTGAGATGTACGAGGCAGTCTACGATAGCAATGTGGAACTTCAAGGACGAGTAGGTGATCTCGAGGAGACTATTCAGCAGCGGGACGAGACTATCGAAGAGAGGGATAGTGAACTAGGAGATGCACAGTGGAACCTGATACATATGGAGGTCGAGAGAGATGCTGCTCAATTTGAACTGGCAAAGCTGAAGCAAGACATCCAGGAGGAGTCGAGGAAGCGTGCCAGAGCTGAAGAGTCAAGCTTGAGGGCTAATCAACGAGACGATCGAGCTGAAGGTGAAGCTGAAGCCAAGAGGGCCAAGCTGAGGGAAATGAAATATGCTTTTCATACTGCGATAGAGAGAGCTCAGGATCGTATTTTCTACCACCCAGCTCAGTTGCAAGGTTTACCATGGTATGTGGTGGACAGAAGAACGACATTTCAGGTAATGGAAGAGGAACGCAGAGAGGTTGTGAGACGCATTAATATGCCAAGGAAGTGGTAGTAGTGGTAGTAGTAACAGTAGTGGTAGAGTTTGTTATGTATTGCATGTTTTGTAATAAGTAACGAAAATCCCATAATTTGAGATAAGAATGGGATGAGTTAATAATGTAATCCTGCAACTTTTCCAGTTCAGGAAGGATGATATAAATGGCAGAAATGCTATCTGTTTGATGTTTTTAAAACTACGACTGATGAATAAAAGAATTTTATGGACGTGCTTGGTGTTCTATGTGAATTGAATTATTTAAACGTTTAAGTATGAACTTGGATACTTAATAATTGAATAAAGGGTCCAATAATAATATTTTCTTAACAGAAAATGCCTCCTAGAAGAAGAGTAACGCGTCAAAATCCCCGAGGGTTCGACGAACAACAACAATAACGATGGGACGAATCCCAATTCGGTTCAGTAGTTGGTGAACCTGTTGACTGGAGCTCTTGCGAATCAACCGCAGATGCAGGGTACTACTTTCAAGGAATTCAAGGCAGTAGGACCGCCTGAGTTCAAAGGATCGACTAACCCTATCAAAGCTCAGACATGGGTTATGGAAATGGAGAAGGTATTTGACGTGGCTAGAGTAGGAGAAGACCAAAAGACAACGTTCGTGGCTTTCATGTTGAAGTCGGATGCAAGTTTTTGGTGCCAGGCTAACAAGACTCGAGAGGGAGAGGGAGTCATCACGTGGGAACGTTTCAAGGAAATGTTCTACGAGATGTACTTTTCAGTGAGTTCGCAGGACCAGATGGAGGTCCAGTTCCTAGAACTTAAGCAAGGAGGGATGACGGTGTCCGAGTATGCTGCTAAGTTTAACGAGTTGGCCAGGTTCGCTACATACCAGGTCAGCACTGACGCTAGGAAAGCAAGAAGGTTTGAGCGGGGACTAAAGCCCTGGCTCTACAGCAAGGTTTCCATGTTCCAGCTGAATACCTTTGCAGCGGTGCTGGAGAAAGCCATACTTGCTGAAGGAGGAAGCGAAGCGGTGACGAAGTTCAACCAAGATAAGAAGAAGAAGAATGAGGTAGAAACCAAGTCTGGGCGTAGCAGCACTGTGAACCAGAAGAGGAAGTGGTTTGATAATATCTCTGCTGGGAGTCAGCATGGAAGCCAGCAGAAGAGGAAGTCCGAAGCATGTGCTACATACGGTAAGAATCACACTGGCGTGTGCATGAAGGGGAAGCGGGTGTGCTTCAACTGTGGTCAGGAAGGCCACATCGCGCCAAATTGCCCAAAATCGAAGAAGGGAGCTTGCTTTACATGTGGATCCAAAGATCGCATGGCTCGCAACTGCCCGAAGAAGCTGACGGCAGGGTCAATAGGGAGTGGAGGGAATGGAAGCGGCAGTACCGTTACTATTGCTGCACCATTGCAAGCTGTTCGACCCACTTCAAGGACATTCAACATGACGGTGCTGGATGCTGTGCATTCAAAAGACGTGGTGACAGGTATTATTCCGGTCAATAGTATAAATGCATATGTATTATTTGATTCGGGTGCTACTTGTTCATTCATATCTGATGATTTTGCTAAAACATTAGACTTACCTGTAGAGGAATTAGGTTACCCTTTGATCATAGAGATTGCGAATAGGGAGGTTATTCCTGTTAGGAGCGTTTATAAGAACTGTAGATTGGACATTAAGGGTCAGGAACTTAGAGTAGATTTGCTTCCGACTAAACTTGGGAAATTCGACGTAATATAAGGTATGGATTGGTTGTTCAACCATGGGGCGATAATCGACTGTCAGAAGAAGTCGGTGAACCTTACGACTCCGTCGAAGTTGGTGTTCTATGGTAGCAAATCGCCTAGGCAAGCGAGTTTTCTGACAATTATGCAAGCCAAGAAACTTCTGACGCAAGGCTGTGTAGGATATCTAGCCTACATAGTAGATTCGCGTAAAGAAAGCCCGAAGGTGGAGGAGATATCAGTAGTTAAGGAATTTGTGGACGTTTTTCCAAGCGATTTACCAGGACTTCCGCCAGATAAGGAGACAGAGTTCGTGATCGATCTAGCGCCGGGAACTGCTCCGATTTCGAAGGCTCCGTACCGAATGGCTCCAGTCGAGGTGAAAGAACTGATGATTCAACTACAAGAATTACTGGACAAGAAGTATATTCAACCAAGCGTTTCGCCGTGGGGAGCGCCTGTCTTATTCGTGAAGAAGAAGGATGGGTCGATGCGTCTTTGCATTGATTATAGAGAGTTGAATAAAGTTACGATCAAGAATAGGTATCCTTTACCTAGGATCGATGACTTGTTTGATCAACTGAAGGGTGCGAGGTACTTCTCGAAAATCGATTTGAGAAGCGGGTATCATCAATTGAAGGTGAGGAAGGAAGATATACCGAAAATGGCTTTTAGAACTCGGTATAGTCATTACGAGTTCTTGGTGATGTCATTTGGTCTCACGAATGCCCCAGCTGCATTTATGGACCTAATGAATAGGGTGTTCAAGCCATTTCTAGACAACTTCGTGGTTGTGTTCATAGATAACATCCTGATTTATTCCAAGACCGAGGAGGAGCATGCTGAAACACTTACGACTAACCTTAGAAGCCCTGAGACGAGAGAGGCTTTACGCTAAATTCTCGAAATGCGAATTTTAGTTGGAACGTGTGAAATTCCTTGGCCACGTGATCGACAAGGATGGTATTTCGATAGATCTGTCGAAGGTTGAAGCTGTTATAAATTGGGAACAGCCGAAGACGCCATCCGAAGTGAGGAGTTTCTTTGGATTGGCAGGTTATTACCGGAGATTTATCCAAGACTTTTCTAGAATCGCAACTCTGTTGACGAATTTGACTCGTAAAACAGTTAAGTTTGTTTGGACGGAGAAGTGTGAGGAGAGTTTTCAAGAGCTGAAGAAGAGGCTGAGTACTGCGCCTGTATTGTCTTTACCAGATAGTTCCGAAAATTTCATAGTATATAGCGATGCCTCACATAAAGGATTAGGCTGTGTATTGATGCAGAGCGGCAAAGTCATTGCCTATGCGTCACGTCAACTGAAGGATTACGAGAACGGGTATCCGACCCATGATCTAGAATTGGCGGCAGTAGTGTTTGCCTTGAAGATTTGGAGGCACTACTTATATGGAGAGAAGTGTGAAATATACACAGATCACAAGAGTCTGAAGTATATATTTACCTAGAAGGATTTGAACATGCGCCAAAGAAGATGGTTGGAGCTGATTAAAGACTACGATTGCGAGATACTTTACCATCCGGGTAAAGCTAACGTTGTCGCTGACGCTTTAAGCAGGAAAGGTCGGGAGAAGCTGAACGTATTAACTTATCAGGATCGATTGATAGAACAAATGGCTACATTAGAATTGGAAGTGAAGTTTCCAAGGGAATCGGATGAGTTGTTGTTTCAAGTAACCAATGGTTCTACTCTAGTAGATAAGGTGAAAGAAGCACAATTCAATGATGAAGACTGTGAAAAGATTTGGAAGAGGATAACCGAAGGCGAAGAGTTCAAATTCAAGATCGGTAACGAAGGACTGTTGCAATTTGAAGGTAGAATATGGGTACCGCTAGTACCAAAGGTCAAAGAGGAGATTCTAAGCGAAGCTCATAGTTCTAGATATTCTATTCACCCTGGGAGTACGAAGATGTACCAGGATCTCAGGCATCATTTCTGGTGGCCGAATATGAAGAAGGACGTTGCGGAATGCGTTGCGAAGTGCTTAACGTGCCAGAAAGTCAAAGCAGAACACCAGAGACCAAGTGGACTGCTGCAACCGTTAGAAATTCCAGAGTGTAAGTGGGAGCATATCACGATGGATTTCTTGGTAGGTCTTCCAATGACTCAGAAAGGATTTGATGCGATATGGGTTATAGTGGATCGACTGACGAAGTCAGCCCACTTTCTGCCAATCAGGGTTAAGTACAACCTGGATAAGCTAGCGAAGCTATACGTGAAGGAAATTATTTCTCGAAATGGTGTTCCGGTGTCGATTGTGTCCGACAGAGATCCGCGTTTTACGTCGAATTTCTGGAAGCGTTTGCAAGAAGGTATAGGAACGCAATTGCAAATGAGTACAGCGTATCATCCTCGGACTGATGGACAAAGCGAAAGAACGATTCAGACACTTGAGGATATGCTAAGAGCTTGTGTGATGGACTTCAAAGGAAGCTGGGAGGATCATCTACCATTGGTGGAGTTCGCCTACAACAATAGTTATCATGCGAGTATTGGCATGCCGCCTTTCGAAGCATTATACGGCAGAAAATGCAGAACACCTTTGTGCTGGGATGAAGTCGGTGAACGTCAATTGTTGGGACCAGAATTGGTACAACAAATCGCCAAAATTGTGAAGCTGATCAGAACGAGATTAGCTGTTGCTCAAGACAGACAAAAGAAGTATGCCGATCTTAATCGACAGAACCGAGAATTCTTGCCAGGAAGTCTCGTTTTCCTGAAAGTATCTCCCTAGAAGGGGAAAATTCGATTCGGTAAGAAGGGTAAGCTGAGTCCCCGATTCATTGGACCTTTTGAGGTATTACGAAAGGTGGGCGAGGTTGCTTACGAGATTGCATTACCTCCGGAGCTCGAGAATATACATAATGTCTTTCATATTTCTGTATTAAGACCTTACAAGCACGATTACAAGCATGTAATAGAATATGAACCTTTGCTATTTGATAAAGACTTAACGTATGAAGAAGTGCCTGTTCAAATAGTTGATAGAAAGGAACAAGTACTTAGGAAAAAAGTGATACCATCTATTAAGGTAATTTGGAGAAACCACAGTGCTGAAGAAGCTACGTGGGAACTCGAAGATGTTATGATGAAATCTTATCCGCATTTATTTGATTAGTTTTGTGTAACCCCTTATATACTGATTCTGGGGGACAGAATCCTTTTAAGGGGGGAAGAATGTAATTGACGAGATTATATATATATATATATATATATATATATATTTTTGTGATTCTGGGGACAGAATCCTTTTAAGGAGGGAAGATTGTAACGATTGTGATTTTATATTTAATTTTAAATATTTATTGAATTAAATAAATATTTTATGTGATTTATTTATTGAGTTAAATAAATAAATTATGTGATTTATGGAGTGATTTAATTAAGTGTATATATTAATTAATTGAATGTGTAATGCTTATTTAATTAATGTATATTAATTTTATATTATAATTCTAATTTAATTGAGATAATTAAATTAGATGAATTATGTGATGAAGTGTTACATAAATTATAATTAGCGAGTAATTATAATTATGTGGCAATTTTATGTGATTTATTGATTTTAGATTTTCATTGATTAAATTAGATGATTAATATTTAATTAATTAAAATGTGACATTAAAGTATGCGTCAAATGATTTATTAAAATAAAAAAGAAAAGGATTTTTTTTAAAAATGATTTTTACCAAACAAGGCCCTTACTTTTGTTTTAAAAGACTGTTGCCAAATAGGGCCCTTACACTAGCTAAACCTAAATTACCTAAACCATGTTTGGAGTTAATAAAAACTAGTTTCTAATTTTTCTTGTAGCCAAACAAGCCAAGTTGGCTTTTGAATTTTGTAACTTACGTTATAATTAGTAGTTAGTGCATATACTTATTATATGGAAGTTACATATATTATATATTACTTGTGTTATATATTATATGTATATACTATCAGTACGTTAGTTTTTCTAAAAGTTAGTCTAAAGCTAAGAAAAAAGAGCAGAGAAAATAACAGAGAAGAAGATAGAGAGAAGTGGAAGAGGAAGAAAAGGTATAGCTTGAGAAGCTTGAAGGGAATCACTATCATCTTCTTCTTCAATCATCTAAGCAAAAAGGGTATTATTTCAATTAAATTATATTTTTATGTGTTTTCTTTATAATATTCATGAATATGACTTCTCCGTGTTTATGATTTAGCATGAAAGTTATACAAATATGATGTACATATATAAATTGTGTTTATTATGGTTATTATATGAATTGTATGTCATGATCAAGGATTTTCAGAAATCAAAATTTTGTCAGAACATGTTTTAATGGAGAAATTGATGTTCTTATGATTTTGTATGTTATTGGCCAATTTTAGAGTAAAAGTTTTGATTTGATTGTGTGTTAATATGCCTATTTAGAATTGTTGTGATAATATCTTCAATTTCAAACATAATGCATGTTTTATAAGTGGAATTGGTAAGAAAATTTTATTATAGAGAATTATTTTATGAAAATATGAGTTTTCATAAAAATGGTCAAAATAGATTTTTAAAACTTATGATTATCATTGTTTAAATGATTTTGTATTTTGGAAGCATGCTTTATATATGTGTAATAAGCGTATATATGTTTTACAGAGTCTATAGTACTGTATTTTTGGCGTTGTTGGCTTGTATGGGTTAATCGGTGAAACAGAGTAACGTGGCTGTCTGCGTCTGGCCGAGTTAGCTGCGCAGCTGCGCCGGCAGCAAGTCCTTCCCAGATTCCTTCCCTGCGCAGCTGCATCGGTTTAAAAGCACCTGGCTGCGCAGCTGCGCCGGGCACAGTGCTTGGGCAGTGAGTTTTGCTTGCTTGTACAGTTTATTTTAAAGACCTTAGTTTAATTTTTTATGGATAAGGGGATATATATTTTGAATGATATAACATGTTGTTATATGATTATGATAATTTCATGTTTGAAAAATAAAAGAAATTTTGAAAACCTAATATGGTATTTCAAACTATAATTGTTTAATAAGTTACTTAATTATAATTTTATTAATTATAATTAAGAGTAAAGGTGTAATTTAAATTATAAATTTTGTGAAATTATAAGGTATAGAAGTTTAATTATTTTAATTTAAATTATAATTTAATAAATGCATGTTTAATTATGGATTATAAATTGATAATTTCATGATTAATTATAATTTGTGTAATTAAATGCATGATGTGGTTTAATTGATTATAATTATTATAATTTGTTTATAATTATAATTTCATTAAGTGTTTGAATTATAATTGTTTAATTATAATTGAGTTAAATACAAAATTAATTTAATTATGTGAATATGTAGGTGATGTAATTAACTATGTGATGGTTGATTATTATTACTATTTAATCAGAATGTGAGTTAACCATGCGGGTTAACCACTTATGTGAATTAGTTACGTGTTAACTAATTTAGGTTATTGTGATTGAATATATATGTTTAGGAAGTTTTAAAGTACGTGAATTGTGTTAATTAGCTTGCGCTTGAGGCAAGTCTTCTAAACCCTAAACTCGTTAATTTTACGCAAGTTTTCTAAACCCTAATCTTGTATTGATTTTATATGATCTCTTGAATTAATATATTCATTGTTGAGAATGTCCTTTCCATTTCAGTATTGGACAATTGTTTATTTAATTGAAATGGTCTTAACTTATTGTTCAAGTAAGATCCAATTATTATTTTAAATGCTTTAGGTTTACTTCTAAAGCATATGTTAATTCATAATTCTTTTATTTTGAATTATTGGAAGTCGATTCAACTAATCCTTAGTTGATGAACGTGAATTCTAAATTACCCTTGTAAGCTTATCCAAACCAAACTTTATTTGGGGCGGACTTGAATTCAAATTACTGAGTTGAACAACCCTATTTACTAGGGGAGGTTACTACGCATCGCGTTAAGATGGTTGTGCACAATACATGGTACGAAGGGCTGATCCCCCTAAGTACGAGTTAAGGTCCATAGTCTTATTGACTATTAAAGGTTTAAATAGAAATATTTATAACCTAGGACAAGAGTCAAAGGTCTTATGACCCTCAGATAAATTCTATATCCAAATTTTAATATTGATAGAGAATTATTATTCAATTCTTTATTATTGAAGCAAGCTAAGTTGTTCAGATTTTCTTAAAGATATTCTTTCATGTCTATATTATTGTTAAACTCCAGTGAGCTGTGGTTTGCTCACTCTTGCATTAAATAACAATTTCAGTTAAGGTTGATAACGCCGATGCTCCGTCTACAAGTAAGGGCAAGGGAAAGCAAAGCAAGTGAAGACTTGTTTTTTTTTATTTAATTGAGAATGTTTGTAAATATTGAATGTTATGTTTTATTTCCGCACTTTATTATATTCATGTCAAGGTTAGAGTAACCCTGGGATTGATTTTGAGAAGGTTGTAACCCTTGTTTTAAGGGAGATTTAGTTATTTTAATTTAAGTTGTAGTTTATTTTGCATTATTCATTGGGTAGATATATGTTATATTAGAAAGTGAACACCAAATCATGTGGAAACGAAGTACCAGGATTTGGGGGTGTCACAGGTTGGTATCAAAGCTGTAGGTTATGAAACCTTAGGTGGGAAAAAACCTTAGGTAGTAGCCTTATGGTAAGATCGAAAAGATAGTGATGCTAGGTAAAGATAATAAACAACCTTATGTGCCTATGTGTTTACATTATAGTATTCGAAGAGTGACGATTCGTTATCACGTAATAATGAACTTTAAAATTTCTTTGTCAGGATGTCGAACGTGGGAGAACCTAGTCAGGCTAGAGAGGATGTACCTCAGGTGCCTAGAGAGGAAGAGCCCCGTGACATACATATTGCCTGGGAGCAGCTGGTTAGGAGAGAGCCATCTCCAATGATCACCGTAGCTGGTCGGGAGCCTGAGCTGACACCTATTCCAGAGGATGAGGACGAGGACGAGTCTGAAGAGGAGGAAGAGGAGGAAGAGGATCCCGAGGAGGAATTCCCACCTCACTCTACTAGTGCTGAGATGTACGAGGCAGTCTACGATAGCAATGTGGAACTTCAGGGACGAGTAGGAGATCTCGAGGAGACTATTCAGCAGCGGGACGAGACTATCGAAGAGATGGATAGTGAACTAGGAGATGCACAGTGGAACCTGATACATATGGAGGTCGAGAGAGATGCTGCTCGATTTGAACTGGCAAAGCTGAAGCAAGACATCCAGGAGGAGTCGAGGAAGCGTGCCAGAGCTGAAGAGTCAAGCTTGAGGGCTAATCAACGAGCCGATCGAGCTGAAGGTGAAGCTCCAAGAGGGCCAAGCTGAGGGAAACGGAATATGCTTTTCATACAGCGATAGAGAGAGCTCAGGATCGTATTTTCTACTACCCAGCTCAGTTCCGAGGTTTACCGTGGTATGTGGTGGACCGAAGAACGGTATTTCGGGTAATGGAAGAGGAACGCAGAGAGGCTGTGAGACGCATTAATATGCCAAGGCAGTGGTAGTAGTGGTAGTAGTAACAGTAGTGGTAGAGTTTGTTATGTATTGCATGTTTTGTAATAAGTAACGAAAATCCCATAATTTGAGATAAGAATGGGATGAGTTAATAATGTAATCCTGCAACTTTTCCTAGTTCAGGAAGGATGATGTAAATGGCAGAAATGCTATCTGTTTGATGTTTTTAAAACTACGACTGATGAATAAAAGAATTTTATGGACGTGCTTGGTGTTATATGTGAATTGAATTATTTAAACGTTTAAGTATGAACTTGGATAATTAATAATTGAATAAAGGGTCCAATAATAATATTTTCTTAACAGAAAATGCCTCCTAGAAGAAGAGTAACGCGTCAAAATCCCGAGGGTTCGACGAACAACAACAATAACGATGGGACGAATCCCAATTAGGTTCAGCAGTTGGTGAACCTGTTGACCGGAGCTCTTGCGAATCAACCGCAGATGCAGGGTACTACTTTCAAGGAATTCAAGGCAGTAGGACCGCCTGAGTTCAAAGGATCGACTAACCCTATCGAAGCTCAGACATGGGTTATGGAAATGGAGAAGGTATTTGACGTGGCTAGAGTAGGAGAAGACCAAAAGACAACGTTCGCGGCTTTCATGTTGAAGTCGGATGCAAGTTTTTGGTGGCAGGCTAACAAGACTTGAGAGGAAGAGGGAGTCATCACGTGGGAACGTTTCAAGGAAATGTTCTACGAGATGTACTTTCCAGTAAGTTCGCAGGACCAGATGGAGGTCCAGTTCCTAGAACTTAAGCAAGGAGGGATGACAGTGTCCGAGTATGCTGCTAAGTTTAACGATTTGGCCAGGTTTGCTACATACCAGGTCAGCACTGACGCTAGGAAAGCAAGAAGGTTTGAGCGGGGACAAAAGCCCTGGCTCTACAGCAAGGTTTCCATGTTCCAGCTTAATATCTTTGTAGCGGTGCTGGAGAAAGCCATACTTGCTGAAGGAGGAAGCGAAGCGGTGACGAAGTTCAACCAAGATAAGAAGAAGAAGAATGAGGTAGAAACCAAGTCTGGGGGTAGCAGCACTGTGAACCAGAAGAGGAAGTGGTTTGATAATACCTCTGCTGGGAGTCAGCAAGGAAGCCAGCAGAAGAGGAAGTTCGAAGCATGTGCTACATGCGGTAAGAATCACACTGGCGTGTGCATGAAGGGGAAGCGGGTGTGCTTCAACTGTGGTCAGGAAGGCCATATCGCGCCAAATTGCCCAAAACCGAAGAAGGGAGCTAGGTTTACATGTGGATCCAAAGAT
Organism: Panax stipuleanatus; assembly: GCA_020205555.1. Lineage (NCBI taxonomy): Eukaryota > Viridiplantae > Streptophyta > Magnoliopsida > Apiales > Araliaceae > Panax > Panax stipuleanatus. The sequence goes on along the minus strand of CM035121.1, from coordinate 60,407,966 downwards.
CACATGGCTCGCAACTGCCCGAAGAAGCTGACGGCAGGTCAACAGGGAGTGGAGGGAATGGAAGCGGCAGTACCGTTACTATTGCTGCACCATTGCAAGTTGTTCGACCCACTGCACGGACATTCAACATGACGGTGCAGGATGCTGTGCAATCAAAAGACGTGGTGACAGGTATTATTCCGGTCAATAGTATAAATTCATATGTATTATTTGATTCGGGTGCTACTTGTTCATTCATATCTGATGATTTTGCTAAAACATTAGACTTACCTGTAGAGGAATTAGGTTACCCTTTGATCATAGAGATTGCGAATAGGGAGGTTATTCCTGTTAGGAGCGTTTATAAGAACTGTAGATTGGACATTAAGGGTCAGGAACTTAGAGTAGATTTGATTCCGATTAAACTTGGGGAATTCGACGTCATACTAGGTATGGATTGGTTGTTTAACCATGGGGCGATAATCGACTGTCAGAAGAAGTCGGTGAACCTTACGACTCCGTCGAAGTTGGTGTTCTATGGTAGCAAATCGCCTAGGCAAGCGAGTTTTCTGACAATTATGCAAGCCAAGAAACTTCTGACGCAAGGCTGTGTAGGATATCTAGCTTACGTAGTAGATTCGCGCAAAGAAAGCCCGAAGGTGGAGGAGATATCGGTAGTTAAGGAATTTGTGGACGTTTTTCTGAGCGATTTACCAGGACATCCGCCAGATAGGGAGACAGAGTTCGTGATCGATCTAGCGCCGGGAACTGCTTCGATTTCGAAGGCTCCGTACCGAATGTCTCCAGTCGAGATGAAAGAACTGATGATTCAACTGCAAGAATTACTGGACAAGAAGTATATTCAACCAAGCGTTTCGCCATGGGGAGCGCCTGTCTTATTCGTGAAGAAGAAGGATGGGTCGATGCGTCTTTGCATTGATTATAGAGAGTTGAATAAAGTTACGATCAAGAATAGGTATCCTTTACCTAGGATCGATGACTTGTTTGATCAACTGAAGGGTGCGAGGTACTTCTCGAAAATCGATTTGAGAAGCGGGTATCATCAATTGAAGGTGAGGAAGGAAGATATACCGAAAACGGCTTTTAGAACTCGGTATGGTCATTACGAGTTCTTGGTGATGTCATTTGGTCTCACGAATGCCCCAGCTGCATTTATGGACCTAATGAATAGGGTGTTCAAGCCATTTCTAGACAAGTTCGTGGTAGTGTTCATAGATGACATCCTGGTTTATTCCAAGACCGAGGAGGAGCATGCTGAACACTTACGACTAACATTAGAAGCCCTGAGATAAGAGAGGCTTTACGCTAAATTCTCAAAATGCGAATTTTGGTTGGAACGTGTGCAATTTCTTGGCCACGTGATCGACAAGGATGGTATTTCGGTAGATCCGTCGAAGGTTGAAGCTGTTATAAATTGGGAACAGCCGAAGACGCCATCCGAAGTGAGGAGTTTCTTGGGATTGGCAGGTTATTACCGGAGATTTATCCAAGACGTTTCTAGAATCGCAACTCCATTGACGAATTTGACTCGTAAAACAGTTAAGTTTGTTTGGACGGAGAAGTGTGAGGAGAGTTTTCAAGAGCTGAAGAAGAGGCTGAGTACTGCGCCTGTATTGTCTTTACCAGATAGTTTCGGAAATTTCGTAGTATATAGCGATGCCTCACATAAAGGATTAGGCTGTGTATTGATGCAGAGCGGCAAAGTCATTGCCTATGCGTCACGTCAGCTGAAGGATTACGAGAAGGGGTATCCGGCCCATGATCTAGAATTGGCGGCAGTAGTGTTTGCCCTGAAGATTTGGAGGCAGTACTTATATGGAGAGAAGTGTGAAATATACACAGATCAAAAGAGTCTGAAGTATATATTTACCTAGAAGGATTTGAACATGCGCCAAAGAAGATGGTTGGAGCTGATTAAAGACTACGATTGCGAGATACTTTACCATCCGGGTAAAGCTAACGTTGTCGCTGACGCTTTAAGCAGGAAAGGTCGGGAGAAGCTGAACGTATTAACTGATCAGGATCGGTTGATAGAACAAATGGCTACATTAGAATTGGAAGTGATGTTTCCGAGGGAATCGGATGAGTTGTTGTTTCAAGTAACCAATGGTTTTACTCTAGTAGATAAGGTGAAAGAAGCACAATTCAATGATGAAGACTGTGAAAAGATTCGGAAGAGGATAACCGAAGGCGAAGAGTTCAAATTCAAGATCGGTAACGAAGGACTGTTGCAATTTGAAGGTAGAATATGGGTACCGCCAGTACCAGAGGTCAAAGAGGAGATTCTAAGCGACGCTCATAGTTCTAGATACTCTATTCACCCTGGGAGTACGAAGATGTACCAGGATCTCAGGCATCATTTCTGGTGGCCGAATATGAAGAGGGACGTTGCGGAATGCATTGCGAAGTGCTTAACGTGCCAGAAAGTCAAAGCAGAACACCAGAGACCAAGTGGACTGCTGCAACCGTTAGAAATTCCAGAGTGGAAGTGGGAGCATATCACGATGGATTTCTTGGTAGGTCTTCCAATGACTCAGAAAGGATTTGATGCGATATGGATTATAGTGGATCGACTGACGAAGTCAGCCCACTTTATGCCAATCAGGGTTAAGTACAACCTGGATAATCTAGCGAAGCTATACGTGAAGGAAATTATTTCTCGACATGGTGTTCCGGTGTCGATTGTGTCCGACAGAGATCCGCGTTTTACGTCGAATTTCTGGAAGCGTTTGCAAGAAGGTATGGGAACGCAATTGCGAATGAGTACATCGTATCATCCTCAGACTGATGGACAAAGCGAAAGAACGATTCAGACACTTGAGGATATGCTAAGAGCTTGTGTGATGGACTTCAAAGGAAGCTGGGAGGATCATCTACCATTGGTGGAGTTTGCCTACAACAATAGTTATCATGAGAGTATTGGCATGCCGCCTTACGAAGCATTATACGATAGAAAATGCAGAACACCTTTGTGCTGGGATGAAGTCGGTCAACGTCAATTGTTGGGACCAGAATTGGTACAACAAACCGCCGAAATTGTGAAGCTGATCAGAACGAGATTAGTTGCTGCTCAAGACAAACAAAAGAAGTATGCCGATCTTAATCGAAAGAACCGAGAATTCTTGCCAGGAAGTCTCGTTTTCCTGAATGTATCTCCCTGGAATGGGAAAATTCGATTCGGTAAGAAGGGGAAGCTGAGTCCCCGATTCATTGGACCTTTTGAGGTATTACGAAAGGTGGGCAAGGTTGCTTACGAGATTGCATTACCTCCGGAGCTCGAGAATATACATAATGTCTTTCATATTTCTTTATTAAGACCTTACAAGCACGATTACAAGCATGTAATAGAATATGAACCTTTGCTATTTGATAAAGACTTAACGTATGAAGAAGTGCCTGTTCAAATAGTTGATAGAAAGGAACAAGTACTTAGGAATAAAGTGATACCATCTATTAAGGTAATTTGGAGAAACCACAGTGCTGAAGAAGCTACGTGGGAACTCGAAGATGTTATGATGAAATCTTATCCGCATTTATTTGATTAGTTTTGTGTAACCCCTTATATACTGATTCTGGGGACAGAATCCTTTTAAGGGGGGAAGAATGTAATAGACGAGATAAATTTTTTTTTTTTTTTTGTGATTCTGGGGACGGAATCCTTTTAAGGAGGGAAGATTGTAACAATTGTGATTTTATATTTAATTTTAAATATTTATTAAATTAAATAAATATTTTATGTGATTTATTTATTGAGTTAAATAAATAAATTATGTGATTTATGGAGTGATTTAATTAAGTGTATATATTAATTAATTGAATGTGTAATGCTTATTTAATTAATGTATATTAATTTTATATTATAATTCTAATTTAATTGAGATAATTAAATTAGATGAATTATGTGATGAAGTGTTACATAAATTATAATTAGCGAGTAATTATAATTATGTGGCAATTTTATGTGATTTATTGATGTTAGATTTTATCTGATTAAATTAGATGATTAATATTTAATTAATTAAAATGTGACATTAAAGTATGCGTCAAATGATTTATTAAAATAAAAAGAAAAGGATTTTTTTTTAAATAATTTTTACCAAACAAGGCCCTTGCTTTTGTTTTAAAAGACTGTTGCCAAACAGGGCCCTTACACTAGCTAAACCTAAATTACCTAAACCATGTTTGGAGTTAATAAAAACTAGTTTCTAATTTTTCTTGTAGCCAAACAAGCCAAGTTGGCTTTTGAATTTTGTAACTTACGTTATAATTAGTAGTTAGTGCATATACTTATTATATGGGAGTTACATATATTATATATTACTTGTGTTATATATTATATGTATATACTATCACTACGTTAGTTTGTCTAAAAGTTAGTCTAAAGCTAAGAAAAAAGAGCAGAGAAAATAACAGAGAAAAAGATAGAGAGAAGTGGAAGAGGAAGAAAAGGTATAGCTTGAGAAGCTTGAAGGAAATCACTATCATCTTCTTCTTCAATCATCTAAGCAAAAAGGGTATTATTTCAATTAAATTATATTTTTATGTGTTTTCTTTATAATATTAATGAATATGAGTTCTCCGTGTTTATGATTTAGCATGAAAGTTATACAAATATGATGTACATATATAAATTATGTTTATAATGGTTATTATATGAATTGTATGTCATGATCAAGGATTTTCAGAAATCAAAATTTTGTCAGAACATGTTTTAATGGAGAAATTGATGTTCTTATGATTTTGTATGTTATTGGCCAATTTTAGAGTAAAAGTTTTGATTTGATTGTGTGTTAATATGCCTATTTAGAATTGTTGTGATAATATCTTCAATTTCAAACATAATGCATGTTTTATAAGTGGAATTGGTAAGAAAATTTTATTATAGAGAATTATTTTATGAAAATATGAGTTTTCATAAAAATGGCCAAAATAGATTTTCAAAACTTATGATTATCATTGTTTAAATGATTTTGTATTTTGGAAGCATGCTTTATATATGTGTAATAAGAGTATATAAGTTTTACAGAGTCTATAGTACTGTATTTTTGGCGTTGTTGTCTTGTATGGGTTAATCGGTGAAGCAGAGTAACGTGGTTGTCTGCGTCTGGCCGAGTTGCTGCGCAGCTGCGCCGGCAGCAAGGCCAGGAGCAGCGCAGCTGCGCCGCTTGTCCTTCCCAGATTCCTTCCCTGCGCAGCTGTGCCGGTTTAAAGGCAGCTGGCTGCGCAGCTGCGCCGGGCACAGTGCTTGGGCAGTGAGTTTTGCTTGCTTGTACAGTTTATTTTAAAGACCTTAGTTTAATTTTTCATGGATAAGGGGATATATATTTTGAATGATATAACATGTTATATATATGACTATGATAATTTCATGTTTGAAAAATAAAAGAAATTTTGAAAACCTAATATGGTATTTAAAACTATAATTGTTTAATAAGTTACTTAACTATAATTTTATTAATTATAATTAAGAGTAAAGGTGTAATTTAAATTATGAATTTTGTGAAATTATAAGGTATAGAAGTTTAATAATTTTAATTTTAATTATAATTTATGTAATTATAATTTAATAAATGCATGTTTAATTATGGATTATAAATTGATAATTTCATGATTAATTATAATTTGTGTAATTAAATGCATGATGTGGTTTAATTTATTATAATTATTATAATTTGTTTATAATTATAATTTGATTAAGTGTTTGAATTATAATTGTTTAATTATAATTGAGTTAAATACATAATTAATTTAATTATGTGAATATGTAGGTGATGTAATTAACTATGTGATGGTTGATTATTATTACTATTTAATCAGAATGTGAGTTAACCATGAGGGTTAACCACTTATGTGAATTAGTTACGTGTTAACTAATTTAGGTTATTGTGATTGAATATATATGTGTAGGAAGTATTAAAGTACGTGAATTGTGTTAATTAGCTTGCGCTTGAGGCAAGTCTTCTAAACCCTAAACTCGTTAATTTTACGCAAGTTTTCTAAACCCTAATCTTGTATTGATTTTATATGATCTCTTGAATTCATATATTCATTGTTGAGAATGTCCTTTCCATTTCAGTATTGGACAATTGTTTATTTAATTGAAATGGTCTTAACTTATTGTTCAAGTAAGATCCAATTATTATTTTAAATACTTTAGGTTTACTTCTAAAGCATATGTTAATTCATAATTCTTTTATTTTGAATTATTGGAAGTCGATTCAACTAATCCTTAGTTGATGAACGTGAATTCTAAATTACCCTTGTAAGCTTATCCAAACCAAACTTTCTTTGGGGCGGACTTGAATTCATATTACTGAGTTGAACAACCCTATTTACTAGGGGAGGTTACTACGCATCGCGTTAAGATGGTTGTGCACAATACATGGTACGAAGGGCTGATCCCCCTAAGTACGAGTTAAGGTCCATAGTCTTATTGACTATTAAAGGTTTAAATAGAAATATTTATAACCTAGGACAAGAGTCAAAGGTCTTATGACCCTCAGATAAATTCTATATCCAAATTTTAATATTGATAGAGAATTATTATTCAATTCTTTATTATTGAAGCAAGCTAAGTTGTTCAGATTTTCTTAAAGATATTCTTTCATGTCTATATTATTGTTAAACTCCAGTGAGCTGTGGTTTGCTCACTCTTGCATTAAATAACAATTTCAGTTAAGGTTGATAACGCTGATGCTCCGTCTACAAGTAAGGACAAGGGAAAGCAAAGCAAGTGAAGACTTGTTTTTTTTTTATTTAATTGAGAATGATTGTAATAATTGAATGTTATGTTTTCTTTCCGCACTTTATTATATTCATGTCAAGGTTAGAGTAACCCTGGGATTGATTTTGAGAAGGTTGTAACCCTTGTTTTAAGGGAGATTTAGTTATTTTAATTAAGTTGTAGTTTATTTTGCATTATTCATTGGGTAGATATATGTTATATTAGAAAGTGAACACCAAATCATGTGGAAACGAAGTACCCAGATTTGGGGGTGTCACAGGTTGGTATCAAAGCTGTAGGTTATGAAACCTTAGGTGGGAAAAAACCTTAGGTAGTAGCCTTATGGTAAGATCGAAAAGATAGTGATGCTAGGTAAAGATAATAAACTACCTTATGTGCCTATGTGTTTACATTATAGTATTCGAAGAGTGACGATTCGTTAACATGTAATAATGAACTTTAAAATTCTTTTATCAGGATGTCGAACGTGGGAGAACCTAGTCAGACTAGGGAGGATGTACCTCAGGTGCCTAGAGAGGAAGAGCCCCGTGACATACATATTGTCTGGGAGCAGCTGGTTAGGAGAGAGCCATCTCCAATGATCACCGTAGCTGGTTGGGAGCGTGAGCTGACACCTATTCCAGAGGATGAGGACGAGGACGAGTCTGAAGAGGTGGAAGAGGAGGAAGAGGATCCCGAGGAGGAATTCCCTCCTCACTCTACTAGTGCTGAGATGTAAGAGGCAGTCTACGATAGCAATGTGGAACTTCAGGGACGAGTAGGAGATCTCGAGGAGACTATTCAGCAACGGGACGAGACTATCGAAGAGATGGATAGTGAACTAGGAGATGCACAGTGGAACCTGATACATATGGAGGTCGAGAGAGATGCTGCTCGATTTGAACTGGCAAAGCTGAAGCAAGACATCCAGGAGGAGTCGAGGAAGCGTGCCAGAGCTGAAGAGTCAAGCTTGAGGGCTAATCAACGAGCCGATCGAGCTGAAGGTGAAGCTGAAGCCAAGAGGGCCAAGCTGAGGGAAACAGAATATGCTTTTCATACGGCGATAGAGAGAGCTCAGGATTTTATTTTCTACTACCCAGCTCAGTTCCAAGGTTTACCGTGGTATGTGGTGGACTGAAGAACGGCATTTCGGGTAATGGAAGAGGAACGCAGAGAGGCTGTGAGACGCATTAATATGCCAAGGCAGTGGTAGTAGTGGTAGTAGTAACAGTAGTGGTAGAGTTTGTTATGTATTGCATGTTTTGTAATAAGTAACAAAAATCCCATAATTTGAGATAAGAATGGGATAGTTAATAATGTAATCCTGCAACTTTTCTAGTTCAGGAAGGATGATGTAAATGGCAGAAATGCTATCTGTTTGATGTTTTTAAAACTACGACTGATGAATAAAATAATTTTATGGACGTGCTTGGTGTTCTATGTGAATTGAATTATTTAAACGTTTAAGTATGAACTTGGATACTTAATAATTGAATAAAGGGTCCAATAATAATATTTTCTTAACAGAAAATGCCTCCTAGAAGAAGAGTAACGCGTCAAAATCCCGAGGGTTCGACGAACAACAACAATAACGATGGGACGAATCCCAATTCGGTTCAGCAGTTGGTGAACCTGTTGACCGGAGCTCTTGCGAATCAACCGCAGATGCAGGGACTACTTTCAAGGAATTCAAGGCAGTAGGACCGCCTGAGTTCAAAGGATCGACTAACCCTATCGAAGCTCAGACATGGGTTATGGAAATGGAGAAGGTATTTGACGTGGCTAGAGTAGGAGAAGACCAAAAGACAACGTTCGCGGCTTTCATGTTGAAGTCGGATGCAAGTTTTTGGTGGCAGGCTAACAAGACTCGAGAGGGAGAAGGAGTCATCACGTGGGAACGTTTCAAGGAAATGTTCTACGAGATGTACTTTCTAGTGAGTTCGCAGGACCAGATGGAGGTCCAGTTCCTAGAACTTAAGCAAGGAGGGATGACGGTGTCCGAGTATGCTGCTAAGTTTAACGAGTTGGCCAGGTTCGCTACATACCAGGTCAGCACTGACGCTAGGAAAGCAAGAAGGTTTGAGAGGGGACTAAAGCCCTGGCTCTATAGCAAGGTTTCCATATTCCAGCTGAATACCTTTGCAGCGGTGCTGGAGAAAGCCATACTTGCTGAAGGAGGAAGCAAAGCGGTGACGAAGTTCAACCAAGATAAGAAGAAGAAGAATGAGGTAGAAACCAAGTCTGGGGGTAGCAGTACTGTGAACCAGAAGAGGAAGTGGTTTGATAATACCTCTGCTGGGAGTCAGCAAGGAAGCCAGCAGAAGAGGAAGTTTGATGCATGTGCTACATGCGGTAAGAATCACACTGGCGTGTGCATGAAGGGGAAGCGGATGTGCTTCAACTGTGGTCAGGAAGGCCACATCGCGCCAAATTGCCCAAAACCGAAGAAGGGAGCTTGCTTTACATGTGGATCCAAAGATCACATGGCTCGCAACTGCCCGAAGAAGCTGACGGCAGGGTCAACATTGAGTGGAGGGAATGGAAGCGGCAATACCGTTACTATTGCTGCACCATTGCAAGCTGTTCAACCCACTACACGGACATTCAACATGACGGTGCAGGATGCTGTGCAATCAAAAGACGTGGTGTCAGGTATTATTCCGGTCAATAGTATAAATGCATATGTATTATTTGATTCGGGTGCTACTTGTTCATTCATATCTGATGATTTTGCTAAAACATTAGACTTACCTGTAGAGGAATTAGGTTACCCTTTGATCATAGAGATTGCGAATAGGGAGGTTATTCCTGTTAGGAGCGTTTATAAGAACTGTAGATTGGACATTAAGGGTCAGGAACTTAGAGTAGATTTAATTCCGAATAAACTTGGGGAATTCGACGTCATACTAGGTATGGATTGGTTGTTCAACCATAGGGCGATAATCGACTGTCAGAAGAAGTCGGTGAACCTTACGACTCCGTCGAAGTTGGTGTTCTATGGTAGCAAATCGCCTAGGCAAGCGAGTTTTCTGACAATTATGCAAGCCAAGAAACTTCTGACGCAAGGCTGTGTAGGATATCTAGCCTAAATAGTAGATTCGCGTAAAGAAAGCCCGAAGGTGGAGGAGATATCGGTAGTTAAGGAATTTGTGGATGTTTTTCCGAGCGATTTACTAGGACTTCTGCCAGATAGGGAGACAGAGTTCGTGATCGATCTAGCGCCGGGAACTGCTCTGATTTCAAAGGCTCCGTACCGAATGGCTCCAGTCGAGATGAAAGAACTGATGATTCAACTGCAAGAATTACTGGATAAGAAGTATATTCAACCAAGTGTTTCGCCATGGGGAGCGCCTGTCTTATTCGTGAAGAAGAAGGATGGGTCGATGCGTCTTTGCATTGATTATAGAGAGTTGAATAAAGTTACGATCAAGAATAGGTATCCTTTACCTAGGATCGATGACTTGTTTGATCAACTGAAGGGTGCGAGGTACTTCTCAAAAATTGATTTGAGAAGCGGGTATCATCAATTAAAGGTGAGGAAGAAAGATATACCGAAAACGGCTTTTAGAACTCGGTATGGTCATTACGAGTTCTTGGTGATGTCATTTGGTCTCACGAATGCCCCAGCTGCATTTATGGACCTAATGAATAGGGTGTTCAAGCCATTTCTAGACAAGTTCGTGGTAGTGTTCATAAATGACATCCTGGTTTATTCCAAGACCGAGGAGGAGCATGCTGAACACTTACGACTAACCTTAGAAGCCCTGAGACGAGAGAGGCTTTACGCTAAATTCTCGAAATGCGAATTGTGGTTGGAACGTGTGCAATTTCTTGGCCACGTGATCGACAAGGATGGTATTTCGGTAGATCCGTCGAAGGTTGAAGCTGTTATAAATAGGGAACAGCCGAAGACGCCATCCGAAGTGAGGAGTTTCTTGGGATTGGCAGGTTATTACCGGAGATTTATCCAAGACTTTTCTAGAATCGCAACTCCATTGATGAATTTGACTCGTAAAACAGTTAAGTTTGTTTGGACGGAGAAGTGTGAGGAAAGTTTTCAAGACCTGAAGAAGAGACTGAGTACTGCGCCTGTATTGTCTTTACCAGATAGTTCCGAAAATTTTGTAGTATATAGCGATGTCTCACATAAAGGATAAGGCTGTGTATTGATGCAGAGCGGCAAAGTCATTGCATATGCGTCACGTCAGCTGAAGGATTATGAGAAGGGGTATCCGACCCATGATCTAGAATTGGCGGCAGTAGTGTTTGCCCTGAAGATTTAGAGGCACTACTTATATGGAGAGAAGTGTGAAATATACACAGATCACAAGAGTCTGAAGTATATATTTACCTAGAAGGATTTGAACATGCGCCAAAGAAGATGGTTGGAGCTGATTAAAGACTACGATTACGAGATACTTTACCATCCGGGTAAAGCTAACGTTGTCGCTGACGCTTTAAGCAGGAAAGGTCGGGAGAAGCTAAACGTATTAACTGATCAGGATCGGTTGATAGAACAAATGGCTACATTAGAATTGGAAGTGAAGTTTCCGAGGGAATCGGATGAGTTGTTGTTTCAAGTAACCAATGGTTCTACTCTAGTAGATAAGGTGAAAGAAGCACAATTCAATGATGAAGATTGTGAAAAGATTCGGAAGAGGATAACCGAAGGCGAAGAGTTCAAATTCAAGATCGGTAACGAAGGACTGTTGCAATTTGAAGGTAGAATATGGGTACCGCCAATACCAGAGGTCAAAGAGGAGATTCTAAGCAAAGCTCATAGTTCTAGATACTCTATTCACCCTGGGAGTACGAAGATGTACCAGGATCTCAGGAATCATTTCTGGTGGCCGAATATGAAGAGGGACGTTGCGGAATGCGTTGCAAAGTGCTTAACGTGCCAGAAAGTCAAAGCAGAACACCAGAGACCAAGTGGACTGCTGCAACAGTTAGAAATTCCAGAGTGGAAGTGGGAGCATATCACGATGGATTTCTTGGTAGGTCTTCCAATAATTCAGAAAGGATTTGATGCGATATGGGTTATAGTGGATCGACTGACGAAGTCAGCCCACTTTCTGCCAATCAGGGTTAAGTACAACCTGGATAAGCTAGCGAAGCTATACGTGAAGGAAATTATTTCTCGACATGGTGTTCCGGTGTCGATTGTGTCCGACAGAGATCCGCGTTTTACGTCGAATTTCTGGAAGCGTTTGCAAGAAGGTATGGGAACGCAATTGTGAATGAGTACAGCGTATCATCCTCAGACTGATGGACAAAGCGAAAGAACGATTCAGACACTTGAGGATATGCTAAGAGCTTGTGTGATGGACTTCAAAGGAAGTTGGGAGGATCATCTACCATTGGTGGAGTTCGCCTACAACAATAGTTATCATGCGAGTATTGGCATGCCGCCTTACGAAGCATTATATGGCAGAAAATGCAGAACACCTTTGTGCTGGGATGAAGTCGGTGAACGTCAATTGTTGGGACCAGAATTGGTACAACAAACCGCCGAAATTGTGAAGCTGATCAGAACGAGATTATTTGCTGCTCAAGACAGACAAAAGAAGTATGCCGATCTTAATCGACAGAACCGAGAATTCTTGCCAGGAAGTTTTGTTTTCCTGAAAGTATCTCCCTGAATGGGGAAAATTCGATTCGGTAAGAAGGGGAGGCTGAGTCCCCGATTCATTGGACCTTTTGAGGTATTACGAAAGGTGGGCGAGGTTGCTTACGAGATTGCATTACCTCCGGAGCTCGAGAATATACATAATGTCTTTCATATTTCTGCATTAAGACCTTACAAGCACGATTATAAGCATGTAATAGAACATGAACCTTTGCTATTTGATAAAGACTTAACGTATGAAGAAGTGCCTGTTCAAATAATTGATAGAATGGTACAAGTAATTAGGAATAAAGTGACACCATCTGTTAAGGTAATTTGGAGAAACCACAGTGCTGAAGAAGCTACGTGGGAACTCGAAGATGTTATGATGAAATCTTATCCGCATTTATTTGATTAGTTTTGTGTAACCCTTTATATACTGATTCTGGGGACAGAATCCTTTTAAGGGGGGAAGAATGTAATAGACGAGATTTTTTATTTTATTTTTATTTATGATTCTGGGGACAGAATCCTTTTAAGGAGGGAAGATTGTAACGATTGTGATTTTATATTTAATTTTAAATATTTATTGAATTAAATAAATATTTTATGTGATTTATTTATTGAGTTAAATAAATAAATTATGTGATTTATGGAGTGATTTAATTAAGTGTATATATTAATTAATTGAATGTGTAATGTTTATTTAATTAATGTATATTAATTTTATATTATAATTCTAATTTAATTGAGATAATTAAATTAGATGAATTATGTGATGAAGTGTTACATAAATTATAATTAGCGAGTAATTATAATTATGTGGCAATTTTATGTGATTTATTGATGTTAGATTTTAATTGATTAAATTAGATGATTAATATTTAATTAATTAAAATGTGACATTAAAGTATGCGTCAAATGATTTATTAAAATAAAAAAGAAAAGGATTTTTTTTAAAATAATTTTTACCAAACAAGGCACTTGCTTTTGTTTTAAAAGACTGTTGCCAAACAGGGCCCGTACACTAGCTAAACCTAAATTACCTAAACCATGTTTGGAGTTAATAAAAACTAGTTTCTAATTTTTCTTGTAGCCAAACAAGCCAAGTTGGCTTTTGAATTTTGTAACTTACGTTATAATTAGTAGTTAGTGCATATACTTATTATATGGGAGTTACATTATTATATATTACTTGTGTTATATATTATATGTATATACTATCAGTACGTTAGTTTTTCTAAAAGTTAGTCTAAAGCTAAGAAAAAAGAGAAGAGAAAATAACAGAGAAGAAGATAGAGAGAAGTGGAAGAGGAATAAAAGGTATAGCTTGAGAAGCTTGAAGGGAATCACTATCATCTTCTTCTTCAATCATCTAAGCAAAAAGGGTATTATTTCAATTAAATTATATTTTTATGTGTTTTATTTATAATATTCATGAATATGAGTTCTCTGTGTTTATGATTTAGTATGAAAGTTATATAAATATGATGTACATATATAAATTGTGTTTATAATGGTTATTATATGAATTGTATGTCATGATCAAGGATTTTCAGAAATCAAAATTTTGTCAGAACATGTTTTAATGGAGAAATTGATGTTCTTATGATTTTGTATGTTATTGGCCAATTTTAGAGTAAAAGTTATGATTTGATTGTGTATTAATATGCCTATTTAGAATTGTTGTGATAATATATTCAATTTCAAACATAATGCATGTTTTATAAGTGGAATTGGTAAGAAAATTTTATTATAGAGAATTATTTTATGAAAATATGAGTTTTCATAAAAATGGCCAAAATAGATTTTCAAAACTTATGATTATCATTGTTTAAATGATTTTGTATTTTGGAAGCATGCTTTATATATGTGTAATAAGAGTATATAAGTTTTACAGAGTCTATAGTACTGTATTTTTGGCGTTGTTGTCTTGTATGGGTTAATCGGTGAAGCAGAGTAACGTGGCTGTCTGCGTCTGGCCGAGTTGCTGCGCAGCTGCGCCGGCAGCAAGGCCAGGAGCAGCGCAGCTGCGCCGCTTGTCCTTCCCAGATTCCTTCCCTGCGCAGCTGCGCCGGTTTAAAGGCAGCTGGCTGCGCAGCTGCGCCGGGCACAGTGCTTGGGCAGTGAGTTTTGCTTGCTTGTACAGTTTATTTAAAATACCTTAGTTTAATTTTTCATGGATAAGGGGATATATATTTTGAATGATATAACATGTTGTTATATGATTATGATAATTTCATGTTTGGAAAATAAAAGAAATTTTGAAAACCTAATATGGTATTTAAAACTATAATTGTTTAATAAGTTACTTAACTATAATTTTATTAATTATAATTAAGAGTAAAGGTGTAATTTAAATTATAAATTTTGTGAAATTATAAGGTATAGAAGTTTAATTATTTTAATTTTAATTATAATTTATGTAATTATAATTTAATAAATACATGTTTAATTATGGATTATAAATTGATAATTTTATGATTAATTATAATTTGTGTAATTAAATGCATGATGTGGTTTAATTGATTATAATTATTATAATTTGTTTATAATTATTATAATTTGTTTATAATTATAATTTGATTAAGTGTTTGAATTATAATTGTTTAATTATAATTGAGTTAAATACAAAATTAATTTAATTATGTGAATATGTAGGTGATGTAATTAACTATGTGATGGTTGATTATTATTACTATTTAATCAGAATGTGAGTTAACTATGAGGGTTAACCACTTATGTGAATTAGTTACGTGTTAACTAATTTAGGTTATTGTGATTGAATATATATGTGTAGGAAGTATTAAAGTAGGTGAATTGTGTTAAGTAGCTTGCGCTTGAGGCAAGTCTTCTAAACCCTAAACTCGTTAATTTTACGCAGTTTTCTAAACCCTAATCTTGTATTGATTTTATATGATCTCTTGAATTCATATATTCATTGTTGAGAATGTCCTTTCCATTTCAGTATTGGACAATTGTTTATTTAATTGAAATGGTCTTAACTTATTGTTCAAGTAAGATCCAATTATTATTTTAAATGCTTTAGGTTTACTTCTAAAGCATATGTTAATTCATAATTCTTTTATTTTGAATTATTGGAAGTCGATTCAATTAATCCTTAGTTGATGAACGTGAATTCTAAATTACCCTTGTAAGCTTATCCAAACCAAACTTTCTTTGGGGCGGACTTGAATTTAAATTACTGAGTTGAACAACCCTATTTACTAGGGGAGGTTACTACGCATAGCGTTAAGATGGTTGTGCACAATACATCGTACGAAGGGCTGATCCCCCTAAGTACGTGTTAAGGTCCATAGTCTTATTGACTATGAAAGGTTTAAATAGAAATATTTATAACCTAGGACAAGAGTCAAAGGTCTTATGACCCTCAGATAAATTCTATATCCAAATTTTAATATTGATAGAGAATTATTATTCAATTCTTTATTATTGAAGCAAGCTAAGTTGTTCAGATTTTCTTAAAGATATTTTTCCTGTCTATATTATTGTTAAACTCCAGTGAGCTGTGGTTTGCTTACTCTTGCATTAAATAACAATTTCAGTTAAGGTTGATAACGCTGATGTTCCGTCTACAAGTAAGGGCAAGGGAAAGCAAAGCAAGTGAAGACTTGTTTTTTTTTTTATTTAATTGAGAATGATTGAATGTTATGTTTTATTTCCGCACTTTATTATATTCATGTCAAGGTTAGAGTAACCCTGGGATTGATTTTGAGAAGGTTGTAACCCTTGTTTTAAGGGAGATTTAGTTATGTTAATTTCAGTTGTAGTTTATTTTGCATTATTCATTGGGTAGATATATGTTATATTAGAAAGTGAACACCAAATCATGTGGAAACGAAGTACCCGGATTTGGGGGTGTCACAGTCCCTCTGTCCACATTTGTAGAATACGACTGGTGGTCGTTCCCCTCCCCTAGAAACAGGTTGCTGGTGCTGCTGCCGGTGTCTTTCCGTTGTCTTTGTTGAATATTCTCTTTTTAAAATTTTCCCCTGACTCACTTCTTCTATTATCTTGGCCATGATTACCACTAAAGTGGTTACCATTTCTGGCATGATAATTTCCTCCACGTTGGTTGTCATTGCTCCGATGACCGTTGCCACCGATACGACTATGGTTGTTGTCATTTGGTTTAACAGTCTCATTATCTCGCTCCAATAATTGAGCCCTATTCACAACATTTGAATACAAACAAAGTTTATGAGAAATGAGGTATTGACAAATTTTAGGTTTCAAACCTCTCAAAAATATTCGTGTCATTCGTTCCTCATTATCCACCAAATGGGATGCAAACCGGGATAATTCCGCAAACTTGGCCTCGTATTATGATACACTCATATTGTTCTGTTCCAGTTTGATGAATTCCACCTCCTTCATATGACGAATACTTTCTGGAAAGTACTTGTCGTTGAACAATTCCTGGAACTTTTCCCAAGACATCTTAAGTGCGGAAAGCTGAGTACGTTTCACAGATTTCCACCAGTAATCTGCCTCTCCACGCAACATAAAGGTGGTGAAGGGAACCTTTTGCTCCTCTGTGCATCCTAGGACATCAAATATTTTTGTGATCTGCTTAATCCAAGCTTCTGCCTTAAGTGACTCTGGCTTTCCCAAAAACTCCGGCGATCCCAATTCCTTGAATTGCTAAGCAGTGACCTACCGTATGTTACCATTGTTTCTACCTCCATTTTGAACAAGAGTCTCTCTCGTCTGGTTTTGCATGAATTGTAGAAAGCTCCTAAACACCTCATCGTTCATCGTTTGGTCGGTGGTGTTGTTTATAGGAGGATTATTGCCTTCCTGATGAACATTATCTTGGTTATTGATTGACGGTGTCTCAATGGGCACATATGCTCCATTGCTTAAATTTTCAGATGTTATTCTCAAATACCACCACAAAACAAGGGTTAATTAAAGAAGTTGACATGTCACATATTATTCCTATATTCCGACCGACCAAGTAAATAACAAATAATCTTAGGTAGGACACACTAGCGAAGGTTTTACTCGTCTCTCCCATCCTATTTATATTCCCAGATCTCCGTCAGAGATCATAACCCTAAGCTCTGATACCAATTGTGACGCCCCAAAAATAGCCACACACAACCCATTCTGAGTCGCCAATACATGGTACAGAATCCAAATACAATCTTCATATTCTAACTATTAAACTGTCGTGCAAAATACGACAACACAACTGTGAGCTTTTATACAGATATTATGTCGTATATAATACAAAAATATCAACGCTCAAATTAAGTCCTCATTACAATTATTGTCACACTATTTTACAACATAGTAAAGACTTCTATCATAACTATATTGGATCTTTACTCCACTCCCCGACTAGTCCCATCTACACTTTAATTTCTAAGAAGAACAATGGAACCAAAAGGAAAAGTATGAGCTCAATTAGCCTAGTAAAGAATATTATGACTAGATAATGTAGAATAAATTATCCTTAGTCCTCAACAGTGAAAAATATGATAAAATACAATAGACAATAAGTTTTAGATCAACAACTGCAGCGGAAATAGCAATCCATTAGAAGAGTCAAGTAGAGAATGTTGTCTACTATCTTCTATGATTTAAAAGTCCATCATCAATATTTTATCCCCGTGACACCAATCAATAAATATTTACAATTAACGAACGAATACGAAGGGTTATTCAACAGGCATGCGGTAGTCCTCGTAGACAGGTTATTTCCACATTTTAATACAGAATGAATACAAAGGGTTATTCACCATGCATGCGGTACTCCGCGTAGACATGTTATTTCCACATCTTAGTAAGGAATAGAATGACAACCCTTACTAGTATTGAAAGAAAATAACATCCTTTATGAATACGAAAGAAATAATACCCTTACCTTAGTAGAAGTTTGGATAATGCAATAGTGTAGTAGCAGAATGCTCTTCTACTTTCTCTCTTTATAGTTTCGCTCACTATAGCTTATGATTATAACTTTGCTTTTCAAAAATGGTAGGAAATAATGGATGGATGGAGGAGTATTTATAGTCTAGGAAAATGTGGCAAATTATAAGGTTAATTATACTTTAGTACCTTCATCTTTACCTTTATTTTTAATTTTGTCCCTCAATTATTATCAATCTTGCATAACATCCCCTAATAGTACATCCATGTGAATCAATAGTTCATTGCATGTGAACCAATAGTTCCTTGCATGTGAACCAATAGTAATTAATTGCTCATTGATCAGATTAATTGCCTGTTTGGTCAATTTAAAATCCAGAAATCAACTATTATCGAAATAAATATCGATTTCCACTAGCATTATTATTCCTAACACAATAAAAATATTTTTATCAACAATTCATCATTAATATTATAACTCACAATATTGATAACCAGATCGTTCCCAAGAAAGAGGGGGTTTTCCGATAAGAATTTCTCCTTACTGGCTTGCAATTAAATAACATAACCCCTTTCATTGACATATGCTAATAATAATATGAGTAACTGTGTCGTGTCAATTATTAATTTAATAATATAAAGTATTGTGCATATGATACTGTGACAATAATTGAATCAATAATATGAGATATTATGCAGCAACTACTGTGACAATTATTGAATGAAACTGAGTGACTTCTTATGTAAGCAACAATAATCAGAGATATTGTGCAATACCGTGTGCTACTGTGCAACAACGTGTATTATTGTACTTTTATCATCGGGTATTTCAATAATTTATCGATAAAAGTTTTACCGTTATTTTTATAAAAAAGTTATTTCTGTCGCTTTCTGTATCCGACAGTTATTTCGTTATGAGGTCCACCAATGATTGCGTCGGGGTACGAATATTCTCCAATAAAAAGAATATTCCTCGACCAATAGAATATTCTCCGACACAACGAATATTTTATGACCACTTGTTTACTTTGTAAAATTTGCACAAATCACCCATAACTATAATATTCTAACAAATCAAAACCTTACTATTTAGAATATTATGTAGAGAAAATTAAATCTTTATTCATAAAAGTTGGGGTCTTACATTATATCCTATGAGCCTAAAAGTAGTATACACACAAGCCAATCATGTTTGATGATAAAATATATACTTTGTAACAATATTATTCATTTATTAATCAAAATGTTATTTACCTATATGGTGCTATTTTTTATAATATGTGATAAACCCATAGTTTTAAGCAATGCTTTTAGAATCATGATGATGATCATGCTAATGAGATCTAAATTTTTAGATAACTTAAAACTAAAATAGTTCCCAATCGTTGGATTATAAAAATGGGATTAGTGAATCCGGATAGATTGATACATACGCTGCTAGCTTATTGGATGAGGATGATCGATCTCATAATCATTTGTATAGAGACACTAAAGCAAGTATGTAGGTGTATATTAGAGATTAAGTACACTAAATGTGGCTCGCTAAGGAATTCCTAAAGTAGTTTTACTTGCCTATCAATAGAAATTCCTTTAGTGATAGTAGTATAAATAATCCTTAGACTTGAGATTATCATAGTATCTTGTGTATAATGAGTTATACTTTGACATGTCCCTTAAGACCCTAAAGATATCAAAGGGTATGCTTGGGTATAATAATTTATACATGGAGATAATGACTGATCAAATAATAAAGAATCTACCGCTTCTAGTAAAATAAGAGAATATCCTTTGTGATTCGATAAATGACAACTCAGTAGTCCTTGGCTAAGGCAGGATAAAATTAGAAAGGAGTTTCTAATTTGCATTATTTGGTGTTGTGCATTTTAGGATCGAAATACATATAATTAAATAAAATAAGACTTGATGTAATTCCATGTCTTATATTTAATTGGGACATTGTATGATGGAAGGAATGAATTGTATGTTAACTATTTACTCAAAAGTTCTTTTATGATTAATGTTGAAATTTATATTATCTGGAAAGTCATTGATCGCTAAGGGGGCTTACCCTTAATGTAGAATAAATATTATTTATTAAAATGAATTATTAGTTTAATTTATTTATTTAAATAAGAATAGAATTGTTCTAATTGATTTATTCACAACCAGTTTAAGATGGAGAACCAAAAGGGTCATACCATAAAAGAAAGAATATTTATTAAAGAAGCAAATGGCATAATCGTAATAATAAGTTAAGTATATTTAATTTAATCTATGGTAATAGAATAAATTAAATAGCTTAATATTTATTATTTAATATTTTGGAAATATTAAATATAAATTAATAAGAGAAGTCTTATTAGTATTATTATTATTTTTATTTAATTCTTAAAGGAGTTTGGGAATTAATTAATAAGATACTCTCTCATATATATATTGCTAATAAGATTAGGAGGCTATTTGATTAAAGGAGTTTAATTATTTTCAATAGGATTGAGAAGCCTAATTAATTAAAATGATTTAATTAATTAATATGAAACCCTAATCCTAAATGGTTTAGGAGGGTTGCCTACATCTATAAATAAGAAAGTCTTATTATGGAACAAGGGGACACGTTACATTCTAAGAGTTGGGAGAGTACACATATTCTATAGAGATAGAATTAAGGTTTAGCCAAACACCCATCTGCTTGAATAACTGTTTTTCCTTGGTGGATCACCTCTAGAGGCCAAATGCTTGGGTGACTTACGTTGATCAAATGAAGAAATCTATACAGGTGAATTCGAGGAGAACACGAAGGATTAGGAGTTGAACTTGTATCTGAGGAAACTCGATTCTACAAGGGTATAATTTTGATCTCCTTCTCTTTCATGTATGAATTGATAAAGGTTTAAAATAACAGAGTTTATTTTATCTGAAATATGGTTTCAGGTTGCTAAAAATAAAAATAGTTTAATTTGGATTTATTTTTGATTAAATTAAAAGAAGTTTATTTTGTTTCAAAACTAAATATTAGCAAAACTTTTGCTCATTAAATGATATCGATGCATATATGGAATTGATTTATAATTCATGAGATATATGTTATTTATTGATGCATATGATGATATATATGATAATAAATAGGGTTGATTATGGACTATTGACCAATGTGATTGGATTTTATTTTTAGTTGGATATATGAATGTATGAGTTTTATTAAATGAGGTCTGCATACCTCGCCTACTCTAATTTTGCTTGATGTGATTTCTATTTCCCTCCTATGTACTTCCTCTTGACTGCTGATCAAAGTTTCTTTTTATTGTAAATAGTTTATGTAATAGGATTAGTTAGAATTACTTGAAGAAATAGAGACCAGGGAGCAAGGAGCGTGTGAAGACCCGTTTGTAATGGAGCCTAAGATTTAAATGTAATAGTTATATTTAAATTTAATTCTTTCGCCCCTAGGTTTGATCTTTTGGTTCACTTGGTGGCTCTAGTGAACCAAACTAGAATAATGTTTATAATCAATACAGATAGAATATAGTATTCTATATGCATGCTTATATTTTATATATATATGTATATATATATATATATTATATTATGCAACACGTTTCGCATATTTATTAATATGATGCGTATTTTATATATATATGTGCATGCGCGCTAAACAAGATGAGACAAATAATAAAAAAAAACCCTCAAAGAATTTATATTAAGTCCTAAGCATTCAAAGATATTTAGAATATCGAACGTCGCCTTCTAGCATGATAAATTTAATAGATTACTAAATATTTAATATGAGTTTGTTGTTTCACCACAAGGCAAGTACTAAATATATAAGATGTTGATTTATCACATTTGATGCTTATAAAGAAATTGAACAATACTGTTTTGTTGGGTCACCACAAGGATGGTATTTTTCTATTTGAATATATGAAAGAGCTAGGTTGGACTTAACTTAGATAATTTTGATTTGGATGTGTCACCACTTGAGCAAAATAATTTAAGAGACAAAAGGAGTAACATGATGATGTAATTGACAAAAGTTGTCTACCTATTTATTTATATATAGTTTGTTGTGTCACCATAAGGCTATATACATTTGAAATAGGATCCTTAATCTCACTAGCATATCTTTAATTAGATATTGTCGAACTATATAAGAGATGGTAATATAGTTTGAAGAAAATAGTGGGAGATACCAATTTAAAACAAGACCTAATTTATTTTGGTAATTAATTAAATGAATGTATGGTAAAATGTTGTTTTATTTTCACATGCAGAATTTGAAAATGTCACACCCACTATCACTGAGTAGTATACTTGATGCTAATAAACTGACCAGACATAATTACATGAACTGGTTAAGAAATCTGAGAATTATTCTCACTGCTGAAAAGCTTTCTTATGTCATAAATTCTCACATCCCTGCAACTGTTGCAGAAACAATCTCTGAGGAAGAGATTGCTACTTTTAAGAAGTGGCAAGATGATGCATCTGTGGCTCAATGCATCATGCTCGCATCCATGAGTAACGACCTTCAGCGTCAGCATGAAACCATGGATGCACCTACTATATTGCTGCACCTCCAAGAGTTGTATAGTGAGCAAAGTAGGACTGCTTGATATGAGATATCTAAGAAGCTCTTCTGATCTCGGATGACCAAGGGAACTACTATTGAGACTCGTGTCCTTAAGATAATAAATTTGATTGAACGTCTTGGACAGCTAGGGTTTATCATGGATGGGGAGTTAAGTCAAGATTTGATCTTGCAGTCACTCCCAGACACCTTCTCACAATTTGTTATGAATTTTCACATGAATAAGTTGGATGTCAGCTTACCTAAATTACTTAACATATTGAAAACTACTAAAGGTCACTTCCCATCTAAGAAGAACCAAGTCTTACTGGTGGACGATTCTTCCAAGAAAATGAAGATGCCCAAGTTATCTTCTGAAAAGAAGAAATCTAAGAAGGCTAAGGGCAAAGTGAAAGGAAAGAATAATAAGAAACCTAATCCAGATAGCAAAGGAATATGCTTCCATTGCAAGAAGCCAGATCACTGGAAGAGGAACTGCGAGAAGTTCCTTGCAAAATATAAGCAGAAGAAGCTTGGAGATGCTTCGACTTCCAATCAAGGTTTGTTCATGATTGAAATTAATTTTTCTGAAAGTTAAAATTCTACTTGGGTATTGGATATCGGCTTTTGTTCTCACATATTTAATACTATGCAAGGACTGGTCAGAAGTATAAAGCTAAAGAAGGATGAGGTCATCCTACGAGTGGGAAATGGAGCAAAGGTTGCTGCATTAGCTATAGGGACTTATTTTTTATCACTGCCTATGGGCAATTTTATGAGCTTAAATAATTGTTATTTTGTTTCAACGGTCATTAGAAACATTATTTAAATTTATGTATTGGATATGGATGGTAGTGATATTATAATAAAGAATAATAGTTGTTCTATTTATAATAAAAATATTTTATATGGTGTTTGTAAATTGTTGAATGGACTTTATGTACTTGACTTACATGAAAATAAACTTCAAATTGAACAAACTAAGAAAATGAAAAGAGATGATGTTAATTATACATTTATGTGGCACTGTAGACTCGATCATATTAATGAAATAAGATTATCCAAGTTGTATAGTGATGGGCTCTTAGAGCTATCTGATTATGAATCATATCCAACTTGTAAATCTTGTCTCATAGGTAAAATGACTAAATTCTTTTTAGTAAAAAAGGATAAAGGGTTACAGAGTTGTTAGCGTTGATACACACATACGTTTGTGGACCTATGACAACGAGTGCATAAGGAGGGTATTCTTATTTTATTACTTTCAGTGATGATCATTCAAGATTCAGATTTGTGTATTTAATGAAATACAAATCTGAATCATTTGAAAAGTTCAAACAATTCAGAAGTAAAGTGGAGAAACAAACTGGCAAAAGTATTAAGATTCTTCGATCGTATTGAGGTGGTGAATACTTAAGGAATGAGTTTCTTAATGGTCTCAAATAAAATAGTATAATCTCATAATGGACTCCACCAGGAACGCCACAGATGAATGGTGTATCTAAAAGGAGAAATAAAACATTGTTGGACATGGTTCGTTCCATGATGAGCTTTACTGATCTTCCAGTTTCCTAATGGGGTTATGCTTCAGAATCGGTTGCATACCTACTTAACAAGGTATCTACCAAATCCATCCCAAAGACTCCATATGAGATATGGATAGGGAGGAAACCAAATCTTAAGCATGTTAAGACTTGGGGTTGTCCAACTTATGTCAAAAAAATTGAGAATGATAAGTTGCAGACTAGATCCGATAAGTGTAGATTTGTGGGATACCCTAAAGAAACGTCAGAGTATTATTTCTATCATCTAACTGATCAAAATGTGTTTGTTGTGAAACATGTTGCCTTCTTAGAAAAGGAGTTTATCCTTGAAGAGGTCAGTGGGAGTAAGATATATCTAGAAGAAATTCAAGAACCACAAATTACTACGGATCAAAGTCAGGTAGCTGACCAAGTGGTAGAACATACTGTAACACACCCTATTCGTAAATCAGGGAGAGTACCGAAGATACTTGAACGGTATGGATTCATTATAGAGGATAAAGATAAGGTATGCGTCATAAATGATGATGATACTTTAAATTATGAACAGGCTATGAGTAGTAAGGACTCAGAGAAATGTCTAGAATCTATAAAATCTGAGATAGACACCATATATGAGAACAAAGTATGGACTTTAGTTTCATTACCTTAGGGCATTAAGCCTATTGGGTGAAAATGAGTCTTTAAAAGAAAGACTGGAGCGGACGGTAAGGTAGAGACCTATAAGGCCCGACTGGTCGCGAAAGGTTTTAAACAAAGATAAGTTGTTGACTATGATGAAACCTTCTCACCAGTAGCTATGCTCATGTACATTCAGAATTTACTTGCGATTGCATCTTATAACAGCTACGCGATCTGACAAATAGACGTAAAAACGGCCTTCCTCAGTGGAAAACTTGAAGAGGATGTGTATATGACACGACTAGAGGGTTTTGTTTTAATGGTTGGAACAAATCAAGTCTGTAAGCTGTAACGATCCATTTATAAATTGAAGCAAGCTTCTCGAAGGTGGAACATCCGTTTTGATCAGAGAATCAAAGGGTTTGATTTAATCAAAAATGAGGATGAACCATGTGTGTACAAGAAGGTTAGTGGGAGCGCTGTATCATTCCTTATATTATATGTTGATGATATATTACTGATAGGAAATGATATTCCTATGCTACAGCCGATCAAAAATTGGTTATCTAAACACTTCTCCAAGAAGAACTTGGGAGAAACATCCTATATTTTGGGGATAAAAATCTATAGAGATATATCTAAAAGGATGCTTAGCTTGTCCCAAGGAACGTACATTGAAATGATGCTAAAGAAGTTTAGCATGGAAGATTCTAAGAGAGGTCTCATGCCGATGAGCCATGGAATACATCTCTCTAAGAAATAGGCCCCAAAGACACCTGAGGAGAGAGACCATATGAGTAAGATTCCTTATGCATTAGCAATAGGATATATCATATACGGTATGATATGTACTAGACCAGATGTCGCTCATGCACTTAGTGTAACAAGCAGATATCAGTGGAATTCATGAGAAGAGCACTAGAAGGTAGTGAAAAATATCCTAAAGTACTTAAAAAGAACTAAGGATGTATTTCTTATCTTCGATGGGCCTGAATTGAAACTAGAGGGCTAAAAGTAGTATCCATACAAGCCAATCATGTATGATGATAAAGCATATATTTTGTAAAAGATCTTATTTATTTATTATTAAAAGTATTCATTTATTAAAGGCATTTAATTATCTACATAATGCTATTTTTATAAGATGTAAACCACCCATAGTTTTAAGCAATGCTTTTAGAATCATGATGTTGATCATGCTAATGAGATCTAAATTCTTAGAAAGCTTAAAACTAAAATAGTTCCCAATCGATGGTTTACTAAAAAAGGGATTAGTATATCCAGATAGATTGGTACATATGTTGCTTGCTCATTAGATGAGGATGATTGATCTCATGATCATTTGTGTGGAGACACTAAAGCAAGTATGTAGGTGCTTATTAGGGAATAAGTTCACTGAGCGTAACTCGATGAGGAATACCTAATGGAGTTTTACTTGCCTGTCAATAGAAATTTCTAATATGATAGTAGTATAAGTGATCCTTGGACTTGAGATCATTATAGTATCTTGTGTGTAATGAATTATACTTTGACTTATTCCTTAAGACCCTTAGGGTATATTAAAGGGTATGCTTGGTGTAGACACTTAAAATTTTCTTTAGTCCTGTTGTAGACACTCGAATTTTTACATTCCTATTACTAACCCTACAAGAGGGCAAAATTGTCTATTTCAACTCAGCCCCGGTCTCAACCCTGGAAGTACAAATCAACCTCGGTCTCAACCCGGGAGGTACAGATCAGCCCCGGTCTCAACCTGGGAAGTACAGATCAACCCCGTTCTCAACCCGGGAGGTACAGATCAGCCCCGGTCTCAACTCGAAAAGTACAGATCAGCCCCAGTCTCAACCCTGGAGGTATAGATCAACCCCGGTCTCAACCCAGGAGGCACAGATCAGCCTCGGTCTCAACCCAGAAAGTACAGGTCAGCCCCGGTCTCAACCCGGGAGGTACAGGTCAGTCCCAGTCTCAACCCGGGAGGTACAGGTCAACCCCGGTCTCAACCCGGGAGGTACAGGTCAACCACAATTTCAATACCGGGATGTTAACTCAGCCCCGGTCTCAACCCGAGAGGTATAGGTCAGCCCCGGTATAAATTCGGGAGGTACAGATCAGCTCCGATCTCAACCCGGGAGGTACAGATCAGCCCCGATCTCAACCCGAGAAGTACATGTCAGCCCCAATCTAAACCCGAGAGGTACAAGTCAGCCCCGGTCTAAACATGAGAGATACAGGTCATGTAATACCCGAGAATTTTCATATATTATTAAATAAATATATTAATAGAAATGAGAATTTATTTGAATATAAATGATTTTGTGTTATGAGAATGATTAATTCAATTATATTAAATTGAATATCTATGACAATTGAGAAAAATGTGGAGTTTACGATAAACTCGTTGAGAGCCTAGTGTGGCACAGTGATGGGAAATATTAATAATTATATTAATTGACGAAGAATTTTTAAGTGAACAATTAATTAATTGTTAATTGTTATTAGAGAATATTAATTGATTGTTGTGGGATATTAACTATGGTTGATTAATAATATGTGATTATTATTGCAAGAAATATAATAATAATAATCCACTTGTTTATAATTGTGCTGAGATTTATATTTGTTAATGTGATAATTAATCCTATGATTATTAATTTGGTGTAATTAATAATCAATGAGGAATAAATTAATTAATATTATTGTTAATTAATCAACGAGATAAATAGTTTATTTATTTGACATTATGAATAATAAAACAAATAAGTAAGTTATTAATATAATAAGATTATATTAATTGATATGTGCAAATGTGCAATACTTGAATATATAAAGTATATGGAATACAACTATATTATATAGTGTAGAGAGACACTTAAGTGTGACCATGCATGTATATACATAAACTATGTTATATAATGCAATGCGAATATATTACAGATAGAAACCATATATTACATAAAGCATAATGTGATTATGTGATGTTAAAACTATATGTTAGGAATTCATGATAATGCCTATGTGACAAGGTGAGTGTGTATACAGTAAAATAATATATCATGAATATATGGTAATCAATTATTGATTGTAGAATTTAATAATGTTATAGTATCTGATTAAATTATATCCGGTATTAACAGAATGTACATGGATTATATGCGTACAAGTCACCTTCACTATATTGAAGTATTCCTTATGCAAATTTATATTGTGACATTAAGTTATAACCTATGTATGGACAATAAGTATATATAATATAACATAAGAGTAGGAAGTATGTTATGTGTGTGTAATAATTTAAGTGTTGTGTACTAATAAAATGCTGAGATATATGGCTTGTCCATTCCTCCTTCCTCTCATACACGTGAAAACCTCAAAGGCTAGTATACTTCCTCATTCTTCTCCCAAGCAATCCTAGCTCATAATTATATGAGGAGTGGCTCTCATGATGCATTTCACCAACTATCTACCAACTTCTTCTTATCTAGCATGCAATCCTTCAGTCCGTTGTTTTGATTTGGAAGAAAAAGGCTTTGTCTGGGTTTTATTTTTGATATATATATATAGCCCTTTCTCTTCATAATTTTCTTGCTGAGATTTTATTTGAGTTGATAAGTTGAGAGCATATATATATATATCAGTGTTATTGAGATAGCAGCAAGCTTAATTCATAGCAAAGGTATAATTACATGATTCATGTTCTTCATTTTCATTTTTCTGTCAAAAATTTCAATTTCTGATTATGCCAAATTGGACTATAATTGGATTGAAGGAAGTTTTTTTAGTTGTTATATAGTCTTATACATGTGTTAATAAGCCAATGTGACTGATCACAATCAAGTTCGTGAAGTAAATTTGTGTTTGGACTGCGAACTGCCCAAGCAGGGAGCTCACTGGTGCTGGCCGAAGCACGGCGCAGCTGCGCCGGCCTCTGGAACCAGAATCTAATTTTGTTCCTAAAACTGCTATGTGGTAGTTACTTGTATAGATAAGGCAAGCACGTGAACATGAGTAGAACATATGTATGAGTACATAGGCCTAACGTAAGCATGTTTAAACCAAGATGGTATACCTTTTTGACGAAACGACGTATATGTTTAAAGAGGAACTTAAAGTTATAAAGAGAGACTTGAATATGATATATTTATATTCTGACTTTCGATACATGTTATTATGGTTTAGAGATTCATGAAGGATGTGATAACTTGTGTATATATGTATCTTAAGGTAACATGAACATGTTAGACTTCGTTAATAGAACTTACTAACGAAACATGGACTTTGAACATGGACTTAACATGTTGTATTAGAATCCATATTCTGATATTTTTAACATGCTTAATAATGAATATAACATCACTAGTATACCATACGTGTGTACTCGCTTGTTAAAATTCAATAAGAAGTTAACCAAGCACGGGTTTACGCATGTTTCTAAAGTAACAAACAATGCTAGTTATGAATAAATGATGTGGACAATCGCAAGCATGTATATTATAATTTGTATGACCTTCTCGCATGTATCTATGGTTTAATTGTATACGTTGTGATTGCATGGCCACATTTGGCCTTAAGCTCTTAGAAATCCTAAACTAAGACCCTAATATGTAATGATAAATTTAGATTTGAATACGTGTATGATATAACTACTTGTGAGCATGCCTAAATCAAGTTATATGATCACCTCGTATATTTAAAATTAACGAGCATGATAGCTTACATGATTTTATGATGTTGTAAGGACTTGAATTATTTAAAATATAAGTCTAGAATCATGTTATGGAAAGTGGAACCTAGATTGCCTTGGGAAAACACGAAAGGACTTTTAACATGTCAGTATACCTGGTGTGAATGTTAGCTTGCATGATCGGACAGAAACCACAAGGCACATATCAGCCTTGGCTTAGCCAGAGGGCTGCGCAGCTGCACCGGCCCTAGGCTTAGCCATGGCGCAGCTGCGCCAGTCTGGAATCAGAATTGAGCCAGTTGTTGATCTGATTTTTTTGACAGTTAGCTTATGCGATTACTTTAACTTGTAATATATGACCAGTATGCTAAGAAATGTGTTAAGAGGCATGCTAAGTGATAAAATTGAATGTTTGATTATAAACTTCCCAAGGATAAGTCCAAAAGGTGTTTGGGGACTATAAAGCAACGATTAAAAACTATGTGATGACTTCATAATGTCTTGTAAACTGAAATGTGCTATATGTACTCAAAAATATATGATGAAGTATGTGTATAGTATGCAACTAAGTTAAACGTTTACGGGTGCGTTTAAAATTACATATCATATGTGAGCATAAATGACTAATGAAAATCCTATACTTATAATACACTATAAATAGGATTCAAAAGTGTTGAATTACTTTACGTGGATAAACTACGCTAAAGGCAAGTTTCCTAACTTACACTCTTTTACGGTGCAAGTATTCTATCCTTGTATACTGTGAACTAGTTTCTTACTAAATTGTTGAATTGAATTAGCATACTTGAACTCTTAATTCATTAAAGCTATTATACATGTTGAACTTAGTATTATTCTTGAATATTGTGAAAGTGTCTATGCCATTTGATTCGGCTAGACTTATATTATTGAAAAGCGACCCAAACCAATTGATTGGTGCGGGATCTTGTATTTGACTGAGAAGAACAAACTATAACTATCGGAGAACCGACGTGCGCACTTGAGTATGATTGATTGTTATGCATAACTAGGGTACTTTAGGCTGATCACCTGCTGTATCTGTTTTTGTTGGATTTTCAGTTTATTACTGTCAAATCCTGTGGAAGTTCATAGTCCTTAGTGACTGCTCAGTATTCAGTTATCTTGAAATCTTGAATTGAATTATTATTGAATCATATTGATATTATTCTGTCGTTAGCGACTGTTATTGAGAACTGTTGATACTCTTGCTATCCTTGAACTATCAAACTTTTCTATACCTTTTTGAGAATTGAGAATTATATCACTTACCCTTGTCGTATATTACTTGCTGGGCAATTTGTGCTCATTCTTGCTTCCCTAAAACATTTCAGTTAAGGCAGAGCAGGGCGAACCTTCGGGCGTTGATAAGGGCAAGGGCAAGGCTACCAACTAGCTTGTCTCTTTTATGTTTTTTTAATATTTTAATGTTGTATTAAGATGATGAAGTAAGACTGGATTTGATTATGTTTAAGCTTAAGTTAGATTATGTAATAAGTCGTTAATTGATATTAGTATGTAATCTATTAAGTACTGTAGGTTGCGAGACTTGGGGGAATAATTATAATAAATCATTGTAAATTATTCTAGAATAGATTTTCTGATGTGATTGTGTGATATTTAGTTATTATTATTGCGATGTATTACCATGAGCACGTGATGAACCGAATTCGAGAGACCAAGTGGCGGTCCTGGAATTTGGGGGCGTCACAGGTCAACCTCAGTCTCAACCCGGGAGGTACAGGTCAACCCCGGTTTCAATATCAGGATGTGAACTAAGCCCCGGTCTCAACCCAGGAGGTACATGTCAGCCACGATCTCAACCCGAAAGGTACAGGTCAGCCCCGGTCTCACCCTGGGAAGTACAGGTCAAACCTGGTCTCAACCCAAGAGATACAGGTCAGCCCCGTTCTCAACTTGGGAAGTACAAGTCAGCCCCGGTCTCAACCCGGAAAGTACAGAACAACCCCGGTCTCAACCCAGGAGGTACAGATCAGCCTCGATCTCAACCGAAAAAGTACATATCAACCTCAGTCTCAACGTGGGAGGTACAGATCAGCCTCGGTCTCAATCTGAGAAGTATAGATCAGCCCCGGTCTCAACCCGGGAAGTACAAGTTAGCCCTGGTCTCGACCCAGAAAGTACAGATCAGCCTCGGTCTCAACCTGGGAAGAACAAGTCAGCCCCGATCTCAACCTGAGAGGTACAGGTCAGCCCCGGTCTCAACCCGGGAGATACAAGTCAGCCCCAATCTCAACCCAGGAGGTACATGTCAACCGCAATCTCAACCCGGTAGGTAAAGGTCAGCCCCGGTCTCAACCCATAGAGTACAAGCCAGCCCCTGTTAGAACCCAGGAGGTACAGGTCAGCCCCGATCACATCTCGAAAGGTCAGGTCGAGCTCCGGTCACAACCCAGGAGGCCAAATCAACTTCAGAGATAACCTCGAAGCCGTAAATCATTTCTAGAGACAAACCTAGAAGAACCAAGTTAGCCTCAGAGACAACCCTGATGACAAACAGAATTGCCTGGGATCTAAACCTCGGAGACAACCCCGAGAAGTCAGTTGAAAGCCATGCTAGCACTAAAGGCAAACCCAGGAGGAGCAAAATGGTAATTTTGCCAACTTGAAGCCAATTAGGTCAAACTCAAGCCGAATTGATGCTACCAAGGTCAGAAAGAACCATAACAATGATCCCGAGTGGAAATAGCGCAAGACAGCTCAACGGATAAACTGTGAGGAATCAAAGACCTGGTTTTGAACCCGTCTTTTTGCACTCAAAAAAGATTTATTTCCATGTCATTGCCACACTCTAGGCGAGGGCTTTCCGGAAAGGTATAGCACGCCTCAAACGGACGCTCCGATCAAAAGTTAGAAAGTTTTGAATTTGGCATCGTATTGCTCAGAGTGCATGTACTTCAATGCAAGGGGGCCAGCCACGTGGGCCCTGTAATGTGGAGCCACACCTCTACCTGCGGCTGCCGCAGGTAGAGCCATTTCCACCGGGTCTATATATATGAGTACACTTCCAACACATTTTTTATAAGAAAAACGCTCTGAACCTCTGCCCGTTTGGTTTCTCAGCCCCATTCTTGTACTCCAAACCCAAATTTTATTACTCTAACATGTAGATATACTCATATACTACCACATATCAAAAATTAATTGCTAAAAACGGACATTTAAAGCCTAGAATTTGGCAAAAAGCCAGTGTAGCAGTCCATTATGAGTATTTTTACGATCAAAAAGTTTATATTACTACATTGCACTTTTATACACTTGCACGTTAAGTTTCACTTTCTAATTATGCCCAAAACTCAGTTCCGTGGCAGTTTTGCTTACGTTTTCGTACATTTTATTACATAAACTCATTTTCAGGAATTTCTACAACTCGGATCGTCGATCCGTCGATTCTAACAGCTTTTATATACATATATCTTTGTTTCTAGCAGCTTCACCAGATTGGGTTATCTTCCCAGTCCGGGTTTGGCTTTTTACTGTATATATTTAACTGTATATATACTAACTTTTCAATTTCGTCAAGCCCGGATGTCAAATCTGATGTAGTTTACTACTTTTATATATAACTATATATATATATATATATATATTTTTCTGACTTATTTGGGCCTGGATTTATACTTTGTGGCCTTTTTATTGCTTTAATATATATATATATATATATATATAAATTATATATATTAATATTTACATTCCAATTTGGCCTGGATCATTCTGTGGGTTTTTTTACTGCTTTTATAAATATATATATATATACTTACATTTAATGTCCAAGCAAAGGATAGAATGTCTGTCGCCCTTTACAGCTTTTATATATATATATATATATATATATATATATATATATATATATATATATATATATATATATATATATATACATTTCATCAAACCTGGATTACTCCGTGGCATTTTACAGCTTTTATATATATATATATATTTCAATTCTGTCCAGCCTAGATTACTCTGTGGCTTTTTACAGCTTTTATAAATATAAATATATATATATATATATACATATATATATATATATATATATATTTCCATTCCAGTTCGGGCAGAGTGAAAACTCACCGCCCTTTACCGCTTTTATATATATATATATATATATATATATATTAATTATGTCCAGCCTAGATTACTCCGTGGCTTTTTACAACTTTTATAAATATATATATCTTTGCATTCCAGTCCGGGCATCAGAGTGCAAACTCATCGCCCTTTACAGCTTTCGTATAGATATATATAACTATATATACATATATGATATTACTCATTTTGATTAAATTGTTGCTTTAAATATTCATTTGATATGAATCGACACTGACATTTCTTCGGGCGAACTAGATTTCTTTAAATCTCGCTAATTCTAGATTTCAAACGGTTTAAAATAGGTCCAGACAGAACCGAGAAGCTAGAATGGCTGAGACTTACTTAAATCTAGCATTTTTTCTAGTTACAGTTCTGAAAGCTACCTTGCGGCCCTTACATCGATATCTAGTGGGAACGAGACGCTTCGGTTACTCGCGAGCCAGGATTTACTGATGAATCCTTGGTTCTTGAGACATCTGGATGTAAATATATATTTTTGTACATATTTGGACTGTGCAAGTTTTATTGGCTTCTCTTTGTGAGCCTAGGAATCGTGGGATTCATGATCAAACTAATCAGAATCTGATTCCCATAATGGACAAACTCCACTTTACAAATGAACCCTGCCAGTTTTTTTGTAAAATGTACGTCCAAAAGACCTTAAAAAGGTTATCCGGATTTAAGGTCTCAACATAATGAGAATAATGGTCTGTCGTGTCAGAGTCACTCTGATGGCTGTCATTCCCATGAGAGGACTGACACTTATATATATTTTGTGGTCAAGGATGCTTCACAGCCCGACAATCACCATTCAAATTGAGCCTAAAGGTTGAAAAGATAAAACTGAAGTACAGATATGTTTCAATTCCTATGTTAGTGTAAGGGTTTAAAAACCTGCTTTCAAAACATCATTTTAATATTCTTGTCTAAAAAAGAGACTTTTGCGAATCAAATTAAACCCTTCATATATAGGTTCAACGAAGCATGTCCATACTTTCAAATCAATCAAGCGTAGGCCCAATTTCTTCCAGCATTCACACACAAATTGCAAATTTAAAAGGAAAATATTGAAAAGATGCGGTACCATGTTTTCACGGGAGTTGTGGGGTGCCTAACACCTTCCCCACAATTAACCAAGCCCCCGAACTTAGAACTTTGGTTTGAAAGATCAAGATTCGATAGTGTCTAGCGATTGGGCCTTTTTTCAAAATAAAATCGGTTGAGTTGGTACAACCCTTTCAAAACTACCTACTGGCGACTCTTTAAATGTTCAAATCGTCGACATGATACATGTTGACCTTTTCCTAAAAAATCCTTCAAAATCTTTTTCAAGAATAAAAAGGATAAGGTAGACAAAACTTAGGAAGAGAGAAAGATTTAGGTCCTAACTCGATTCGCAATTTTTTCTCGACGTTGACAGGTGGTGACTCTGTTGGGGACAGTAGAGGGCTTAGGCCGCGCTCAAATCTTTTCAAAATATCCCTTTTATATCTTTATATGTATGAATGATGCGTCTTTACCTTGAATGAATGTGTGAATGCTGCGTCTTTACATTGAATGAATGTGAATGAATGCTTCCCTGCTTTATTAGTGCTTCGCACAAATATTAGTACTTCGCACCAATGTCATCATTACGTGAATATATGTTTTGTGATTCCTCCACCAGGAGGCAAACCCGTCGGTGACAGAGTAATGCCTTCGAGGACGACTAAGTCTTTGGGGCTCATAAAAAAGCACCACTCAGATTCGCTCCAGTTAAAAGATCAGGTTAATTTCCCCTCTGGTAGATTGCGATGATCTGGGGACCTTCACGCCGAAAAAACCACGAAAGTAGCCTAAGATAGGTCAGCCTCTGATTAACCAAATCCGATGGAAAGCTTCTTCATGCCTTCCTCTCTCAAATTCAATGTCTAGTTTTTCAATTCCAATGTAAATAGCACAATGCAAATATCATAATGTAAATATATATTTCGTATTTTTGTATATCCTGTCATGTTATCCTATCATCAAAATAACTGACCTCTATTTTGCAGGATAAGATTAAAAAACTTTACAAACACATCATGGCATGCATCCTATCCATACCTACCTCATGAAATTGACACACCTATGTTTGTTATAGGTGAAAAATTGGTCCTGTCACTAGATTTAAGTCTAAGAAAGCACTAAGTCCATATCCGGACATGGCTTCCAGTGCTTAGCCAGAATCCACCCTATCTCTAGGGAAGAGTTTGAAGGGACTGAAGAACTAGTTTGCCGAATTAGCCAGTTTCCTTATAGAGCAAAGTAAACCTCTTAAAGGAAAACAAGCATAGGGTCACACAGAACCAGGAACACCCGGTGGCAGTCAAGAGACCGAAAAAATATAAACTCAAATTCCTAGACCACAGAACCAGGCTGCTACCAACAAAACCCCCGAAATCACAGTCCTTAACAAAGAACAGGAAGCTGGTGACAATCTGAAGAAAGTCCAACAGATGGAAGAAACCATCCAGTCCATCAGAGGGACTTGGGCATTTGGCAGTGTTAATTATTCTGACTTATGCATTTTTCCTGGGGCTCGTTACCCTGGAAAATTTCAAGTCCCTAATTTTTAGAAATACGATGGATTGGGAGACCTCTACACTCACTTAAAGGTGTTCATTGGAGAGCTCGGATTCTATACAGAGGATGAGAAACTCTAAATGCAGTTATTCCAGAAACGTCTGACTGGGGAGGCTAGAGCTTGGTATACCTGTCTGGACAACTCAAAAATTCACAATTGGGAAGAGCTTGCACATGCCTTCCTCAGTCAATATAATTTCCAGTCACAACTGGCTCCCGATAGATATCAAATAACCAAAATCAAGAAACAAAACACTAAGTCATTCAGAGAATATGCTCAACGCTGGAGACGAATGGCGGCACAAGTCACTCCACCTATGGCTGAGTCTGAGATAGTCATGACCTTCATCGACATTCAAAAAGCTCTATATTATGAAAGGGTCCTACCAGGCATAGGAAAGCCACTCTCAGAAATGATCAAACACGGCGAAATGCCAGAAATGGGGCTCAAATCTGAAAAGATCAAGGATCTGACCGCCTTAGAAGCTGTTGCCGAGCATATCCAATTCGGAAGTTATGAGAATAATCCCCGGAGGACACACAAGAAGAAAAACGAAGAAGTGTACTTAGTACTACAAGGACAGAATTAAAGGGGCGATTCAAGCAGCATGCCCATTCAAAGGAGGAACTATTCCCCTTTTCAAGATCCAACCCAACCTTCAAACCCGCCATTCTAGAAAAATTTGGAGGCCAGGCATCGGAGAACGTTCACCCCCGTTAGGGGATTCACTCGAGAATGTGCTAAAACTGTTGACGGCACAAAAAAAGATTGTGCAACTCCTTCCAACAACCAATACCGGTGGACGAAATTTTAACCCAAGAAAAAAGTGAGCTTACCATTCCGGATCCCCGGGCCATGATACACAAGACTGTTAGTCTCTCAAGCACAAAATCCAAGATTTAATTGACAATAGAGAGATTGTGGTGACCAAACTGGAGCAACCACACGTACAAGATAATCCCTTCCCTCAGCACAAAGAGGAGGGTGTCAACATGATTAGCACGCAAAATGGAGAAAGATCTAAATACATCCGATACGTCGGAGAAACAACTCAAACCAGCCCAGACAGTTAGGAGTTATCAGAAAGATAATTCCTGATAGAACAGGAGATTAAGTCTATCAAGGAACAAATTGGATAGTTAGTAGAGCTGGTTGTATATCAACATCACATAACCAGGAAGCAAATAAACTAGACCAATCAGTCTGAGGCAAATCCTCCCACACCGGCGATCAGTCCCATTCCCATGAGGGATCATTATCGATTTCATAAACATGAACCTTGGGCCAACAAGGTGGCCATGGAGGAGAAGATCTAGGCTGGTAGGGAATTCGTCTTTCAAAAGAATTTCACCAATTTGAATCAACCTATGAAAGTAATCCTCCAAATGATAATCAATGAGGGAATGGTTGCAGATTTATTACCCCCAGTGAATTCTCGATCTAGGAAATTCTAGCCTGACCAAATCTATTAGTATCATTCCAATGCGCCCGGTCATGACACTGAAGATTGCTAGGGACTTCGTAACCCGATTCAGAACATGATTGAAAGCGGTGAGCTGATAAGAGGAAATCAAGATTATGGCCTTCCTGATGAAGAAACTCTCTTTATTCCCACTGCATGGAATCAGGATACAGTGGCTGTTATTTCCTATGATAAAGAGCCAGCCCTCACACCCTTAGTACTGCCAGGGAAAAGGGCCAAGAAACAAAAAACCCTGTGAAGTTGGTGGTGCCTGAACCTTTGATATTACCATTCCCCATTATCCAGTTATCAGTCTAAAAAGAGTCTTATGGAACTACGGGAATGAGGAAGGTTCAACCTCAAACAACATTTCCATTGTACCAAAGGAGAATCCATTGTACCTGCCTCAGCGGGTGATCAAACCAGTCATCAAGGCCAAAGAGAAGGTGGCTGAAGAGAAAATCAAAGAGATCCTCATCAAGTTGGGACACAATGAAATCAAGGTGGTGCTAAGTTTGAAGGATGCACCCAAGAAGATGTCCATCCTAGATTTAATTTTATCCTCAGTAGATCATCGCAACATTATGGTGAAAGTACTAGAAGAAGCCCATCTACCAAAGATAGTGGATGCCGAGAAATTTTGTCATGTGATAGAACACATCTTTAACAGCAATGTGATATCTTTCACTGGCAATGATATACCTGCAGAGGGGACGGGTCATCGGAAGTCACTACACATAGCGGTGATGCCATTATGTGATCGGAGGTGTGCTGATAGATGGAGGATCATCCTTGAACATCTGTTCCTACGACACCTTGGAGAGAATGAATATCAACCAGAACAGAATCAAAACCAGTCATGTGGTCATCGGGGATTTCAATGGATCTCGTCGAAAGGCTATGAGAGAAATTGAGCTTCCTCTAGAGATTGGTCCGCACACTTTCAATGTATCCTTCCAGGTGCTCAACATCACCACCGAATATAATTTATTGCTGGGAAGGCCATGGATCCACATGGCAAAAGCTGTTCCATCCACCCTCTATCAGCAACTCAAATACATTATCAATGGCAACCTAATCATGGTGAATGCCTAACTAGAATACCCTGTCTGCATACAGGGAGACATCCCAGTAATTAGTCTGGACGCAAGGATTGAACCTACTAGTTTTCAAGCCTTGGAGGTGAGCGATACTCAGTACCTACCAGTTGGGGCACCAGCCTTGAAGCCTAAAGTCTCCCCCGAGGTGATGACAGTCAGCCAGGAGATGGTATCTTTGGGTTTCCACCTTGGAAAAGGGTTAGGAAAGAATCAGCTAGGTATCAAGAGACCAGTACAGATCCCGAGTCAGTCGAGGAGAGCCAGATTGGGTTATTCATCCTGGTCAAACCACCGGAACCCACATAAGCATCCAAAAGCTTATGATGCCACTATACTATTGCCAAATCTCACTGATGTTGGATTTATAAAACTAATGAGGAAGATCCATTCTGTTGTGTCAGCCATGTTGTTTCATCCAATCATACAGGTATGTGAGAGAAAGACCCCAAAGCCTGAAGGGGAGAGAAAAAAGGGAAAAGAAAAGTTCTTGTACGAAGGACGAGACCCATTTGCTAACATGCGTGTTATTATACACTACGAGGGGATGAATGATGATATCCCAAACAGTGACAATGCGGATCAGATTCAAATTCCTCACATCAAGAAAGAGAAGGGGGCAGTTCAAAGAAAAACTCCGACCCTGTTTTGAATGATGTTTTAGTCATCATCCGAGATGAGGCAGACGAGCACAATTCCTTGATCCTCCTTGTTCATAAAGATCTGACCTGGATAACTGGAGCAGCGTCCCTTGCCTCATTCAAAAAGGGTCAAGGGCAGAGAATTTATCTGCCTATAACATAGATTCATTTACTGCTTATTTTATTGCACAACTATAGCAGTAACTTTTTTCATGCTTCGCCAAATGCTTTGTAAGTTTAAACAGTTGTATATATTAAAGTGAAAGAATTTTGTTTTCAAGACTTCAAGAATGGATTTGTTTGTCCTTGTTGATGAGATGCCAACCTGTCATAGTGACTACAACTTTGATGTAGAACTGAACTTCGACTTGATGGAAATTGATCAAAAGGAGGAAGATGACTTTGAGGTGCTCGGGGAGATTAAAGAATGGGTCGAAGACAAACCCAAACCGAACCTCAACCAAACCACCACTATCAATATAGAAACCTCAAAGAAATCCAGATAGGCATAGACCTCACACAAGATCAAAAAGCCTACCTGATTGAACTCCTAACACAGTTCCAGGATGTGTTTGCATGGTCACATGAAGACATGATTGGCATGTCTACTTATATTATCATCCATCGAATGCCCATCAAAGATGGATTCAAGCCAGTCAAGCAGAAGCTCAGGCTATTGAAACCTGAATGGAATCTGAAAGTCAAAGAAGAGGTCATTAAACAATTTAAAGCCGGCATCATCATGGTATCAACATACCCAGAGTGGCTGTCAAACATAGTTCCCGTTCCTAAACCCGGTGGGAAAGTACGAGTATATGTAGACTACAAAGATTTGAACAAAGCCTTTCTCAAAGATAATTTCCCGGTACCTTTCATCCACATCTTGATAGACAACACGACGCAGTACAACATGTATTCTTTTGTGGATTGCTTTGCTGGTTACCATCAAATTATTGCGCTAAAGAAGATAGGGAGAAAACAGCTTTCATCACTCCCTAGGGAACTTTCTGCTACATACGTTTGTCCTTCGGCCTCATCAATGTCGGTACCATATATTAGCGAGCCATGATGGCCCTATTTCATGACATGATGCATAAGGAGCTAGAGGTCAATGTGGATGACATCATCATCAAATCCCAAAAGGAGGACGATCACATTGACCATCTCAAGAAGTTGTTCAACAGGTTACGTAAGTACAACCTCAAGCTGAATCCAGCCAAATATGCTTTTGGCGTCAAATCAGGTAAGTTGTTGGGATTCCTAGAGAGCAATAGAGGCATTGATCTAGATCCTGCCAAGATTAAAGACATCACTGAGATGCCAGTACCTCAAACAGAGAAGGAGATACGCGGGTTCCTAGGAATGATCAATTTCATAAGCCGATTCATTTCCCAGCTCACAACAACTTGTGAACCCATCTTCAAGCTACTAAGGAAGAATTCCTCCACCAAATGGAATGAGGATTGTCATAAAGCCTTCCTTGCCATCAAGAAGCAGCTGATCGAAGCACCAGTCTTGGTACCCCCAAGGGACGGAGTTCCCATATTTATGTACTTGTCAGTCAATACCAATGCAATGGGTTGTATGCTGGGATAGAAAGATGATAGTAGTAAGGAAAGAGCTATCTACTACATCAGCAAAAGATTCAGTAGTGGCAAACAGAAGTACACCCTGATCAAGAAAACGTGTTGTGCTTTAGCATGGGCCGCTATAAGGTTACAACATTATCTGCATGGGCACACGACCTACCTCATATCTCGCATGGATCAGCTAAAATACGTATTCAACAAGCCAATATTGAATTATCGACTGTCCAAATGGCAGTTGATCCTTCAATAGTTTGATATTGTCTACGTGACTCAGAAGTCTATCAAAGGTCAAGGCATTGCAGATCAACTAGCCGAAGCACCATTAGGAGGGTTCGAACCTCTGGAGACTCATTTTTCGGATGATGGTATTATGACAATCCAGCAAATCCGACAAGAGAATATAGTCTAACCATGGAAAATGTATTTCGATGGAGCAGTAAACATGGAAGGTGCCAGAGTTAGGGCAGTCCTTATCTCTGGTACAGGAGAACAATATCTTATGGCCACCAAGCTGCAGTTTGTCAACACCAACAACGCAGCTGAGTATGAAGGCTGCATAATAGGGTTGAAACTAGCCCAATCCATGGGTGCCAAGCATCTATTGGTCTTTGGAGACTCTGAATTGGTTATCAAACAAACCACTGGGGCATATCACACCAAAGAACTGCATTTGCTGCCCTATCATCGGCAGGTCGTCAAAATATCTATGGAGTTTGAAGACATAACCTTCATCCATATTCCTCGGGGTAGGAATGACTTCGCTAATGCATTGGCAACGTTGGCTTCTTTGATCCATATATCCTATATGAGTGGGATTCCCGACATCAAATTTATAAGACAAAAGACCCCGAATACGGGAATTACATTGGAGAAGTATCAGATGAAATACCACCTATCAAACAGCCTTGGTATCAAAACATTAAGGAATATCTCCGAGATGGATCTACACCCGCTGGGTCAAGCCAAGATGAACGAAAGCGGATTCACAAAATGGCCATGAAGTTTTATCTGAGCGGAGATGCACTCTACACAAGGGATGTTGGAATAGGGCTCTTAAGATGCCTTGATAAAGAGCAAGCCCAGAGATTGATGGATGAAGTCCACGACGAAATCTACCATCCACACATGAGCAGTCATCTGCTAGCCAAGAAGATATTAAGAACAGGACATTATTGGATCTCTCTCAAAGCTGACTGTGATGACCACATTAAGAGGTGCTATCAATGTCAAGTCCATGGAAATGTTATACACTGCTCCTCCAAATGAGCTGCACAATATGAGTTTGCCATGGCCTTTCTCCATGTGGGGAATGGATGTGATAGGCCCAGTAGAACCCAAAGCCAGCAATGGTCATTGATTCATCTTCACTATGATCGATTACTTTACCAAGTGGGTTAAAGCTGCCTCTTTTCCCAAAGTCACCAAAGAGGTCATCATTGGTTTCATTAAAACAATGTCGTCTGTCGATATGGACAATAGAAGGTGATCGTATCAGATAATGCCAAGAACCTAAACAATCAGATGATGAGAGAACTATGCAGCAAGTTCCACATCAACCATCTTAATTTCGTCATCTATCGGCCCAAGATGAATGGTTTTGTCGAAGCGGCCAACAAGAACATTATGAAGATCATGCAAAAAATGTCTGCCAATCACAAAGAATGGCCTGACCTGTTACCCCTAACCCTGTTAGCATACAGGACATCAATGTGCACTTCTACTGGGGCTACCCCTTATTCATTGGTTTATGTCATGGAAGTAGTACTTCCCATAAAAGTAGAAATGGAGTCTTTGAGATAATTAATAGATGCTCAAATGGAAGAAGATCAGTGGTTGCAAGAACGATACCATCAACTTTCCCTGATAGATGAAAAGAGGGCTACAGCCATTTTCCACGGGCAATTATATCAACAAAGGATTGCTCGATCATACATCAAGAAAGTCTGAATCCGGTAATTCAAAGAAAATAATTTGGTGCTAAAGAAAGTCTTGTCTAATCAAGACCAAGCCAAAGGAAAGTTCGCCCCTAATTGGGAAGGCCCTTTCATTATCAAGGAAGTATTGACAAGAGGAGCTATCATATTACAAGAAATGGACGGGAGTGAATTTCCCCAACTCATCAATTCAGACACCATAAAAAGGTACTATGTCTGAAACACATGCATACCAGCATCCTAGTCGTACGAATCATATAAGGTTTAGTTTATACTTGAAGAAGGAACTACGAATGACCTGATCTTCCTCAACCCGAGAGTAGGTAGGCAGCCATTCCTAGTGCGGTCAAACCAAACAAAAACTCAAAAACTCATCAAACCAAACTTAAAAGAGACATATCTCAAGCCTCTCTCACATAAAAATCTGAACTACGAATGACCTGATCTCCCTCAGCCCGGGAGTACGTAGGCAGCCATTCACGGTTTAGTGTGATTTTCAATAAAATACAAAAATCAATAAAAACCATCCCCAAGACACCAAAACATAAATCCTATCAAGCCTCTCTGATCCACAGGCCCATCTAAGATATTCTCCAACATCTCAATGTCGATCCATCAAGGAGAAGCTCGTTATACATCAACAACAGCAAGTCATGAAAGAAGTGGTAATCAATCAGCAATGACAATACATATCCAAACAGGGAAATGAATCAAAATATATTTTTATGATATATAATACTATTTGATATATACATTGTGTCCTGTACATGACAAAAATGGTTGATCTAGTATGTGCATGAAAAATAAAGCTAGTCTCTGGACCCAAAGATAAACGGAACAGCAGTGCCAACATGGCATCTCGCTCTGTAGATAGAGAAGTCGCTGCAAGTGCAATACCCTCAGCCTCCATACGGGCTAAAACATCCACAGCCATCTGCATAGTGGCACTGTGATCATCAATGTAAACACTCATATTGGTAACCAGACCATTAGAATATGATCGGAGAGCAGTACTATAGGTAATTTAGAAATCTCGAGAAGCTATGGCCTCATCCCTCTCTACAAAGCAGCATCCTGGACAATCAAAGTCTCCTCAATCTCAATAAAAGCAGCGTCTCGAGAAGATTGAGCCTCATCCCTCTCGACCAATGCCGTATCTCGAGTGGCTCGAGCCTCATCTCTATCAGTAAAAGCTATATTTCTGCTGGACAGGGCAGTCAACATCAGCGCCCTAGCCTGATCTCTCTTGAAGGTCATCCTAGCTAGTGAATCTGCTA
The DNA here is from genome assembly GCA_020205555.1 of Panax stipuleanatus. NCBI lineage: Eukaryota > Viridiplantae > Streptophyta > Magnoliopsida > Apiales > Araliaceae > Panax > Panax stipuleanatus. The sequence goes on along the minus strand of CM035121.1, from coordinate 60,363,590 downwards.
AAGTTGGATCTGTCCCGATAGGAATAATCGACGGGTCACTAACTAAGGCTGTTGTCAGACCTATGAATAAATCATCCTCCGTGGGAGAATCAGGATCCTCCATAGTCTCCTCCTCATCTGAATCCAAAATTAGAACTGACTGGATGAATGCAACTGATGTTATATCGGCCTCCAACCACGCTGAGTACTCTGGAGAATGATCCGGGTGGCTAGTAGAGAAATCAACCCTCTCCCTATGAATCCAACACTCATAAATCCTGATCAGGCAGGCTGATGAAATAGAAGAAGCTGACATTTGCTGATCAATAGCCCCCTCAAAATGGTGCAGGCTCTGGAACTGATCAAACTGACCTATAACTGCCAACGGATGGTAAGTGGTCACCCCTCTTAATCAGCTAGAGGCAAGTAGTCCATGCCAGATGCATGGGTGGTGACGCTATAAGGGGAGACTAGCCCTAAGCATGGCAGTATCAAAAAAAGATGCTTAATATTTGACAAAAAAGCTAACCATGTCTCTACATCTGAACACTCTACTGGCTGAAATGAGTAGGACGTAGCTATCTTATGGGAGAAGCAATACCCCTGATGTCTGAAGAAGCCGATCAGACGCAAATGGGTCATGAGCAATACATACAGAAGAATATAGCTACCTCTAAAAACCCCTCTAAATGGGTGCTGCAATAGGTAGCTGACCTCAATGTCTCAGCCAGTATCATCGGCAGAATGGTACTACCCTTTCTAAGGGCACGGATCATGACCATCAACCAAACATCTAAGTGGTCCAAGTATAGTGGCATGTATAAATAAGTCGTGATGCACATCAGCAAGACGTCTATCCGGGCTGAGTGCCACTCCTCTGCCGAGATAATAAAGTAGCCAGCATATCGATCATAGTTATCCAATCTACTAAAATGATCGATCAAAAAGTCAATCGAGATCATCATTTTGAAAATAATCTCATCCGTGACTACACTCTGACCTAGACCTGACATTCGCAGGAAATATATCCTCATATCACTAATAGCAGTGCGAGCATAAGGTAAGTCCAAAGCCAAACCAGTAAGCCGCTCGTACTCCTCCAAAGTCGGAGTCAGCTCATGCCGCCTGATGCGAAAAATCTGCCTCTCAGGTATCCAACAGGATAAAAGGCCATCTAGGAATCCATATTAAACCTGGAAGTCCACGAGGGCTAATGAATGCCCTAACATCCAATCCATTGTCCCTCTGGCTGGGAAGGGCAGGCTATCATACCATGACCTCAAGGACGATGCTACCACAGATGGTGGTAGATACTCGATGCGACTGACTGTCGAGGACGACATCTATATCACCGTATCACAAGACCATCCAGGGGTCAAATCTGAACTCATCTATCTAAGTGCATATCCATAACATAATACATGAATAATGATAATGATAAACATGATGCAATAGATAGGAAATGTCATGCATATCTAGATAAACTATCTACTGCAAGCATTATCTCTGTCTGCTAATAAAGTGCAAAATAAAAATACAGGGATACGGGGCACAACCGCCCAACAGCCAAAATAGTGGCCTATCAAAAGATATAGCTACAAAAGCTATCCAAAAAGATTTAAAATATCTACACTCAGGCTGTTAACCTGCTTCATCTCCTCCGTGGACACAAAGTCTCGGCCATCAAGAATGTCAGGGTTGTACAAGGGAGGATCAGCCCATGTATAACTGCTAGAAAATGGACCCGTGGAAGCTCCTACTCCAGAGCCAGAATAATCAAAAGAAGATGCCTCTGATGGATCTCTGCCAAGATACCAGATAAACAAATGAGCTCTCTCCAACTGTTGGGTCAGTCCTGTAATTTGGTCCAAGTGAGTAGGCTCCCTAAGGCAAGCTATCCAGTCTGTCATCATCACAGACCCCGGCACCATATCTGCCATGAACTGGATAGCATGAGTTTGAGCCCCAATAGTGCGAGGACTCCACCGGCTGCTAAATTCCTAATAGGATAAAGCCATCTATGCCCTCCATCAAAATGTCTGTGAGCGGCTGAACTAGTGGCCAATGATGCCAAGTAGGAGGAACAAAGGGAATGCGAATCTGCCCCATGATGCACCTGATAGCACACTCTCCTAAATAGAGCTCCCAACCTCTCTCTGTCAAAAATGGGACTCTGCGGGTAGATAATGCAAACTCCCAGCCAATGGGGAAATTGTCCTCAAACTCGACTATCAAAAAGTCTGAGGTATATGGTACTCATAAGATTGATTCGGCTGTCAAAAGCTTAAGCTGCAGGCGGGAATGGGTAAATCCTCAGCTACAGGGACCTTCGTCAGTGTGGAGTGGTGCCAACGCCGTCCCCGAGGATAAGTCTTTAGGCCTAAAGTAGTAGCGGAACGTAGGCAAGGAAGCCTCTCATATGCCCAGAACTGGCCATATAAATATTAAAAGTCCTCAAGGACCAAGACTGACAAATGTAAATGTAGAAATCAAAAAGGTACAAGAAAGATGTACTCACTAGTAGGAATGGGTAAAACCCTAACCAAGCCTCCATAACACCCTTCGAGCACATGCGCATACCTCAGAGAAAATAAACAAAGGTATAGGTACCCAATCAAAGTCACTAAGGCACTCCATATATCGAGTGGAACTGACCAAGGAAAAGGACATCATCACTGATTTGTCCGCAAGGAAACAACCCTTGATGATCACCAAAAATAATCGTTGCAGAATGCAATCCCTAACCCTCTGATCATCAGGCAGAAGCTCAAGCAAAGCCCCACTCTGGGCATATACGCTCAAGAGACCAGATCGAACCGTTCGACCTTTGATCGCCTTCGCAGGAACTCCTAGCAGTGACTGAACGATAGTGGGTGTAATGTCAACCATAATAGGCACTAGCTATCCCTCAAACTCTATCCTGGTGATGAACCTCCAGTCCATCAGTGTCATCATCACCTCGTAATCCAGCAAATGGAGAGATTGAGTCTGGTGGAACCAGCGCTCGGATAAAGCCCTGATAAAACCCTAGGGGAAACGACGAGGAAGGATAGAAAAGAACGCCTGAAACCCCCAGGTGTCAACAATGTCCCTATAATCCTGGTGCAGAGTGTGATAAACAGAATGCACATAAAACCAATTCCCTCTAGGCTGCGTAAAGCCAGGAACCTGCATTAAAAGCCAACCCACATCAAACCTGTGCCCCAAGAATGGCAAAAGAAATAAAGAAAATCTAAAAAGAAGGAAACTTCGATCACCTCGTTGGCATGAAGAAACCTCTATGGATGGTGACTCAAATCTCCCAGCAGATCCTGGACTGGCTCCTCATCATCTATGTCTACCGGCGGCTAAGCCCGGATATCTACGAGGCGGCCGGGCTGGTCGTGGCTAAGGAACATCAGAGGCTCTCCTCCGTCTAACTCCTGAAATGACCCTGCTAGCACTCCAAGGTCTATCTCGGTCCATTACATGGACAAAGTCTCCAAATCACCTCAGAAAGGGTGAGGTAAGCCTAAAACCTGTGGCTTATTAATTTAAATCAGTATTTTATGCAATTTTAAATCCTAAAACATGCACGGATCAGTCAAAATCCCCAGTAGAGTCAAAACTGCATGTTTATCAAATACTCAGGCTTTTGAATTTTTTTTGCCAAAGTCTCCTTTGTAAAATGGACTATCCGCATGCACACATGCATGTTTAGGTAGCCATTCAGTAGCACACCTTCACAAAAACAAAAACAGTTCATATTTATGAAAAAAATCAAAAATAAACTTCACAGAGTAGCCAAATTACCATGGACATTTTTTAATTGAAAATCTAGGCTCACTAGGCCTCAAAAAAGATATGTAAACTAATTAAAAATAGCAAAAATTGACTGTCTCAGAACCCAATTTTTCTTACATTAAAATGTCCATTGCAGTAAAATATGCATACTTATGAAGTCAAAAAAAATTTAGCAAGTCATATAAGCATACATTTTTGATACATTGCGTTCAAAAGCACCCTATGTGGTTTACATACTTCCAACGGTCAAAACTTGAAAAAAAGGATGTAAATATTACTTGACATGTGCAGAACGCGTGGCCGCTAATGGAATTTGAAAAAAGCTGCCCGAACTCCATAGATCTGAAAAAGAAAATCGGATTTCTATAAAAAAATTAAAATTGAAATTGACTTATGAGAGCTCCTGCTATCCATTTTAAAATCGCAGGAAGGAGCGGGCCCACCTGTGGCTGCCGCATCCCTACCTATGGCTACCTAGGGTGGGTCCCACTCCCTCCAGCTCGGTCCAATTCTAGTTGAAACGGAGTTTATATAAGTTAAAAAGTCAAATCTGAGAAAAAATCGCTACGCGATTGAGCGGTTTGTCCTGAAATCCTGCGTTTAAGCAACGGATTACTAACAGAAAGAGGAACTTCATGAAAGCCATTGGTATTCATCCCAAAGAAATATCCGGGAACTAATGATGAAAACTGCTAAAAAATTGCACAAAACTGCTGAAAACGGCCATTTTCAAAGCATCGGGTACATACCGGTGACAGTTCAGCCATTGGCACAACCCCAACGAAGCGTCGGGTACTGACCGATGATAGTTCAGCCGTTGGCACAACCCTAGCAAAACGTCTGGTACTGACCGATGATAGTTTAGCCGTTGGCTTAACCCCAGCGAAGTGTCGGGTACTGACCGATGACAGTTCAGTCGTTGGCACAACCCCAACGAAGAGTCGGGTACGGACCGATGATAGTTCAGCCGTAGGCTCAACCCCAGCGAAGCGTCAGATACTAACCGATGGTAGTTCAGCCGTTGGCACAACCCCAGCAAAGCATCGGGTACTGACTGATGATAGTTCAGCCATTGGTTCAACCCCAGCGAAGCGTCGGGTACAGACCGGTGACAGTTCAGCCATTGGCTCAACCCCAGCGAAGCGTCGGGTACAGACCGATGACAGTAGTCGTTGGCTCAACCCTAGCGAAGCGTCGGGTACTGATCGATGGCAGTTCAGCCGTTGGCACAACCTAAGTGAATCGTCGGGTACTGACCGATGATAGTTTAGTTGTTGGCACAACCCCAGCGAAGCGTCAGGTCCTGACCGATGATAGTTCAGCCGTTGGCACAACCCCAGCGAAACGTCGGGTACTGATTGATGACAGTTCAGCCATTGGCTCAATCCCAGCAAAGCGTCGGGTATTGACCTATGATAGTTCAGTCGTTGGCTCAACCCCAGCGAAGTGTCAGGTACTGACCGATGATAGTTCAGCCGTTAACTCAACCCCAGTGAAGCATCAGGTACAAACCGATGATATTTCAGTCGTTGGCACAACTCCAGCGAAGCATCGGGAATAATTTGATTGCAAAAACAGTATACCAATCTATCCCACAAAGAAGAAATGATGGAATCTGTTATACACATCCTCAGAAGGGACACCAAGAAGGATTGGTGATTCAACCCCCTGTTGCAAACTATCGGTGTAAATTATCGTCAGGATTGGCATCGGAGGCACCCACTAAGGTAACTCGATATTCGAAATATATCCCCAACGGTGGAGCCTTTAGAAATGTCCAACGGCATCAGTCGAAGGGAAATATGCCTTACAGAGAGTGTTGACAGACGTGGAAAACCATTGGTCTCAAACCAAGGTAGCATCAATAACGTTATCCCTATCAGAGTCGACAAGGCTATCATGAATGATGTCATCCCCAGCAGAAAGTGACGAGGACAATGGGATATAGCCTATCATTGATATCCTAACAGTAACCGCCTGACAGTGTTGCCCCAATGGTTATCATGAATGACGTTATTCCCAGCCGAAAATAAGGTAAACATTCAACGATAACCCTAACCCCTCAAAGGCATCCAACATTCATCACATATCATACCATAAATTGCCTTGTCTTTGCATTTGCATTTCTAGTGTCTAGCAATCTTTATCCTGTTCATTCCACTGCATTGCATAAACATAATAAAGAGGGGCATCTGTAGACTGTCCTATTGTAGACGATCGAATTTTTTCATTCCTGTTACTAACCCTGTAGGAGGGCAAAATAGTCTATTTTAACTCAGCCCCGGTCTCAACCCTGGAAGTACAGATCAACCCCGGTCTTAACCCGGGTGGTACAGATCAGCCATGGACTCAAACCGGGAAGTACAGATCAACCTCGGTCTAAACTCGGGAGGTACAGATCAGCCCCGGTCTCAACCCAGGAAGTACAGATCAGCCCCGGTCTCAACCCGGGAGGTACAAATCAACCCCGGTCTCAACCCAGGAGGTACTGATCAGCCCTGGTCTCAACCCGGGAAGTACAGGTCAGCCCCGGTCTCAAACTGGGAGGTACAGGTCAGCCTCGATCTCAACTCGGGAGGTACAGGTCAACCCCGGTCTCAACCCGAGAGGTACAGGTCAACTCCGGTCTTAACCCTATAGGTACAAATTAACCCCGATCTCAACTTGGGAGGTATAAATCAGCCCCAGTCTCAACCCGGGAAGTATAGGTCAGCCCCGGTCTCAACCAGAAAGGTATAGGTCAGTTCCGATCTCAACCCGGGAGCTACAAGTCAACCCTGCACTCAACGTCGGAGGTACAGGTCAACCCCAATTTTAATACCGGGATGTCAACTCAGCCCCGGTCTCAACCAAGGAGGTACAGGTTAGTCCCGGTCTCAACCCGGGAGGTACAGGTCTGACCCCGGTCTCAACCTAGGAGGTACAGGTCAACCCCGATCTCAATCCAGGAGGTACAGGTCAGCCCCAGTCTCAACCCGGAAAGTACAAGTCAGCCCCGGTCTCAACCCGGGAAGTACAGATCAAACCTGGTCTCAACCCGAGAGGTATAGATCAGCCCCGGTCTCAACCCAGAAAGTACAGATCAACCTCAGTCTCAACCCGGGAGGTACAGATCAGCCCCGGTCTCAACCCAGGAAATACAGATCAGCTCTGGTCTTAACTCGGGAAGTACAAGTCAGCCCCGATCTCAACCCGGGAAGTACAAATCAGCCCCGATCTCAACTCGGGAAGTATAAGTCAGTCCCAGTCTCAACTCGGGAGGTACAAGTTTGCCACGGTCTCAACTCTAGAGGTACAGGTCAACCCCGGTGTCAACCCGAGAGGTACATGTCAACTCCGGTATTAACCCGAGAGGTACAGATCAACCCCGATCTCAACTTGGGAGGTATAAATCAGCTCTGGTCTCAACCCGGGAAGTACAGGTCAGCCCCGGTCTAAACCCAAAAGGTACAGCTCAGCCCTGATCTCAACCCGGGAGGTACAGGTCAACCCTGCACTCAACCCGGGAGGTACAGGTCAACCCCGATTTTAATACCGGGATGTCAACTCAGCCCCGGTCTCAACCCGGGAGGTATACGTCAGTCCCGGTCTCAACCCGGGAGGTAGAGGTCTGCCCCGGTCTCAACCAGGGAGGTACAGGTTAACCCCGATCTCAACTCAGGAGGTACAGGTCAGCCCCGGTCTCAACCCAGAAAGTACAAGCCAGCCCCGGTCTCAGCTCGGGAAGTACAGATCAACCCTGGTCTCAACCCGGGAGGTACAGATCAGCCCCGAATCTCAACCTAGAAAGTACAGATCAACCTCGGTCTCAACCCGGAAGGTACAGATCAGCCCCGGTCTCAACCCAGGAATTACAGATCAGCCCCGGTCTCAACTCAGGAAGTACAAGTCAGCCCCGATCTCAACCCAGGAAGTACAGATCAGCCTCGGTCTCAACCCGGGAAGTATAAGTCAGCCCCGGTCTCAACCCGACTAGTACAAGTCAGCCCTGGTCTCAACCCGGGAGGTACAGGTTAGTCCCGGTCTCAACCTGGGAGGTATTGGTCAGCCCCTGTCTCAACCCGGGAGGTAAAGGTCAACCCCGGTCTTAACCCGAGAAGTACAGGTCAGCCCCAGTCACATCTCGGGAGGTACAGGTCAGCCCCGGTCACATCCTAGAAGGTTAGGTTGAGCTCCGATCATAACTCGGGAGGCCAACTCAACTTCGAAGACAACCCCGAAGCCTCACATCATTTCTAGAGACAAACCTGGAAGAACCAAGACAGCCTCAGAGACAACCCTGAGGACAAATAAAATCAGCTGGGATCCAAATCTTGGAGACAACACCAGGAAGTCAGTCGAAGGCCATGCCAGCATTGAATGCAACCCCGAGAGGGGAAAAATGGTCATTTTGCTAACTTGAAGCCAATTCAGTCAAACTTAAGCAAAATTGATGCCACCAAGGTCAGAAAGAACCATAACAATAATCCCGTGTGAAAACAGCGCAAGACAGCTCAACGGATAAACTGCGAGGAATCAAAGACCTAGTTATGAACCCATCTTTTTGGACTCGAGAAAGGTTTATTCCCATGTTATTGCAACACTTTCAGCGAGGGCTTTCCGAAAAGGTATAGCACGCCTCAAACGAAAACTCCGATCAAAAGTTAGAAAGTTTTAAATTTGACATCGCATTGCTCGGAGTGCACATACTTTGATGCAACTGGACCAGCCATGTGGGCCCTGCCATGTGGAGCCGCACCTCTACCTGCGGCTGCCGTAGCTAGAGCCGCTTCCACCGGGTCTATATATATGAGTGCACCCCCACCTCATTTTATATAAGAAAAACGCTCTAAACCTCTACCCGTTTGGTTTCTCAACCCCATTCTTGTACTCTAAATCCAAATTTTATTACAATGACAAGTAGATATACTCATATACTACCACATATCAAAAATTAACAGGTAGAAATGGACGTTTAAAGCCTACGATTGGGCAAAAAGCCCGTGTAGCAGTCCATTGTGAGTATTTTTACGATCAGAAAGTTCATATTACTTCTTTGCACTTTTATACACTTGCACGTTAAGTTTCACTTTCTGATTATGCCTGGAACTCAGTTCCGTGGCCGTTTTGCTTATGTTTTCGTACATTTTATTACATAAACTCATTTTTGGGCATTTTTACAACTCGAATCGTCGATCCGTTGATTCTAACAGCTTTTATATACATATATCTTTGTTTCTAGCAACTCCGCCAGACTAGGTTATCTTCTCAGTCCGGGTTTGGCTTTTTAATGTATACATTTAACTATATATATACTAACTTTTCAATTTCGTCAAGCCTGGATGTCAAATCCGAGGTAGTTTATTACTTTTATATATATAACTATATATATATAAACTTTTTTGACTTATTTAGGCCTGGATTTATACTTCGTGGCCTTTTTATTGCTTTAATATATATATATATATATATTAACTATATATATTAATATTTACATTCTAGTTTGGCCTGGATAATTCTGTGGTTTTTTTACTTCTTTTATAAATATATATATACTTATATTTTCTGTTCGGGCAAAGGATAGAATGTCCGTCCCCCTTTATATCTTTTATATATATATACATTTCGTCAATCCTGGATTAATCCGTGGCATTTTACAGCATTTACATATATATATTTATATTATGTCCAGCCTGGATTACTCCGTGGCTTTTTATAGTTTTATAAATATGTATATATATATATATATTCATTCTAGTTCGGGTCTCGTAATGAAAACCCACCGCCCTTTATCGCTTATATATATATATATATATATATATATTTCAATTCTGTCCAGCCTGGATTACTCCGTGGCTTTTTATATATATTTACATTCCAGTCCGGGCATCGGAGTACAAACTCATCGCCCTTTACAGCTTTATATATGATATTACTCATTTTGATTAAATTATTACTTTAAATATTCATTTGATATGAATCGACACTAACATTTATGCGGGCGAACTAGATTTCTTTAAATCTCGCTAATTCTAGCTTTCAAACGGTTCAAAATAGGTCCAGACAGAACCGAAAAGCTAGAATGGCTAAGATTTACTTAAATCTAGCATTTTTTATAGTTACAATTCTGAAAGCTACCTCGCGGCCCTTAGATCGCTATCTAGTGGGAACGAGACGCTTCGGTTACTCGCGAGCCAGGATTTACTGATGAATCCTTGGTTCTGGCGACATCTGGATATAAATATATATTTCTGTACATAGTTGAACTGTGCATGTTTTATTGGCTTCTCTTTGTGAGCCTAGGAATCGTGGGATTCATGATCAAACTGATCAGAATCTGATTCCCACGATGGACAAACTCCACTTTACAAATGTACCCTACCAGTTTTTTTTGTAAAATGTACGTTCGAAAGACCTTAAAACGGTTATCCGAATTTAAGGTCTCAACATATTGAGAATAATGGTTTGTCGTGTCAGAGTCACTCCGATGGCTGTCATGCCCATAAGAAGACTGACACTTATATATATTCTGTGGTCGAGGATGCTTCGCAGCCCGACAATCATCATTCAAATTGAGCCCAAAGGCTGAAAAGATAAAACTGAAATATCGATATGTTTCAATTCCTATGTTAGCGTAAGGGTTTGAAAACCTGCTTTCAAAACATCATTTTAATAATCTTGTCTAAAAAAGAGACTTTTGCAAATCAAATCAAACCCTTCGTATATAGGTTCAATGAAGCATGTCCATACTTTCAAATCAATCAAGCGTAGGCCCAATTTCTTCGAGCATTCACACACACACATTGCAGATTTAAAAGGAAAATATTGAAAAGATGCGGTACCGTGTTTTTACGGGAGTTGTGGGGTGCCTAACACCTTCCCCACACTTAACCAAGCCCCCGAACTTAGAACTTCGATTTCAAAGATCAAGTTTCGACCGTGTCCAGTGATTGGGCCTCTTTTCAAAACAAAATCGGTTGAGTTGGTACAACCATTTCAAAACTACCAACTGGCGACTCTGTAAAACATTCAAATTATCGACATGATACATGTTGGTCTTTTCCTAAAAACCCCTTCAAAACCTTTTTCACGAATAAAAAGAATAAGGGTAGACAAAACTTAGGAAGAGAGAAAGATTCAGGTCCAACTCGACTCGCAATTTTTTCCCGACGTCGACATTTGGGTATAATGAGTTATATATGGAGATAATGAATAATCATTAAAGAATCTACCACTTCTAGTAAAAGAAGAGATATATCCTATGTGATTCGTTAAATGACAACCCAGTAGTCCTTGGCCTAGGCAGAATGAAATTAAAAATGAGTTTCTAATTTGCATTATTTAGAGTTGTGCATTTTCTAATCGAAATACATATAATTAAATAAAATAAAACTTGACAGTAATTCATGTCTTATATTTAATTAGGACATTGTATGGTAGAAGGATTGAATTATACGGTAACTATTAACTCAAAGGTTCTTTTATGATTAATGTTGGAATCTATATTATCTGAAAAGTCGTTGATCGCTAGGGAGGGTTATCCCTATTGTAGAATAAATATTATTTATTTAAATAGATTATTGGTTTAATTTATTTATTTAAATAAGATTAGAATTGTTCTAATTGATTTATTCACAACCGGTTTAATATGGAGAACCTAAATGGTCACACCATAAAAGGAAGAATAATTATTTAAGAAGGTAATAGCATAATCATAAGAATATGTTAAGTGTAATTAATTTAATCTGTGGTGATAGAATAAATTAAATATCTTAATATTTATTATTTAATATTTTGAAAATATAAATTAATAAGAGGAGTCTTATTATTATTATTATTATTATTATTATTATTATTATCATCATTATTATTATTATTATTTCTAACGGAGTTTAGAAATTAATTTAATATTGTTACTCTCAAATATTCCTAATGAGATTTAGAGGCAAATTAATTAAAAGACTTTAATTAAATAATCCCAATATGTTGGGAAGCCTAATTAATTAAAAGAGTTTAATTAATTAATTAAAAGAGACCCAATTTCTAATTAGATTAGATGGGTTGACTAATATCTATATAAGAGGAGTCTTATATTAGAGATCAGTAGACATAATTTCAAGAGTTGGAGAGTACTCCCTTTTTCTACAGAGAATAGAAAATTAGGGTTTAGCCAACCGCCCTCATTCTAGAACAATTACTCTTCCTTGTGGATCACCTTTAGAGGTCAAACACTTGGGTGGCTAACGTTGATTAAAGGAAGGAATCAATCCAGGAGATTCAAGGAGGTCACGAAGAGCAAGGAGTTGAACTCATACTTGTGGAAGCTAGTTTCTATAAGGGTATGATTCTGATTTATCCTTCCTTTTCTATTGATTGATAATTGAACACAAAAGCATGATCTTGGTGAGGGTTTGTATAAAATTTTAAAACCTAATTTATTGCGCTTCTGCCCTTAATGTGTCATTTATTTACATGTATGTGTAACATACAAACCCAACAAGGGCTACATAGACTCAAGTTTTCAAACAGACCAAGATGACAGTAAATCTATTTCAGGGTATGTATTTACCTTAAACGGTGGCGCAATGAGTTGGAAGAGTTCCAAGCAGCAAATAATTGTTGATTTAGTGACAGAGGCAAAGTACATAGCTGCAAGTGAAGCTGCAAAAGAAGCTATTTGGATGAAGAAGTTCATAAATGAACTTAGTGGGGTTCCTAGCTTTAGAGGAGCAATACCTTTATTCTGTGACAACGCCGGAGCTGTTGCATAGGCTAAGGAACCCAAGTCTCATCAGAAATCCAAACACGTGTTGCGGCGATTTCATTTGATTAGTGAGATCGTTGAAAGAGGAGATGTTACCTTGAAGCGTGTGGACTCTCAAGACAACATTACAGATCCATTTACTAAAGCTTTAACACAATAACAGTTTGATCGTCACTTAGAGAAGATGGGTATGAGATACTATGGTGATTGGTTTTAGTGCAAGTGGGAGATTGAAAGTAGTATACACACAAGCCAATCATGTTTGATAATAAAGCATATACTTTATAACAATCTTATTCATTTATTAATAAAAATGTTATTTAATTAAAGGCATTTATTTATCTACATTGTGCTGTTTTTCAAAATATGTGATAAACCCATAATTTTAAGTATACTTTTAGAATCATAATGATCTAAATTCTTTGATAGCTTAAAACTAAAATAGTTTCCAGTCGTTGGATTACTAAAAAGGGGATTAGTGAATCTGGATAGATTGGTACATACGTTACTTGCTCATTGGATGAGGATGATCGATCTCATAATCATTTGTGTGGAGACACTAAAACAAGTGTATAGGTACTTATTGGAGAATACGTACACTAAACATGGCACGCTAAGGAATACCTAATAGAGTTTTGATAGGTCTCCAAATCTGGTTATTTTATTTTGATGATAACAAATTAGGTAAATAAGTCAAAAGAGTAGAATCCTCTCCATATGATTAAAAATATTAAACTTGTTTTTAATTACCTCATTTATTTTGACCAAAAATATTTATTTTCTAAACTTCATTTGAATTTATTTTCTAACCTTAATAAATCTAATATCAAGTGTTAATAATATAATTTAATATAGTAACATTTCCTAAGGTAAGTAGATTCCTATTTCTTTTTCAAAAGGATTTTAAATCTTTTATGGAGCAAAAAGAATTTTTAAATTATATATATATATATATATATATATCCGTATATATATATGAAGTATATATATTATATATATGTGTGTGCATGTGAATAAGGCTGAGCAAGAAATTAAATTGAAACCGAAACCCAAAAACAGCACAAACCGCACCAATTAAAACCGCACCAACGGTTCCGACGTATGTGACGGTTTTAGGTGGGTTGAAAAACTAAATTTACGATTTTGGTTTGGTTACCTAGCCAAAACCGCACGCATAAAGCCGAAACTGCACCCTATAATTATCATGTTTTCTCAAATTTTCTACGAGTATATATAATTTCTCTACTATAACATATTCTCCTCATTTTATTTCAGAAGACAGATATTTCAAAGTTGAATGAAAAATTAACAATGTCAATTATGTTTGCAAATCAAAGAGTGGCTTGGTATTTCTTAAATAAAATGTGATAATATAGTATTAATCAACTATATAATTGTTGATGCCTGAAATTATTTTGTTAAATTAGCTTCATGATTGTGTTCACTGCGTAATACATTTGCGTGGATGATTTTGCTAACTATTTTACAGTTTTTTTATTTCAATTGGTTTTGAAACCGAAATCGCACCAAATGAAACCAAACCGCACGGTTCAAAACTGCACCGCACCAATCACAAACAGTTTCAAGTGCGGTTTTAAATTTTTCACACCACATCTAAGCGGTTTCGTGTGCCGTTTGAGCTTCAAACAGCACCATGCTCACCCCTACATGTGTATACGTGCAGTGTGTGCATGTGTATATGTGTAGTGCATGTGAGAGTGTGTGCCATGAGAATTTGTCTGTGTGGCGTGCCTTAGAAAAAGAAAGAAGGCATATGCCTTATGTTTTGAAAGTTGGCAAATAATTTTGTGATGACTCACATGTTGCAAAAAAAATTAATGGGCCAAAAGTTTGCTCCATCCGGCAAATTACAAGTGATCTAAATCCTTCAATTTTCATGATGCAATCCGGACCTTCTATTTCAAAAATAAATTTTCAAAATTACAGTTTTACCCTAACTTCAAAAATTCTATAAATAGGAAGTTTTTTCATTCATTTCAACTTACCAAATTACAAATTTGAAAAGCTTATTCTTCTTACCTACATTCTATCCAATTAAGCTTTCACTCTCTCTTCCTCTAATCAAAGCTCTAATTCTATTTTGGAAGAGAAAATTTGGTCAAAGTATTTGAGATAAGTTAGTAATTTATTATTATTCATGATATCTCATACTTGCTTATATATATAGATACTCAGATATAAACTGTTATACACATTTATATATATATATATATATATATATATTTCATCTATCAATATCATGTAAAAAGTCAGTGCTTAGATACCGATATAATTCGGAAGTAATTTCTTTAAAATTTTTCGAATGGTCTTTAAAATCCTAAGTGGCCTTTTAATGATATAAATAATCTATATAAATATCGTATAATATTTATATACTTATCAAGTTGCGAATCGAACAATTTAGTCAGTACTTAGATACCAATATTCGGAGATATTTCTTAACAACGAATATTATCTGGACGGTCTTTGAAATCCTAAATGGCCAAATTATTCCCAACGTCGATCAAATATAATATAATATATATAAGTGTGTGAAACAAGTTTATTCAAGTATTATTTAAATTGATCAAACTATTTCATACTTGATAAACTGTCATTAAAAATATATACTGCTCATTTAATTATTCATAAATTATTGTTGTATTATATAAGTTTATATGGTTTTCTAAAATCAAAGTTATATCTATTCAAAACCATAGAAACACACTCTTTATAAAGAAGAATCTTTTCTTGAATTATTTAAACCATAGAAAAAAATTCTTTATCAAAAGAAAAGAAAATCTTTATAAAACTGCATCAATTTACTTATTTGCTTATATGAAGCATTCCACATAAAAGTCTTGAACTTTTATCTGATAATTGATCTTAAATTATATATATACCTATCTGAGAAGTATCAATTATAAATGTTATTTAAAGTTTTTATAAAGCTGTTCTAAATTTTATCTGCTTACTTTAGAAGCAAAAATTGAAACAAAACTTTTTGCAAAAAGGTAAAGGTTGAGTTAGTTTATTTTATACTTGTGAGAAAGAAAAAAATTCTTTGACCAAGACCAGAGTCTTAGAGAGGTCAGCTGGGAGTTGTGTCTCTAGTGTACTTGTGAGGTGAAGAAGAGGTTGTTGTTTCAAGACCAAGTTATAGAATAGTTCTAAGCTCAAAAAGACGATTCAATTAAGCTTGAGGAAGGAGCTATGAGTTCTCTGTCCAAGATATTTAGTTGTGGATGGTTGTAAGTTTATCTTTAAAACTTTGTAAAGGCTTCTCCGCCTATTAAAGGAGTATTTATTATAAGGAGTAATAAGATCTCAAGTCCTGGAGAGGAGCTTGAGACTGGACGTAGCAACATACCCGAGCTGTATGTTGTGAACCAGATAAATATATGTGCATTGTATGATTGAATTTTTAATCTGCTTATTAAATTCTTAATATTGTAAGTTAACCTACTAAAAATTCAAAAAAGCAAAAATAATTTTTAAAAAGTGATAATCTATTCAACACCCCTTCTAGATTATTATTGGACTTTCAATTGGTATTAGAGCAGTGCTCTTTAACTTGTTTGTTAAGTAATTATAGGCATATCTAAGAGTGGATCCATCTATGGTCTACACAAGTGTTACCGGTTGCGGAGAAGGACTATCAATGTCCAGACCTCCACTATTTGATGGCATAAACTTTGCCACCTGGAAAAATAGATTCAAAATCTATGCCAAATCACAAGGAATCAAAATTTGGCTAGCAATAGAACGAGGTTTAAGAATTCCCACAAAAGTTGAAGACGAAAAGATCATCAAAAAAGATGCTGGGGAATTCACCACCGAGTATGAGGAGATTATGAATATCGCCTCCAAAGCTGAACAAGTGCTGACCAGTGCTCTTTTAAAGAAAAAGAATACAAAAGAGTTAGCAACTGTAAAGATACTAAAGAAATCTGGAAAAAATTGATTATAACTTATGAAGGAACCAATCATATCAAAGAAACCAGAAAAGATGCTCTAATCCAAGAGTATGAAAGCTTCAAGCTAGAAGAAGGTGAGAAAATCAATGATATGGAAACTCGCTTTTCTAGAATCATTGATGAGCTAGAACAACTGGGAAAAGCTTACACAACAAATGAGTAGAATAGAAGATTTCTCAAAGCCCTTCCATCTGTATGGAAAATAAAAGTTACAGCCATCAAGGAAATGCAGGATCTAACTGCTTGTCCTCTTGATAGCCTCATTGAAAATCTTTGTGCCCACAAAATTGACATGATAGTCAAAAAAGCTGGATCAGATACAGATCTCAAAAAGAAGGAAATCGCTTTTAAAGACTTACTAGTTGATCAAGAAAGCGATGATGAGGAATTGAATGAAGAACTCTTGCATCTAGATAATAACAAAGTTGCTTTATTATCAAGACAACTCAGGAGAGTAATCCAAAGCAAAGCAAAGAGATATGACAAAGGTTTTATGAAAACAAATAACAACTTCCGAAACAAGCAAACCTTCAAACTGAAAATACCAGGAGGGAATTTTAAAGCTACCAACAACAACTTCAGAAATGCAGGCTCAAATGAAAACTCAAATACCTGTTTTGAATGCAACCAACCAAGACACTTCAAAATGATTGCCCGAAACTAGTCAACAACAAAGTTCTAGTAGCTGAAGAAGGCTGGGATCTAAGTGATGAAGAAGAACCTACTGAACCACCGAGGAAACCGCAAATTTATGTTTAATGGCGGACAATGACTCATCACCAAGATTTGAGGTAAATTCAGAACATCAATTACCTAGCACTTTATTTGTCACACATAATTTAGAAAATATAAATGAAGAACATCATGAATTACAAGAAGCATATAATTATCTATATGAAGATAATGAAATTATCAAAGAAGATTTTATTAAATTGAAAATATCATTAGAAAAATTAATTAAAGCAAATAGAAATTTAAATTTAATTATAATTAATGAAACCTTAAAAGAAGAAAATAAGAAACTAGAAAATGATTCTTTAGGAAATCTTGCACTAAAAGAATAACTATAAAAATTAAGAAAAATAAATAAAAATCTTGAAATAGAAAATTCAACACTTATTATTTCTATTAAAAATCTTGAAATTGAAAATTCAACTCTTGTTGTGATTATAGAAGATTCTCAAACACTAAATCAAGAAATAAGTAAAGAGGAAAACTCATCTCAGAAATTAAAAAAACAAAATGAAGAACCGACTTTAATGAATCAAATTAGAATGTTGACTCTAGAACGTGATGACTTAAACTTTACAGTTATTAAATTTACAAAAGAAAAAGAAAATCTTGATGTTATGCTCAGTCAACAAAGATGTAGTTTTAATAAAGAAGGATTAGGGTATATCGGAGAATCTAGTAAGATAAAAGATAAAAAACTCTATTATGTTAAAAGTAAAGAAAAAGGTCATGCATCTTCTTTTGATAAATGCTCTTACTGTAATAGAAATGGTCATTCGATTTACTCATGTAATGCCAAGAATGAAAACTACAAAGGAAAAATAATTTGGGTACCAAAAGAAAGTTACACTACACCTATTATCACAAAAAGAAAATTTCTTTCTCATGAAAGACCATCTAGAAACTCTTGTCAAAATCTTTCAAATAAAAGAGTTAATCATACATATTATAAATCTGCTACTAATAGAACATTCGTGTCTACCAATGATTATTATCATGTACCAAACTTTGTAAAGGAAAACACAAATGATCCTTATACAAAATGAAAAACTTACCCAAAGGACCCTTCTCGTTAAAGGGTACCAGTTTGTGAATATAATATATGTTGCAGGTATGGCTCACAGCTGACTTTAGTAAAAATAAATGGTACCTTGATAGTGGTTGTTCAAGACACATGACAGGCGACAAAATAAAATTCAGCAATTTATAACCTACAGATTGTAATGAGGTAACATTTGGAGATAGCAACAAAGGTAAAGTTGTTAGAATTGAAAGTGTGTACAATAAACACACAACAATCTCCAACGTTCAATTAGTCACCGACTCAGGTACAATCTTCTATCCATTAGTCAACTGTGTGATAGTGGTTTTAAAATAACATTCAGTCCTCACAACTGTTCAATATTTGACCAAACTAAAAAATTAATTTTATTATGTCCTAGAAGTCAAAATGTGTACACATGTGATTTATATTCATACTCACACCTGGACAGTGTGTGTCTTGTATCTGCAAATGATGATCCATGGCTTTGGCATCGTAGATTAGGACACATTAACATGAAATTAATTAAGAACATATCTTCTAAGGAACACGTTTGAGGTCTTCCAAAACTAAAATTCCTTAAAGACCATATCTGTGAAGCTTGTGAATTAGGAAAACAAATTCATGTATCTCACAAACCTAAACTCACAGTATCAACCTCTCGCCCACTAGAACTCTTGCATATGGATCTAGTAGGACCTATTCCTAAACATAGCATGGGTGGTGCTGTCTATATTTTAGTCCTAGTTGATGACTATTCAAGATTCACTTGGGTTAATTTTCTTAAATTTAAAAATGAAGCGATAAACTCCTTCTCTGCTCTATGTAAGAAAATTCAGAATCAACACGAAAACTCTATTGTTTATATTCGGTTTGATCATGGAAGAGAATTTGACAATTCTGATTTCATAATGTTCTGTGATGAGCACGGTATAAGTCATAACTTTTTCTGCACCCTACACACCACAATCGAACGGTGTAGTTGAAAGGAAAAATCGTACTTTATAAGAAATGGTCAATACTATGCTTAATGAATATCGACTTCCTAAATACTTTTGGGCTGAAGTAATTGCAACATCCTGTTATATTTTAAATTGAGTCTTGCTAAGACCTATGTTACTCAAAACTCCTTATGAACTCTTTTATAAAAGAACTCCAAAAATAAATTATTTTCGTATTTTTGGGAGTAAATGCTTTATTCTAAATACTAAATAATATATGGTGAAATTAGAACCCAAATCTGATGAAGGAATATTTCTGAAATATTCACTAAATAGTAAAGCATATAGAGTCTTTAATAAAAGAACTCTAGTCGTGGAAGAATCAATGAATATAACCTTTGATGAATCTAAAATCCCTCCAAAATACAAAGAACTGACAGAAAATGATACAGTCATTGAAGATATTCTCAGAAATATGGAAGAACTAAATATAGATAATATATCTCCACCTGTCAATATTAATCCTCTTGAAAATCCTAATCCCTAGTTAAATGACTTGCCCAAAGAATCATATGTTATAAGAAATAATCCAATAGAAAATATAATTGGTGATATCGATAAAGAAATTCTTACAAGATCACAATCATAAAATATGACCAGTCATCTAACTTTTCTGTCCCAAATTGAGCCTAAAAATATAAAAGATGCATTGCTTGATGAAGACTGGATAATAGCTATGCAAGAAGAACTTGAACAGTTCACCAGAAACAAAGTCTGGGAATTAGTTCCAACTCCCGAAGAAACCTCCATTATTGGAACTCGATGGGTCTTTCGTAACAAGTTAGATGAAAATGGAACTGTTATACGTAATAAGGAACGATTTGTTACACAAGGGTACAATCAACTTGAATGAATTGACTATGATGAAACATATGCTCCTGTTGCTAGACTTTAGTCTATACGTATGTTATTAGCTTTTGCATGCCATAAAGATTTTAAAATATTTCAAATGGATGTCAAATCTTCTTTTTTGAATATTGTCATTGAGGAAGAAGTTTATGTTAAACAACCCCCTGGCTTTGAAGACTTTGATCATCCTGAATATGTATATAAATTGGACAAAGCTTTATACGGTCTAAAACAAGCTCTCAGGGCATGGTATGAGCGACTAAGTAAATTCTTGTTAGAAAATGGTTATAAAAGGGGCATAGTAGATACTACCCTTTTTACAAAATATAAAAATAATGATATTCTTATTTTATAAATATATGTTGATGACATCATTTTTGGATCTACTAACATGACTATGTGTAATGATTTCTCTAAAAGCATGAGTAAGGAATTTGAAATGAGCATGATGGGAGAATTGAATTTCTTCCTAGGACTACAAATCAAGCAAGGAGAAAAAGGTATTCATATCTCTTAATCCAAATATTGCAAAAGAAATGATTAAGAAATTTGGTCTAGAATCTGTGAAACCTCTTAATACTTCTATGTCAACTACTGATAAACTAACTGCTGATGAAAATAGAAAAAGTGTTGACACAAAGAAGTATCAAGGAATAATTGGAAGTCTCCTATACATCACAACTAGTCGACCTGGCATTATGTTCAATGTCTGCAAATGTGTCAGATTTCAAGCAAACCCTAAAGAATCTCATTTAATTACAGTAAAAAGAATATTTCGATATCTTAAAAGAACTACAAACATAGGTCTATGGTATCCTAAAGGTCAACCTTTTGACGTTGTGTGTTTTTCTGACTCTAACTATGCCGGTCATCATGTTGATCGAAAAAGCACAAGTGGCACTTGTCAGTTCTCAAGCGGATGTTTAGTTTCCTGGTTCTCTAAGAAACAAAACTCGGTATCTATTTCAACCACTGAAGCCGAATATATAGCTGCTGCACGGTGTTGTGCACAAATATTGTGGATGAAATAGACTCTTGCCGATTACAATATAAAATTTAATTGTGTCTCAATCTTATGTGATAATACAAGCACTATTAATTTGAATAAAAATATCGTATTACATTCTAGATCAAAACACATTGATGTTAGACATCATTTCTTACGGGATCATGTAAATAATGGTATTATTAAACTAGAACATATTGACACATAATTAAATATTATTGATATATTTACTAAATCACCAAGTTCTGATAGATTTTGAAAATTACGTTTGGATTTGGGAATGTTAGATATTATCTCATAAAATATTAAATCTTTCTCTTATTTAAATTTTATTTAATATATATATATATATATATATATATATCTTATCATTACTAGTAAAATATAAATATAATTTTCTTGAGTTATATAGCCATATTACTAAAAAAAAAAAAATTAAAAAATTTACATATATTTTACATATATTTAGTTATATTATTAATATACAATGCTAATTTATATATATATATATACATATAATTATACATATATATATATATAATATTTATTCCTTTATATGTTGATATATCTATATACTTATATTATCTATTTAAGTATGTATTTTTATATATTAAAATTTAATATATATATTAATCTTTCTTAGTTATCATTTAATTACACATTTTCTAACAAAAATTATATTCTATTACTATTATAAATATTTTATTAACATAAATATATATATATACATAATAATTAAAATTAATAATTTATAGGTTTTAATATAAATATTTTAGTATTTTTATTATTTATTATTTATTATATTAAAAAATTACATTTTATAGCATTTATTATATATTTATATGTCTGATCAAATCTGAGCCGTTGATCAAGAAAATTATCTAACGGTCAACATAAAGCACAATACGTGTCTATCAAATTCAACCAATCAAGAGCCAGCTAACCAAAACACACGGATCACGCACATCAACCGTTAGATCAACAAAAGAAAGCACAAACTCATCTCAACCGTCCGATCAAAGTCAAACGGTCAGCTGAAACGTTTTAAACTCTTGATTTCATCTCGACCGTAGATCAATTCTCAGAGCAACTCTCAGCCTTACGATCCATCTGATTAACCTAAATATAAATACTTAAAATCTAATTTTTAATTCATTTTCTCTTCT
Source organism: Panax stipuleanatus (assembly GCA_020205555.1). NCBI lineage: Eukaryota > Viridiplantae > Streptophyta > Magnoliopsida > Apiales > Araliaceae > Panax > Panax stipuleanatus. The sequence goes on along the minus strand of CM035121.1, from coordinate 60,341,312 downwards.
CTCTTTCTCTCACTTCTGCGGGCTTCTCTCCTTCTCTCTCTATCTCTCAAACTCTCTTAAACACTCACGAACCCTAACTCTCTCTCAGCCAAAATCGATCAATTTAAGTGAGTTTTCTTTGTACCTCTTTCAATAAAATAGGTCTCCATTGTCGTTTTAACGTTTCTACTGATTTGATTTTTCCTTCTATGTGTTTTAGTGTTCAATTTCTTTCAAAAATCCTCCCTGTTATTTTTTATTGTTTCTGTGTAGGATTTACTACCTTCAAACCGTTGTTATCTTTGTGTTCTCAACTTTTTCAAACCCTAGAGCAGTATAAAATTTATTTTTTCAATGAGATTTCTTACAGGTTCATATATATCATATATATATCTTAAAAAAATATTTTTTTGATTTCATATGTATACCGATCTTTTAGGGTTCGACTTTTTAAAAAATAATGTGTGTTCTTTTTTGTTTTCTTCTTTTTCCTCTTCTGTTTGTTTTCTATCAAATAATTTTTTTTTGATTTTCAAAAAAAAAAATATATATATATATATATATATATATATATATACATGTGTGTATGAAACCCTAGAATTTTCACTTAACAAAAAAGGGGGTTTCTCGATTTTGATATACATTCTTTCTCGGTAATTGATATGTTCTAATCCCTAAATACTTCTGTCTAAATTTTTTTTTCTGAAATTTTATTAAACCCTAATTTTTTTAAAACAGATTTACATTTCAGTTATATATATACTTTTTGAAACCCTAAAATTCCAAAAATAATTTAACAAAAATTTGTATATATATATATATATAGATATGTTCTTGATTTATCAGAATACACACACACACACACACATATATATATATATATATATATATATATATAAATATATCTGAAGTATTATATATGTGTGTAATAACTGATGTATACCTTATATATATACATGATTCCGTTGCCAAGAGTCTGTAAGTCTGAAATTTCTCTATATATATATACAACTGTATGTATCTATTGGTGTGCTTTCTTCTATATGAATATTCACTTCTTCTGCTGATACATCTTTGCTATACTGTGGAACAACTGAAAGCTACTTAGCTTGAGTTAGATGTGCTCAGGTAATATCTGTTTCTCTCTCTCTCTCTAATAAACTGATTAGATGGTGATATCATCTGGATATAGACATTGGGTGATAGAGATAATTTTCATATTTATGTTCTGCATCTTACTATAGTTGACAATCTATACCATTATTATGTGATGTTATGTGTGATAGAGATCATGTTTACTATATCATTGTTATGTGTTGTATTTAACACTGACTTGTTGAATCTCTGTGGTGGTTCACTATCTTTTGATATGGGCTAAGAAGAAATGATAACATATCTCTATGTTGTATTTAACACTGAATTGTTGAATCCCTATATTGGTTTACTATCTTCTGATAAGGGCCAATAAGCAATGATAGCATATCTCTTTATGGATATTGAACCATACGTGTTCTGTCTACAACCTGCAGATTTCTGAAATTTTTATGTCTTCTGATTGGACATCTGGTTAATTTTTTTAAAAAAAATTGTAACTGACTTAAAGTAATCCATCATTCCTACCCATCTGCTTTTAAAAAAAGAGAGGAAAAAACTGACAAATGATTTAAACCCACTACAGTGCTAAGCATGACTGACCATCTTATTTCTCACTGTGTACAGTCACTACTTGAGAACTGTTTATTTTGACAATCAAGTCATATCATATTACTTAAACTGAGAGTTTTAGAAATATACTTTTTCTATAAAAGGATAGTTTTTCAAAACTAACTCCATCAAACTAACAGTCCTATTTTCCGCAGTCTTTGAACTTCTATCTCTTTGCATACACTGTCTTTTAAAAACAATGCCCACAGTCTATTCTTCAAAAAGAAAGAAACTTGCATTGCTTACTGAGTCTCATCCTGATATCTATACCCCTATACTGCTTACACTTACTGCCAAAACAAAGTATGAGCATATGAGACACAATTCAACTCCTGGGGTAGGAACTTCTTTCAATAGTTTTCCTCAATTGTTAGAAAATATAACAAATATAGGATAGGAATTGTCTCATTTCTTTCAAAAATAGAGAAATATTTTCTAGTTTGATTGCAGAGTTTTATGCTCACATGACATTTGTTCGTGATTCAACTGGTTTCTTATCTTGTATTAAAACTTGCATACAAGGCCAAGATTATGTTATTGATGAAATACTTCTTCTGCATTCACTTAGTCTCATAAATGAGTTCTTAGACTTTCCAAAGATAAATGAATACACTTGTCCTATAGGAATCTCTACTACTGAATGCACCACTTTCAAATACAATCTCTCTCTCACCACTGACCAACTTGTGCCTTCAAATCTATTTGACTATCCATGCAAAGTTCATCTTGAATTCTTCACTGCTGAATGTTAATTTTTGGGAAAAATTCTTAGACACAATTTTATGCCTGTCAGAAATGACAAACTTCTGCATCCATTTGACAAAGAACTCGTGAAATGTATTTTGACTAAGTGTATGCCATATAGTCTGCCATACTTTCTCCTAACATCTTTTGAGTTCTGCTACTATAACAACTACATGGGATATGGTCTTCTATTGACTCGCATTTTCATACATCTTGGCATTCCAGTTAATTTTTATAAGGCTCAAATGGTTCACAATAGTAACATTGTGTCACACTTGAACCTTCCCTCTAAGCCTTTGATCATTTTTCAACCAAATGACATTGATCATATTGAGTCTCATTTAAACCTACTGTCACAAATTGATTCTCTGAACAGTATAAATCAACTTTCTTTGAAGAATCAAACTGCCATTATGAATCAGTTAGAAGCTTTACAGTTGTCTGTGCATCATATTCAAGACATGATGAGTGTGTTGATGGAACATCAGAAGGTATCCATTCCTCCATATAACTTCACTGCCACAACAAGCTCTGCACAGATTGATCACACTGATCAAACTGCTACTGATCCCCATCTTACAACCCTTGGTTTGAATTTCTCCCCTCTTAATTTTGATGACATCTAACTATTCGGGATAAATGTATCCATATATACTTAACTAACTATTCGGGATAAATATATAACATACTAACATATTGATACTTAGGATTATCTATCATGTTTGCTTAACTACTTTGACTCTGCAGGTAAATGTTTAACTAACAGTTTCTGCAGGTACTCGGTATCTTTTCTTAACCCCTCCATTTTTGTTAACTACAAAGGGGGAGAAGAAAAATATCAAAGTAAGAGATATACTACTTATTATATACTATAAGTAGTATATGAGATTGACAGGAATGAGTATGCTGGATATAACTGCATATTGGATATAACTGATATATAACTGTCATAACTGCCTGGATGGGTTGAATGATTTGTATGCCGGATATAACTGCTATATAACTGTCTGGATGGTTTGGATGGTTGGTTCGTCTGATAGGTTTTCAAAAATTTAAAATTCTTTTCTAAAAACTGATTCATAATCCTAGGCGGAGCATCATTAATTAAGTGGTAGTTCTGAAAACCAAAATATTTTTACTTATTGTCATCATTAAAAAGGGGGAGATTGATAGGCCTCCAAATCTGGGTATTTTATTTTGATGATAACAAATTAGGTAAATAAGTCAAAAGAGTATAATCCTCTCCATAGTATTAAAAATATTAAACTTGTTTTTAATTACCTCATTTATTTTGAACAAAAAAATATATTTTTGAAACTTCATTTGAATTTATTTTCTAACCTTGATAAATCTAATATCAAGTGTTAATAAAATAATTTCATATAGTAACATTTCCTAAGGCAAGGAGATTCCTATTTTTTTTTCAAAATGATTTTAAATCTTTTATGGGCAAAAAGAATTTCTAAATATTATATATATATATATATATATGAAGTATATATATGATATATATGTGTGTGCATGTGTATACGTGCAGTGTGTGCATGTGTATATGTGGTGTGCATGTGAGTGTGTGTGCCATGAGAATTTGTGTATGTGGTGTGCCTTGGAAAAAGAAAGAAGGCATATACCTTATGTTTTGAAAGTTGGCAAATAATTTTGTGATAACTCACATGTTGGAAACAAAATTGTTGGGCCAAAAATTTGCTCTATCCGGCAAATTCCAAGTGATCAGAATACTTCAATTTTCATCATGCAATCCGGAACTTCTATTTCAAAAATGAATTTCTAAAATTACAGTTTTTCTCTAACTTCAAAAATCCTATAAATAGGAAGCTTTTTCATTCATTTCAACTTACCAATTTACAAATTTGAAAAGCTTACTCTCCTTGCCTACATTCTATCCAATTAAGCTTTCACACTCTCTCTTCTAATCAAAGCTCTAATTCTATTTTGGAAGAGAAAAATTGGTCAAAGTATTTGAGATAAGTTATTAATTTATTACTATTCATGATATCTCATACTTGCTTATATATATAGATACTCATATATAAACTGCTATACACATTTATATATATCTATATTTCATCTATCAATATCAAGTAAAAAGTCAGTTCTTAGATACCTATATAATTTGAAAGTAATTTCTTTGAAATTCTCCGAACGGTCTTTAAAATCCTAAGTGGCCTTTTACTGATATAAATAATCTATATAAATATTGTATAATATTTATATGATTATCAAGTTGTGAATCGAACAATTTAGTCAGTACTTAGATACCGATATTCGGAGATATTTCTTAACAAAGAATATTATTTGGACGGTCTTTGAAATCCTAAGTGGCCAAATTATTCACAACGTAGATCAAATATAATATAATATATATAAGTGGGTGAAACAAGTTTATTCAAGTATTATTTAAATTGATCAAATTATTTTATACTTGATAAACTGTCATTAAAAATATATACTGCTCATTTAATTATTCATAAATTATTGTTGCATTTTATAAGTTTATATGGTTTTCTAAAATCAAAGTTATATCTATTCAAAACCATAGAAACACACTCTTTATAAAGAAGAATCTTTTCTAGGATTATTTAAACCATAGAAAAATATTCTTTATCAAAAGAAAAGAGAATCTTTATAAAACTACATCAATTTACTTATCTGCTTATCTGAAGCATTCCACATAAAAATCTTGAACTTTTATCTGATATTTGATCTTAAATTATATATCTGCCTATATGAGAAGTATCAATTATAAAAGTTATTTAAACTTTTATAAAGCTGTTCTAAATTTTATCTGCTTACTTTAGAAGCAAAAATTGAAACAAAACTTTTTGTAAAAAGGAAAAGGTTGAGTTAGTTTATTTTATACTTGTAAGAAAGACAAAAATTCTTTGACCAATACCAGAGTCTAAGAGAGGTTAGCTAGGAGTTGAGTCTCTAGTGTACTTGTGAGGTGAGGAATAGATTGTTGTTTGAAGACCAATTTAAAGAATAATTCTAAGCTCAAAAAGAAGATTCAACTAAGCTTGAGGAATGAGCTAGGAGTTCGCTGTCCAAGATAGTTAGTTGTGGATAGTTGTAAGTTTATCTTTAAAACTTTGTAAAGGCTTCTCCGCCTATTGAAGGAGTATTTATTACAGGGAGTAATTGGATCTCAAGTCCTAGAGAGAAGCATGAGACTGGATGTAGTAACATACCCGGGCTGTATGTTGTGAACCAAATAAATATATGTGCATTGTGTGATTAAATTTTTTATTGCTTATTAAATTCTTAATACTGTAAGTTAACCTACTAAAAATTCAAAAAGGCCAAAAGATAATTTTTTTTAAACAGTGATAATGTATTCAACCCCCCTTCTAGATTATTGTTGGACTTTCAAGTTTTTCTTTTCTATCAATAGGAATTCCTTTAGTAATAGTAATACAAATAATTCTTAGACTTGAGATCATCATAGTATTTTGTGTATGATGAGTTATACTTGTTGGGTTTGTACGTAACGCAATCATGCAATCAAATCACATAAATAGGGCGAAAGCGTAAAAAACTAGGTTTTCAAAAATTTATACAAACCCATTACCATGATCATTCTTGTGCATCAATTATCAGTGAATGAAGAAGGAGAAAAACAGAATTATACCTTTGAAGATCCAAGCTTCCTCAGGTACAAGTTCTACTCATTTGATTCCTTTGATTCCTCTGTAGTGGCTCCTTCCCTTGATCAATGTCAGCCACCCAAATGTTTGGCCTCTAACGGTGATCCACCAAGGAAGATGAAGAACTCAGTAAGATGGGTTATTGGCTTAACCCTTGTTTCTATCTCTATAGAATATGTGTACTCCCAACTCTTGAAAAATTCACGTACCTTATTTCTGATATAAGACTCTCTTATATAGATATTAGGTTAACCCTCCTAATCCAATTAGAATAGGGTTTTATTTAATTAATTAATTAAATACTTTTAATTAATTTATATCCTAATCTTTATTAGGATTGAGAGAGAGTACTGATATTTTATTAATTCCTAAACTCCTTTAGAATTAAAATAATAATAATAATAATAATATTAATAAGACTCCTCTTATTAATTTATATTTAATATTTCTAAAATATTAAATAATAAACATTAAGCCATTTAAATTATTCTATCATCATAGATTAAATTAATTATACTTAATTCATTATTACTATCATGTCATTTTCTTCTTAAATAATTCTTCTTTCTTTTATGGTGTGACCCTTTAGGTTCTCCATATTAAACCGGTTGTGAATAAATCAATTAGAACAATTCTAATCTTATTTAAATAAACAAATTAAACTAATAATCTATTTAAATAAATAACATTTATTCTACAATAGGGATAAGCCTCCCTAGCGATCAACGACTTTCTAGATAATATAGATTTCAACATTAATCATAAAAGAACCTGTGAGTTAATAGTTACCGTACAATTCAATCCTTCCACCATACAATGTCCCAATTAAATATAAGACATGGATTTACTGTCAAGTCTTAATTTATTTAATCATTTGTATTTCGATTAGAAAATGCACAACTCCAAATAATGCAAATTAGAAACCTCTTTCTAATTTCATTCTACCTTGGCCAAGGATTCCTGGGTTGTCATTTAACGAATCACATAGGACATATCTCCTATTTTACTAGAGGTGGTAGATTCTTTATTGATCATTCATTATCTCCATATGTAACTCATTACACCCAAGCATACCCTATATATGCCTTAAAAGGCCTTAAGGAATTAGTCAAAGTATAATTTGTTACATACAAGATACTATGATGATCTCAAGTCCAAGGATCACATGTACTACTATCACATTAGGAATTCCTATTGACAGGAGAGTAAAACTCCATTAGGTATTCCATAGCGAGTCACGTTCAGTGAACTTATTCTCCAACAAGCACCTACATACTTGCTTTAGTGTCTCCACACAAATGACCATGAGATCAGTCATCCTCATCCAATGAGCAAGCAACATATGTACCAATCTATCCGGATTTACTAATCTCCATTTTAGTAATCCCACAATTGGGAACTATTTTAGTTTTTAAGCTTTCTAAGAATTTAGATCTCATTATCATGATCTCATCATGATTCTAAAAGCATTGCTTAAAACTATGGGTTATTTACATATTATAAAAACAGCACCATGTAGATAATTATATGCCTTAAATAAATATTTTATTAATAAATAAATAAGATTGTTTACAAAGTATGTGCTTTGTCATCATACATGATTGGCTTGTATGCACACTATTATCAATACTTTGACATGTCCCTTAAGACCCTAAGGGTATATCAAAGGGTATGCTTGGGTATAATAATTTATACATGGAGATAATGAATGATCAATAAAGAATCTACCGCTTCTAATAAAAGAAAAGAATGTCCTATGTGATTTGATAAATGACAACCCAATAGTTCTTGGCCAAGGCAGGATGAAATTAGAAAGGAGTTTCTAATTTGCATTATTTGGTGTTGTGCATTTTAGGATCGAAATACATATAATTAAATAAAATAAGACTTGATAATAATTTTATGTCTTATATTTAATTGTGACATTGTATGATGGAAGGAATGAATTGTACGGTAACTATTTACTCTAAGGTTCTTTTATGATTAATGTTGCAATCTATATTATCTAGAAAGTCGTTGATCGATAAGGGGGCTTACACTTATTGTAGAATAAATGTTATTTATTTAAATGAATTATTAGTTTAATTTATTTATTTAAATAAAATTAGAATTGTTCTAATTGATTTAGTCACAACATATTTAATATTGAGAACCTAAAGGATCACACCATAAAAGGAAAAATATTTAATAAAAATGCAAATGGCATAACTGTAATAATAAGTTAAGTATATTTAATTTAATCTATGATGATAAAATAAATTAAATAGTTTAATATTTATTATTTAATATTTTAAAAATATCAAATATAAATTAATAAGAAGAGTCTTATTATTATTATTATTATTATTTAATTCCTAAATGAGTTTGGGAATTAATTAATAAGATACTCTCTCTCGTATATATATACAGGCCGGATTAAGAGCAATACTCATAAGTAGCATTATGGCTTAAGTAACACTACCTATATAAGGTGTTCCATTTTTGGCTCCAATTTGAAAATTGATTTTTCTTAATCTCCAAAACAAAAAAAATCAAAGCAGTTGTTCTCTCCAAAATAAATCCTCTGTTATCTCCAAATCAAAAATAAAACCCAACCTATGTTCGATCTCTCCAAAACAAATCGAAGTTGTTCGGTCCAAAACAATACCCAATCTGTGAACATCCCCCTATTTCAGACAAAAACAAAACCAAGAATCATGCAACTAAGCTCGAATAAATCGAATCAAGCAACACAAAGACCAATAATCAACATCTACGCCCATATTTTGACTTTGATTCTGTAAACCCTTAACTATTATCCATTTACTCATTCTGGGTTTTGACCTTGGATGATTTATAGGTTTTATGTGACCCATTTAAGTCTCTTTGCAATTTAGGTTTTTTTTTGGAGAGGGTTTGTTCCATATGTTATTTCATCTTTATTTCTCGTACGAACATTGAAATCTCTCTCTCTACTCGATAGCCATTGCCAATGTATAAGAGGTACAATTTTCTTAAATAATCATTACAGATTTTTCCCCTCTCACTCTCTAGTTTCATTAGTTATTTGCAGAAAGTTTTTATTTTTATTTTATTAATAATCTTTCTCAAAATTTCAGTTTACCTTATTTTATTATTTCGAACTCGTGTTTCATTAATTTATTTACTGCTATAAAATTTTGTCTGGTTCTACTTTTTCCCAATTGATTTCTTATTCTTGTGTTATAGAAAAGCTCTAATCTTTGTTGTTTTAGTGATTTTTCTTGTCATTAGTACGATTACAAGGGAAGTGGTAAAGGGAAAATCCAATAATTCACTTTTTATTTATGGTTGTCAAATTCAATGGTCACTAGGAATTCCTATGTGTTATATCTTGTACTTAACTAATTCACAAGTTACTAGCTTGATTATATTTCAATTGTCATTATAATAAATAGTCATTTTTGCAATTAACAAATGGTGTAAAAATGGTGGCTTTGTGGCATCTCAAGACCTTTTGGTGGTAGAAAAATGTGGAAGGGGAAAACCCCCACCTGTGCCTTTTGTTTTTTTACTTATAAATTTCCTTCCCCCATAAAAAGTAACATCATATAGCTTGTAATTAATTTGGTATTGATAATATGGTGTCTTAGCATATGCACAGACCAGACTATTATTGTCTCTTACAGGAAGCTTGGGAGAAATGTTGTTGGTTACTTTCTATTGCTTTGGTAAACAACTAGACATTCATGGCTTCTTGTGTTTTTGGAATTGTGTTGTGGTGCATTTTTGCTGATGAAGAAGGTCAATTTGATATTCCCTAGTGAATTTTTTTTCAATTTGCTTGTTCTTTTTACTGGCACTTTATATTGTGTTAATTCGACCCAAAGACCGCGGGGGTTTTGGATAGTGATTCACCCATAGGTACAACTAAGATTGCTATAACAACATTTGTATATCTATATTTTATATTAATTTGTGTTTTGTTTACAGAGTGGGCTTCAGAATTTCACTAGGAGTATACTTGGGATGCTTCAAAATTTTAGAATTGCAATAATCATGGGAGTGACTTGTATTAATTTGTATTTTTGTTATTGTGTAATGAAGACTTCTAATATATTATCTGACTTCTAATATTGTAAGAAACTGAATGCAAGGCAAGCATTTCATTATTTCTTATTTTAATTTAGTGTTAAGGCAGAATTTTACTACTTATTGTAATTTGGTGTTGGTGCAGAATTTTCATATAAGCCAAACATTACTCCCAAAATGGTTTTGTGTTGGAATGACTAAGTAGTGGCTCTTGTGAGTAACCTGATTTTCTATATTGGCACCTGCTTTGGTTTTATCCAATGCCATAGATGCATTAAGAAAAATGGATGGAATGCTGTAATGAGGTGAATTTGGGTTAAGGATGAGCAACCATTGTTGTCGCTGCTATAGTGTTTGGTTTTGTTCTGTGTGGCTTTTTACCAGCTGAAGCTGCTCTTCCATGTGAATCTTTCAGGTGCAAAACCAGTTTAGAACAAGTTGAACAATGATAGTCTTGTACAGCAAGCTCCATGGCAATTTTTGGAGCTGGGATTTAATCCATCTTTGTACTGGTTAGGAAATGAATGATTTATGTTATTGGTTTTTTAATGTTACTTGTTGATTTGCTATGCTAGTTGAGGCCTTATACACCAAATAATAATAAATATTCATAAAAAAATATTTTGATGCAGGGTGTCTTCTGTTTCCTATGACGAATGAGATTTTTATAATTTAATTTGAATATTTATTGAATTAAATAAATATGTTTTGATTATTTAATTATTGAGTTAATGAGATTTTTGTAATTTAATTTGAATATTTATTGAATTAAATAAATATTTTTCAATGATTTAATTATTGAGTTAAATAATTAATTGATGAAATTGCTGTAGATTAATTTAATTATATGTGTTACATTGATTAAATTAATGTGGTGAATTTTATTATTCAAAGTATGTATTTAACTGAGCTTACTTGATTAAATGAATTAATTAATAAGCATAATGTGTTCTAATTAATTTAATAATTAATTAGAGATTTATGATTTGACATAATTAATAAATAAGAATTTTATATATGTGACTATGTGATTTAATGTGGATATATGCTATTTTATTTAATTGATTTAAATAATATTATTTGATTAAATTGGGTGTGACATTAATTAACTATATAATAAGAGTTTTATTAAAATAAGAGGAAAGGAGGAATTAAGGGGCAAGCAAACAAGGCCCTAAGAGGAGTTGCATCAGTTAACTCATTACGGATTAACTGACGCCAATCACCCATTACTCGACCACTATACATATTATACGTATTACTCTATACATATATCCTATATACCAGTTTTATATTTTATATATTACAAACGTCAGAGAACTTAGAGAGATTAAGAGAGAAAATTGAGAGAAGAATTGATTTCGAGAAGAGATTGAAGAATTAAAGTTCATATCATCATCAAACAGAGTTAGCAAGGGAATAATCCTTCATCTCAAGTTTTATTACGTTAGTTTATTTTTCAAACCCAACTCCAAACTCTCTGTATATGAGTTTGGTGATGAATACTTAAGATGTAATCATATATGTGTATTGTATGATTATAACATGTTTTATATTTGGTATGAATGGTTTAAAATAGTTGAATTCAAGAAATTAGGCCATAATTAGGTTTACGAAAAGTAACAGAACCTTCTTTTCCATTTACGTGCTTTAAAAATTTTCTGTGAATGGAAAAATTGATATTTGTTCATTATATGGCTATATGTGTGTTCATATGTGTTTGTAACATATTATATGCCATATATGCATAACTTCAGTGATCACACCATTGAAATTTTGTTTATATTTGGGTTTTCAAAATTTCAGAGTCGTATATATAGCCATACGGCCCTTACGTACAAATTTTATGCCATGAATCGATGGTTTAACTTTAAATTGACTATTGAATGTGATTGTGAACGTTTAAACGAACAAAATGGAAGTTGGACGAATGGATTCGGTGTTATAACGAATTCGTAACGTTGAATTTCTTGTTTTCCTTTAAAACTTTACAAAGTATGAAAAATTAGTGAAATTATATGATTTGATTCAAATAATTGTATGTTTTAACTAGTTAAAATCGTGCTAAAAAGGTTGGGTAATGATTATATGTGTATTATAGTGTATGGGTATGCTTAAATTCATGTGTGAATAAATTAATTGGATGTTTTTGGCCAAGTTCTGTTTTCCTCGCGAACCTCAGAATCTGGAACTGGCATGTCACGCCGCAGCGCAAGCTCCAGACCTTAAGGTCCACGCCGCAGCGCCAGCCACGCCGCAGCGCCAAGGATAGCTTATATGGTGGTGCCACAACGCCACTATGTAGTTTGTCCAGAAATGAGAATTTTAATTGTTTTAGTCTAGGGAATGTAATAGTAACCTAATCTAATGAACATAAAAATGTGTTAGACATATAATGGAATGTTAAAATAGATTCTTAACATGTCAATGAGGTACTTACATGTTTAATTGAACTGGTGAACGCATAGTTAGCTAGTCGTTCGTGAAATCTAATATTTTGTGAAGACAAGTGTTGTGATTTGATTAGTATAATCATAATCAGAGTTTAGACAAAAGAGAATGAACTTGTGATGCTAGTTACGTTATTGATTAATGTGTATTGTGAATGTATTGGTATGTAGGACTTAATAAAGAACGTGAATTATAAATTGTAGCTTCTGCAAGAGGCAAGTTTCCTAAACTCAAATCTTACTTTTACAATGAGCAAGTATCCTATCCCTAATTTATTGTTATTAAACAAGTTTCCTAACTTTATTTTCATTGAACAAGCTTTCTAAATTCAAAGTTATCAATTGAGCAAGTTCTTATCCTTGTTTATTCAAGTTGAGATTTCCATATGAGATATTACTATTCCTTTAAGTATTACTTCAGTTATACAATACTTATTCGATTGTATACTCTTGAGATTTATTATTCAAGTTGAATATCGTTGTTATTGTTAAACCTTATAAGACTAGCGAACCCTTATTAATTTGACTAGTCCATAGTTGATGAAAGTTCTAAATTTTAGAATTTTTATTGAGCTTATCCAAACCAAACTTCCTTTGGTGCGGACTCTGATGTCAAACTGAGATGAACAACCCTTTAATAGGGGATTATTTACGCTTTAGCGTTGAGATATTGTGCACAGTATGGTACTAAGGGCTGATCCCCCTAAGTACGAGAAGTAGAGTCCATAGTCTTATGACTGTTAAAGGTTTGAAGTTTAACACTTTACAACCTAGGACATAGTTCGAGGTCTTATGACCCTCAGATGTTCTTTTGATTCCTGTTATTTATCCTCGTATCAAAAGTTGAGTTTCTTTATTTAGATGTCTTTGATTCACTCGCATGTTATTATATTGTTGTCATATTATTATACTTGTGGGCAATCGTGCTCACTCTTGCGTAATAATAACATTGCAGTTAAGAACGAAAGGTCCGACGAGCCTTCTACTAGCAAAGGCAAGGACAAAGTCAATAAGTGATGAAGACTTGTTGTTTAATTTATATGTTTATATTTCAGACTTGTATTAAGTTGTGTAAGACTTATTTATTTATTTATATTCCGCACAGATGTTTAAGGTTAGTATGACCTGGGATTGACGTATCTATTTTCAGGTGTTGTAACCCCATAAGAGGACGATTTATTTCTATTTATTTGCATGGTTTGCATTTATTATGGGTAGATAGATAGATGATATTTGTATAGTGAACACCAAGTCCCGTGGAAATTGTAGTACCAGGATTTGGAGGTGTCACAGATTGGTATCAGAGCTGTAGGTTATGAACCTTAGGTGGGGGAAAACCATAGGGTAGTAGCCTTTTTAGAGATCGAGAATATAGTATTGATAACTCTTATCGAGTTTTAAGAAAGATAATAACTTACCTTATGTGGTATATGCTTATACTTATATACTCGAGTATCGATTAGCATCACGTAATAACTAAGACTTAAAATTTTATTTGTCAAGATGACAGATGCTGGAGAATCTAGTCAGTCCAGGGACCTTGTACCCCTAGAGGCTAGAGAGGAGGAGCCCCGAGATATCCACGTAGTCTGGGAGCAGTTAGTCCGACGAGAGCCATTACATTTGATCACAGTCATTGGTCAGGGGTATGTGCCAGTGTCTGATTCAGAGGAGGACTCTGAGGAAGACCCTGAGGAGATTGAGGTTTAGGCTGAGACAGCCGAAGAAGAGGAGGAAGACCCTGAAGAGTTCCCACCGAGCACTATCAGTGCTAGGATGTATGACGAGCTGTATGACCGTAACATAGAGTTACGTGATTCTGTCCAGGAGCTAAGGGAGAATGTTCAGGAGCTGAGGGAATGATCGGTTACTCAACAGTCTACTATCAAACAGAGGGATGGAGAGGTTGAGGCTCTTCACACACATCTGGGAAATGTAGAGTGGGATTTGGTTCACGAGAAAGGCCAAACCGAGCAGAAGTTAGAGGAAATAGAGGAGTTGAAGAATGAACTAAAAGAGAAATCAACAAGGCTGGCTATAGTAGAGGAGGCCTGGGTAAGGGAATCACGACGAGCAGATCACGCAGAAGACAACTGTCGGGTGAAGAAGGCCAAGCTTGAGGAGACGTACTCTACACTTCAGTATGCAATTGATGAAGCCCAAGATCGAATTATGAGGTACCCAATCCAGTTCAAATGACTACCGTTGTACATGCTAGATCGCAGGACGATGTCCCGGATTATGGAAGAAGAGCATGGCAAAGCTGTTCGTCGCCTTAATGGGCAGTGATAGGAGCATTTGATTTTGTGAAACCTATCTGGTAGTTAATAATGTAAATTCCAAGGTGGTTATAAATAGAGGAATATTTTGATGTTTTAAATCCTGTAGATTCTTTATCTAGAGATAGTTGATGTAAATAGCAGTGATGCTATCGTATTATGTTAAAACTTTTGATTTAGTAATATATCAGAGTTTATTTGAGATAATGTGTTGACTGATTGTGTCTAAATGTTTAAGTTAAGCTTTAGATATTTAGAGAATTGAATAAAGATCTAATAAGCGTTTTTCTTAACAAAAAAATGCCGCCAAGAAGACAACCTAACCGTCAACAGGCCCAAGAGGGGTCAATTAACAACAACAACAACGCCAATGCTAACCCCGTTCAGCAGTTGGCGAACTTACTTGCTAGAGCACTTAACAATCAAACCCAAGCCCCACCGAATACAACATTCAAGGACTTCAAGGCGGTGGGACTGCCAGAGTTTAAAGGCACCATAAATCCGATAGAAGCTCAAACCTGGGTTATGGAGATGGAGAAAGTGTTCGATGTTGCCAGAGTTCGAGAAGATCAGAAAATCACCTATGCATCGTTCATGCTGAAGTCCGAGGCTAGCTATTGGTGGCAAGCAAATAAGGTCCGGGGAGGAGAAGGTGTGATTATATGGGAGAGGTTCAAAGAGATGTTCTTCGAGATGTACTTTTCGACCAGCTCGCAAAATCAAATGGAGGTCCAGTTCCTGGAGCTAAAACAGGGGAATATGTCTGTACCGGAATATGCGGCGAAATTCAACGAGTTGGCTAGGTTTGCCACGTATCAAGTGCACATCGATCAGAGGAAGGCAAAAAGGTTTGAGCAGGGCCTGAAGCCTTGGTTGTATAGCAAAGTGTCAATGTTCCAATTGAACAGTTTTGCTAGAGTGTTGGAGAAGGCCATTCTCGCTGAAGGCGGGAGTGATGCTGTTACAAAGTATAGCCAAGATCAGAAAAAAAAAAGAGTGAAGGTGAAGGAGTTAACAAGGCTAGTGGTACGGGGGGAAGTAACAATTAGAAGAGGAGGTGGACCGATAACTCATCAACTAGAAATCAGCAAGGAGGTAAGAAGAAGAGGATCGAAGCTTGTCTGACATGTGGGAAAGCTCACCTGGGGGTCTGTATGAAAGGAAAATGAGTGTGCTACAATTGTGGTCAGGAAGGCCACATAGCACCTAACTGTCCTAACCCAAAGAAGGGCGCCTGCTTCACTTGCGGCTCAAAGGACCATCTGGCAAGGGCCTGTACCAAGAAGGGATCTGGAGGGGCAGGATCAGGAAGAAACAGGAGAAACAGCGGTGGAAGTGCTCTAACTATCACGGGACCAACTGCAACCAACCGACCAACCGCCAGGACCTTCAACATGACCGTGCAGGATGCTGTACAGTCTCGCGATGTGGTGTCAGGTATCATTCCGATTAATAAAGTTAATGCTTATGTACTATTTGATTCGGGTGCTACTTGTTCATTTATATCCGATGACTTTTCCAAGAATTTAGAATTGCCTATGGACGAGTTAGAATACCCCATAAACATAAAAATTGCGAATAGAGAAGTGATCCCTGCTAAGTACGTACACAAGAACTGTAGGGTGAATATTAAGGGTAACATTATGAACGTAGATCTTATCCCGATTAGGCTTGGGAAATTTGATGTTATTTTGGGAATGGATGGGCTAGTCAATCATGGGGCTGTAATTGATTGCCAGAGGAAGTGTATCAACCTTATGACCCCGTCAAAGGTTGTGTTTTATGGAAGCAAATCGCCTAGATAAGTGAGTTGTCTGACGATGATGCAGGCCAGGAAGTTGTTAAGACAAGGCTGAGTAGTATATTTAGCCTACGTAGTCGATAGTCGTAAAGAAAACCCGAAAGTGAAAGATATACCAGTCGTGAGGGATTTCATAGACGTATTTTTGGATGATCTGCCAGGACTTCCACCAGATACAGAGGTTGAGTTTGTGATCGATTTGGCGCCAGGGACGGCCCCAATATCGAAGGCATCGTGCCGGATGGCTCCGATAGAGATGAAAGAGTTGATGGTACAACTGCAAGAGTTACTGGATAAAAAGTACATCCAACCGAGCGTATCGCCATGGGGAGCGCCAGTGTTGTTTGTGAAGAAGAAGGATGGGTCACTGCGACTTTGCATCGACTACAGAAAACTGAATAAGGTTACAATTAAGAATAAATATTCATTACCAAGGATCGACGACCTGTTTGACCAATTGAAGGGAGCAAGATACTTTTTAAAGATAGACTTGAGGAGTGGGTATCATCAACTGAAGGTGAGGCCAGAGGATGTCTCGAAGACAGCATTTAGGACTCGATACGGTCACTATGAATTTTTGGTTATGTTATTTGGTCTAACGAATGCACTTGCAACATTCATGGGCTTAATGAACGGAGTGTTCAAACCTTTTTTGGACAAATTCATGGTGTTCTTTATCAACAACATTTTGGTATACTCGAAGACCAAGGAAGAACATGTAGAACATCTGAAGTTAACATTAGAGGCATCGAGAAGAGAGAAGTTGTATGCCAAATTTTCGAAATGTGAATTCTGGATAAAAAGGGTACAATTTCTTGGACATGTGATCGACAAGGATGAATTTGGTAGATCCCTCTAAAGTCAAAGCTGTGATGAACTGGGATCAACCGAAAACATTGTCGGAAGTGAGGAGTTTTCTTGGATTGGTGGGTTATTATAGAAGATTCATTCAGAACTTTTCCAAGATCGCAACTCCGCTGACGAATTTGACTAGGAAATTGGTGAAATTCGTTTGGATGGATAAGTGTGAGGAAAGCTTCCAAGAGCTTAAGAAGAGGTTGAGTTCAGCACCTGTGTTATCCCTTCCGGATGACACAGGAAATTTTGTGGTTTGTAGTGATGCGTCGCATAAAAGACTTGGTTATGTGCTTATGCAAAATAGCAGGGTCATTGCGTATGTGTTACGACAATTGAAATACTATGAGAAGGGGTATCCGACCCATGACTTGGAATTAGCTGCAGTGGTATTTGCCTTAAAGATCTGAAGACACTATCTCTATGGGGAGAAGTGTGAAATATATACAGACCACAAGAGTCTGAAATTTATTTTTACACAGAAGGATTTGAATATGCGCTAGAGAAGGTGGCTGGAGTTAATTAAGGACTATGACTGTGAAATTTTATACCATCCGGGTAAGGCTAATGTGGTTGTCGGCGCCTTAAGCAGGAAGGGTCGGGATAAATTGATGATGTTGACTGCTCAGGAGGAGCTAATTTTAGCAATGGAAAAACTTGAATTGGAAGTGAAGTATCCGATGGAGATTGACGAGAAGTTGTTTCAGATGCAAGCTGGCACAACCCTATTGGATAAAGTGAAGGAAGCCCAATTTCAGGACGAAGAATGTGAGAAGGTGAAGAAAAAGATATCTGAAGGAACCAAACTGAGATTCAAGATGGACAGTGAGGGACTACTGAGATTTGAAAACAAAGTTTGGGTACCGTTAGTGCCAGAGATTAAGGAGGATATTTTGAGCGAGTCTCATAGCTCATGACATTCGATACACCCCAGTAGTACCAAGATGTACCAGGACCTTCGACAGCACTTCTGGTGGCCAAATTTGTAACGAGATGTTGCTGAGTGTGTTGCAAAGTGTCTAACTTGTCAGAAAGTGAAAGCAGAACATCAGAGACCGAGTGGTTTGCTACAACCCCTGGAAATCCCAGAATGGAAATGGGAACACATTACGATGGATTTTATGGTTGGCCTTCCGACGACTCAGAAAGGCTACGACGCAGTATGGGTTATCGTTTACCGATTGACGAAATCCCCACATATCCTTCCGATCAAAATCAGAGTCAACTTAGACCAGTTAGCAAGGCTATATGTGAAAGACATTGTTTCGAGGCACGGAGTTCCGGTTTTAATAGTTTCTGACAGAGATCCGCGCTTCACATCGAACTTCTGGAAGCGACTATAGGAATGCATGGGGACACAATTGAGAATGAGTACAGCCTATCACCCTCAGACAGACGGGCAAAGTGAAAGAATAATCCAGACATTGGAAGATATGCTGAGAGCTTGCATCATGGATTTCAAAGGAAATTGGGATGATCACCTACCACTTGTGGAATTCGGTTACAATAACAGTTACATGCTAGTATTGGCATGCCGCCTTACGAAGCGTTGTACGAGAGAACAGTCCCCACTATACTGGGATGAAGTTGGCGAGAGACAACTACTAGGTCCAGAACTGGTACAACAAACAGCAGAGATAGTCAAAGTGATCAGAACAAGACTGGTAGCAGCTCAAGATTGACAGAAGAAATACGCCGATCCACACCGTAAATATGTTGAGTTTGAATCGAGAAGCTATATGTTTTTAAAGGTCTCTCCCTGGAAGGGAAAGATCAGATTCGGAAAGAAGGGGAAATTAAGCCCGAGATTCATTGGACCCTTTGAGGTACTGCGAAGGATTGGAGAAGTTGCGTATGAGGTAGCCTTACCTTCGGCGCTCGAGAATGTCTACAACGTCTTCCATATTTCAGTTTTACGACCCTACAAACCCAATTACAAGCACGTGATTGAATATGAACCCCTACATTTTGCGAAAGACTTATCCTATGAAGAAATTCCTGTTCAGATTGTTGACAAGAAGGAGCAAGTTCTCAGAAACAAAATCATACCTTCTGTTAAAGTAATTTGGAGGAATCACCACGCTGAAGAAGCTACGGGGGAACTCGAAGAGCATATGATGAAGAATTACCCATATTTATTTAATTAATTTATGTGTATGTGATTCTGGGGATAGAATCTTTGTAAGAGAGGGAGAATGTAACGGGACGAAATATTTAATTGTACCGTGATTTTGGGGACAGAATCCTTTTAAGGGGGGAAAGATGTGACAAATGAGATTTTTATAATTTAATTTGAATATTTATTGAATTAAATAAATATTTTTCGATGATTTAATTATTGAGTTAATGAGATTTTAGTAATTTAATATGAATATTTATTGAATTAAATAAATATTTTTTGATGATTTAATTATTGAGTTAAATAATTAATTGATAAAATTCTGGTAGATTAATTTAATTATATGTGTTACATTGATTAAATTAATGTGATAAATTTTATTATTCAAAGTATGTATTTAACTGAGCTTACTTGATTAAATGAATTAATTAATAAGCATTATGTGTTCTAATTAATTTAATAATTAATTAGAGATTTATGATTTGACATAATTAATAAATAAGAATTTTAATTATGTGACTATGTGATTTAATGTGAATTTATGTTATTTTATTTAATTGATTTAAATAACATTATCTGATTAAATTGGGTGTGATAATAATTAACTATATAATAAGAGTTTTATTAAAATAAGAGAAAATGAGGAATTAAGGGGCAAGCAAACAAGGCCCTAAGGGGAGTTGCATTAGTTAACCCATTACGGATTAACTGACGCCACTCACCCATTACTCGACCACTATATATATTATACGTATTACTCTGTACATATATCCTATACACCAGTTTTATATTTTATATATTACAAACGTCCGAGAACTTAGAACTTCAGTGATCAAACCATCAAAATTTTGTTTATATTTTGGTTTTCAAAATTTCAGAGTCGTATATATGGCCATACGGCCCTTACGTACAAATTTTATGCCATGAATCGATGGTTTGACTTTGAATTGACTATTGAATGTGATTGTGAACGTTTAAACGAACAAAATGAAAGTTGAACGAACGGATTTGGTGGTATAACGAATCCGTAATGTTGAATTTCTTGTTTTCCTTCAAAACTTTACAAAGTATGAAAAAACAGTGAAATTATATGATTTGATTCAAATAATTGTATATTTTAACTCGTTAAAATCGTGCTAAAAAAGTTGGGTAATGATTATATGTGTATTATAGTGTATGTGTATGCTTAAATTCTTGTGTGAATAAATTAATTGGATGTTTTTGGCCAAGTTCTGTTTTCCTCACGAACATCAGAATCTGGAACTGGCATGTCACGCTACAGCGCCAGCCACGCCGCGCCGCAGCGCCAAAGATAGCTTATATGGTGGCGCCGCAGCGCTACTATGTAGTTTGTCCAGAAATGAGAATTTTAATTGTTTTAGTCCAGGGAATGTAATAGTAACCTAATCTAATGAACATAAAAATATGTTAGACATATAATGGAATGTTAAAATAGATTCTTAACATGTCAATGAGGTACTTACATGTTTAATTGAACTGGTGAACGCATAATTAGCTAGTCATTCGTGAAATCTAATATTTTGTGAAGACAAGTGTTGTGATTTGATTAGTATAATCATAATAAGAGTTTAGACAAAAGAGAATGAACTTATGATGCTAGTTACGTTATTGATTAATGTGTATTGTGAATGTATTGGTATGTAAGACTTAATAAAGAACGTGAATTATAAATTGTAGCTTGTGCAAAAGGCAAGTTTCCTAAACTCAAATCTTACTTTTACATTGAGCAAGTATCCTATCCCTAATTTATTATTATTAAACAAGTTTCCTAACTTTATTTTCATTGAACAAGCTTTCTAAATTTAAAGTTATCAATTGAGCAAGTTCTTATCCTTGTTTATTCAAGTTGAGATTTCCATATGAGATATTACTATTCCTTTAAGTATTACTTCAGTTATACAATACTTATTCGATTGTATACTCTTGAGATTTATTATTCAAGTTGAATATCGTTGTTATTGTTAAACCTCATAAGACTAGCGAACCCTTATTAATTTGACTAGTCCATAGTTGATGAACGTTCTAAATTTTAGAATTTTTATTGAGCTTTCTCCAAACCAAACATCCTTTGGTGCGGACTCTGATGTCAAACTGAGATGAACAACCCTTTAATAGGGGATTATTTACGCTTTAGCATTGAGATATTGTGCACAGTATGGTACTAAGGGCTGATCCCCCTAAGTACGAGAAGTAGAGTCCATAGTCTTATGACTGTTAAAGGTTTGAAGTTTAACACTTTACAACCTAGGACATAGTTCGAGGTCTTATGACCCTCAGATGTTCTTTTGATTCCTGTTATTTATCCTCGTATCAAAAGTTGAGTTTCTTTATTTAGATGTCTTTGATTCACTCGCATGTTATTATATTGTTGTCATATTATTATACTTGTGGGCAATCGTGCTCACTCTTATGTAATAATAACATTGCAGTTAAGAACGAAAGGTCCGACGAGCCTTCTACTAGCAAAGGCAAGGGCAAAGTCAATAAGTGATGAAGACTTGTTGTTTAATTTATATGTTTATGTTTCAGACTTGTATTAAGTTGTGTAAGACTTATTTATTTGTTTATGTTCCGCACAGATGTTTAAGGTTAGTATGACCTGGGATTGGCGTATCTATTTTCAGATGTTGTAACCCCATAAGGGGAGGATTTATTTCTATTTATTTGCATGGTTTGCATTTATTATGGGTAGATAGATAGATGATATTTGTACAGTGAACACCAAGTCCCGTGGAAATTATTGTACCAGGATTTGGGGGTGTCACATTTCCTGTTCCATTGATTTCATAACATCATCATCTCAACTAAACAAAACTTATAAAACAATTAATCAAATCAAAGCAACCACCATTCACAATAAATTAAACCATTCATTATAAATTAAACCATTCATTTCATAACTTAAACAATCAATATTCCAAAACAACAAGAAATATAAAAGTATAAGTACTTCAAAATAACAAACCATCACTACGACAAAATTTAATATCATCATCTCATAGATAAACCATCAATACTCAAAAATTAAACATCAGCATCTTTCATTACACCCATTACATTCAGTAATTTCATTACAAAGCAACTATAACTTCATTACAAACAACAAAAACAACAAAATGAAAGGAAAAATAAACACCCAGTACACCACTATATTCTTTAGTCTTTCATTGGAAGTTTGATATTTACATTAACTTCTATCATTTTCATCATTGTCATCAACTCTTGGTGATGAAACGTAAAGATCTTTTTTCCCTGCAGAGGGGAAGGAGAAGTAAGGGGTTAGAGAAATTTCAAGTCACTTCATCTTGTTTAAATTAAGAGTGAATACTAAATTCCATGTTGCTTCTTTGTAGAAGAAGATAAACTCTCACTCTCAAGCACTGAACATAATTTGAAATGAAGATACAAAAATATTACAAAACTAAAGTTATAACTTATACGAAGTAACATCTATTTCATTAGTCAGCCTCCCAAAAGAATGTGTAGAAATTCCTGACACTAGTCCATTTCTCGCAAAAATTGTTCATGCATTAAGAATATCACAAATATAACCAATGCTTTTTATAGGGGAAGGAAATTTATAAGGAAAAAAACAAAAGGCATAGGTGGGGGGTTTCCCTTCCACATTTTTCTACCACCAAAAGGTCTTGAGATGCCACAAAGCCACCATTTTTATACCATTTGTTAATTGCAAAAATGACTTTTTATTATAATGACAATTGAAACATAATCAAGCTAGTAACTTGTGAATGAGTTAAGTACAAGATATAACACATAGGAATTCTTAGTGACCATTGAATATGACTACCATGACTAAAAAGTAATTATTGGATTTTCTCTTTACCACTTTCCCTTGTAATCATACTAATGACAAGAAAAATCACTAAAACAACAAAGATTGGAGCTTTTCTATAACACAAGAATAAGAAATCAATTGCGAAAAAGTAGAACCAGAAATAATTTTATAGCAGTAAATAAATTAATGAAACACGAGTTTGAAAGAATAAAATAAGGTAAACTAAAATTTTGAGAAAGATTATTAACAAAATAAAAATAAAAACTTTCTGCAAATAACTAATGAAACTAGAGAGTGAGAGGGGAAAAATCTGTAATGATTATTTAAGAAAATCGTACCTCTTATACATTGGCAATGGCTATCGAGCAGAGAGAGAGATTTTAATGTTCGTACGAGAAAGAAAGATGAAATAACATATGGAACAAACCCTCTCCAAAAAAAACCCAAATTGCAAAAAGACTTAAATGGGTCACATAAAACCTAGAAATTATCCAAGGTTAAAACCCATAATGAGTAGATGGATAATAGTTAAGGGTTTACCGAATCGAAGTCGAAATATGGGTGTAGATGTTGATTATTGGTCTTTGTGTTACTTGATTCGATTTTTTCAAGCTTGGTTGCTTGATTCTTGGTTTTGTTTTGGTCTGAAATAGGGGGATGTTCAGAGATTGGGTTTTGTTTTGGACCAAACAACTTCGAATTATTTTGGAGAGATCAAACAGAGGTTAGGTTTTATTTTTGATTTGGAGAGAACAGAGGATTTGTTTTGGAGAGAACAACTGCTTTGATTTGTTTTGTTTTGGAGATCGAGAAAAATCAAATTTCAAATTGGAGCCAAAAATCGAACACCTTATATAGGTAGTGCTACTTAAGCCGTAATGCTACTTAAGAGTATTGCTCTTGAATCCGGCCCGTATATATATGTATATATATATATATATATTCCTAATAAGATTAGGAGACTAATTAATTAAAAGAGTTTAATTATTCTCAATAGGATTGGGAAGCCTAATTAATTAAAAGGGTTTAATTAATTAATATAAAATCCTAATCCTAAATGGTTTAGGAGGGTTGCCTAAATCTATAAATAAATAAGTCTTATTATGGAACAAGAGGACACACTACATTCCAAGTGTTGGGAGAGTACACATATTCTATAGAGATTGAATTAGGGTTTAGTCAAACACCCATATTCTTGAATAACTTTTCTTCCTTGGTGGATCACCTGTAGAGGCCAAACGCATGGGTGGCTTACGTTAATCAAAGGAAGGAATCTATACAAGTAAATTTGAGGAGAACACGAACGATTAGGAGTTGAGCTTGTACTTGAGGAAACTCGATTCTACAAGGGTATAATTCTGATCTCCTTCTCTTTCATGTATGAATTGATAGTTAAGCATAAAGTATGATCATGGTGATGGTTTGTAATAAAAATTAAAAAAACTCCCTTTTATCGCGCTTCCGCTATGTTTATGTAATTTGATTATTTATTCGCGCTATATACAAACCTAACAAAGCCGATTCAAGTTGATAAAGACTTATCATATGAAAAAATTCCTATAGAAATTTTGGATAGAAAAGAGAAGACGCTAAGAAATAAGGTTCTAAATTCTATCAAAGTTCTTTGGAGGAACCACAATGCCGAAGAAGTTACGTGGGAACTCGAGAAAAAGATGAGCAAGAATTATCCGAATCTTTTTGAGTAACCTTATGTTGTAATTCCGGGGATGGAATTCTTATAAGGAGGGGAGGATGTAATAACCCGTAATATTAGGTCACTATGTAAGTAAGATTATTAACTGGTTATCAATGAAGTGGAAACTTTGTGACTTATATAGTGTATGTATGTGATTGAATGATATATATATATATATATATATATATCTATATCTAAATGTATGCGTATATTTATTAATCATATACGGAGTAAATAAAAAGAAAAGCCTTGTAACCTATTTATAAATAGTATAGGTATGATGATTAAATAACCTAAGTGTTATGTCTTCTTAAGAGTCCAAGTATTTAATTATATACTAGTGGACTAGCTAAGAGATTTAATTTAATATCTCGACCTATTTTATAGCAAGTTTAATTGGGTTATATAATTAAACCAATGTGGGTAATTTATTAAAGTCTAATGTAAGTGAACTAGTAACCCTAATTTAATATAAAAAAAGGCAAGGTATTTAATGTGTTGGACATGTGCTAGCTTATGTGGCCCAAATAATGTAAATGTTAGGCCAAATGAATAAATTGATTGGCCCAAACTTTGACCCAAATTGTCGTAGATTTTCTAGAAGATTAAATGAGCATTAAAACATTAAAAGAAAATCAACAAAGAGGGAAAAATAGGAGGGGGTTGCCGAATTAGGGGTCACATGGGGTATTAATGTTGGTTTATTTCATTTCATTTCATTTGTCAAGTGGTTTACCAAATCCTCTAGCCTTTGTCCCTAAAAAGCTAGCTTAATAACTTAGAATTCCCTAAAATGTGGGATAGCAAAGAAAAATGGAAGATATGTAATAAGTGTGTATATATGTATATGTTATATGTATATATTTTTGGAGACTATAAATAGGGTGCTTCACTTATGCTAGAAAAGGTTTACTTCCCTTTTATTTCCTAAGTATTGCAGAGTAGAGAGCATTTTCATTAAAGAGCAAGAAAGGGAGGGGGCTGTCGAATCTCAAGAGGAGAGAGAAGCTAGTTTATGTCTTCTAACTTCATCACATACTTTGGAAGGAGAAGAAAAAGTGCATCCAAATCTAAAAGGTTTAAAAGTTTACTAATCTCAAACCCTTACTATATTATTGTGTATCTATGTTGTTGTTTTGGAAACAAATGAAGAGTTCATATTGTTAGAACCCTATGGTAGTAGATCTATATGTTAGATGATGTTTTATGGTTAGATGTGTTCATTTTATGTGTTGATGAGCTTTGATGGTAAAGATGAACAATAAATATTTTTACTAGAAAACCCTAGAAATTTCAGTCCACTTTGGACAACCACTATTTTCGAACCATAGCTTATTTTTGAGATCCATAAACATCATGGGTTAGATATATGAATTTTCTAAATAACCTCTTTGAAATCACTAAAAAATATTGAACAAGCCACCCGTAGCGCATTTTCTACCAAAACAGTTTTCTGCCAAAAAACCCAAAAACCTTCCTGGCCATATTTTTCTGTGGACTATTTCAGCCAGTTAACGAGCTTTAAAAATTCTGGACTTCTTGGATATGAAAATATATGAAGTTATCTAGTTGTTTTCCAAAAATGAGCTTATTTCGACTTCGTGAGACGGAGTTATGACCCGTTAAATATTTTGCAATTTTTAAAAGAAACTATTATAACTCGAGATTCACAACTCAGAAGATTATGAAAATTTTATTGGAGTCAGTGTATGATGATATTAGACTACTGTGTAAACTTTGAAATTTTTGGATAAAAGGATAATGTTTAATAAATGTTATAGTTTCGGACAGAAATGACTTATTTAAAAATAGGAAATGAACTTGGAAAATTACAAAAAAATTATTTTGTGACTAAAATAAAATATATTAACTTCATCCAGAAGAAATAAAAATAATAAGTTAAGTAGGTACGTTTAATGCCTATGAATGAGTTAAGAATAATTAAAAAATTTAAGTTATAATAAGTCATAAAATTTGGTAATGTAATATTATTGACTAATACTCATTAGAAAGATGTATTAAGACTAAATAAGGGTAATTTTCTTATTTGTACTAAAATATTATAAGAATAGCATGATATGGTTGTTAAATGAATTAAATAATAAGAGATAAACAATTAAACTAATTTTTTTTATAAATTTATAAAATAAATAAAATATTATTAAATAATTAATAATATTAGTAATTAAATAAAATATTATTAAATAATTAATAATATTAGTAATTGAATGAAATATTATTAAATAATTAATAATATTAGTAAACGATTAAAATATTATTAAATAATTAATAATATTAGCAAGTGAATAAAATATTATTAAATGATTAATATTATTAGTAAAAGATTAAAATATTATTAAATGATTAATAATATTATACAAGAGTTTAAGATGAGAGTTAAGTGATAGCAATATTATTAATGGACGATAATATTACTAATGGTTTAAGGTATTATCTAATGTTTACTTATGTGATTAAATGTTAGATAATTTATAATAAAGTAGTAGTACTATGAATCAAGATGTGTTATGATAACTGAAAGATCAATCTTATTAATGATATGTCTTTTCATAAGAAGTTAAATTAGATTGCTTAACGGGAATCAGCGAAATAGATAAGTTTCCTAACTCAAACTCGAGTTATTATTGTTCAAACATGGTAGTGGAGTAATTATGTCAATTATTCCACATCAATGATAATTATTGATATTGACACCTAGTACAAGTTTCCTATGCTTAGACTTGTATCTACTTTCAAGATCTCTAAGTGGTTTAATTATTGAAGATTAATCCACATCGATATATTATTGTTACTTGCAATTGTGTGCCATTGAAGATCTGTTTCATTATTGAAATGTGAAATAATTAAAGTTCTGTTATTTATGAACTGTTTAAAAAGTAAGCCTAAGCTAATTATTTCGGCTAGACAAAGCATGTATGAATTCGATAACTCGAATACTTTTAAATGTTTTTCCAAACCAATAGTTGGTGCAGATTCTTATATATATTTTTTCTGTCCAAATTATCTTTGATTGTATCCATGT
The DNA here is from genome assembly GCA_020205555.1 of Panax stipuleanatus. Lineage (NCBI taxonomy): Eukaryota > Viridiplantae > Streptophyta > Magnoliopsida > Apiales > Araliaceae > Panax > Panax stipuleanatus. The sequence continues at coordinate 60,313,110 of CM035121.1, read as the reverse complement.
TTTGATCTCTATATTGACAACTTGGATATTTTTAAACTCTGGATAAATTCTCTAATATTTGTCCTTGATCTCACTAGATTCGTTCTTTATATCATATTTCATTATCCTCAGTCCTATAGTGTGGTGAAAGTTATCTTTGGCCCATAGTGCAAAGATGAGCTGTCGATTTATGAATATCTTTGGCCCGTAGTGCAAAGATGAGTTGTTGATTTATGAATATCTTTGGCCCGTAGTGCAAAGATGAGCTGTTGATTTATGAATATTTTTGGTCTGTAGTGCAAAGATGGACAGGTGTTTGACATGATCATAACTACTGGTGATACAAATAAATATCCTTGGAACGTAGTGCGTGGATAATTTGTTGATTGAAAATATTATTGATTGGTGTTACAGAGATAAAATATTAATGATGGACTTTTATATCATAGAAGATAGTAGACATCTTTCTCTACTTAACTCTTCTAATGAATTATTATTTCCGCTGCAGTTGTTGATTTAAAACTTGTTGTCCATCATATTTTATCTGGTTTATTGAATACTAATGATAATTTATTCTTCATTATCTTAGTCATAATATTCTTTACTAGGCTAGTTGAGCTCACCCTTTTCTTCCATTGTTCTCTTCAGGAAATGAGAATATCGCGGGGACTAGTTAGGGAATGGAGTGATGGTCCGAAATAGAGCTGTAGTATTCCTCACTATTTTTATAAAATAGTGTGATAATAATTATAATTAGTGAGGAATGAATTTTAGCATTTATATTTTTTACATAATATTTATATTGACGCTCACAGTTATGTGGTCGTATTTTGCACGACCGTATAATAGTTGAAATTTGAAGATGTGTATTTGGAGTCTGTACCATGTATTTTACGACTCAGAATGGGTTGTGTATTGAACCTATTTTGGGGGCGTCAAAGTTGGTATCAGAGCTATAAGTAAAGAGCCCCGAGCCTCTTGTTGGTGACTTCCTGTTTATGGGGGATGCACCGAAGCCAGACTCTCCATATGGGATGCCGTTCTGCTGTGGCAAACTGATAGGTACCATTGTGAGGTGCTGTGGTTGAAGCACAATGAAAGTAACAGTTGGTATCAGAGCTTAAGGATATGATCTCTGGCGGAGATATGGGATTAGAACTAGGAGGAGAGAGACGAGTAAAACCTTTGCTAGTGTGTCCTACCTAAGCTTATTTGTTGATTAATTGGCCGGTCGGAATATAAGGATAATACATGACATGCTAATTTCTTTAAATTAACCCTTATTTTGTGGCAGTATTTAAGAATGGCAGTTGAAAATCTAAACAATGGAGCATTTAAGACCGTTGAGACACCGCTAATCACCAACTAGGAGAACGTGCAATAGGAAGGCAATATTCCTCCTATAAACAACACCACCGATCAAACGATGAATGATGGGATGTTTAGAAGCTTTTTGCAGTTCATGCAAAACCAGACGAGGGAGACTTGTGTTCATAATACTGGTGGAAGTAATGGCAATTCGCGGCTTGTCACTGTCAAGCAGTTCAAAGAGTTGGGACCACCAGAGTTTTTGGGAAAGCCGGATCCAATCAAGACAGAAACGTGGGTTAAGAAAATTACCAAGATATATGATGTCTTGGGATGCACGGAGGAGAAAAAGGTTTCATTTGTCACGTTTATGTTTCGTGGAGAGGCAGATTACTAGTGGGAGTCTGTGAAGCGTACCCAGCCTGCCGCACTCAAGATGTCTTGGGAATAGTTCCAGAAACTGTTCAATGACAAGTACTTTTCAGAAAGTATTCGTCATATGAAGGAGGTAGAGTTTATCAAACTAGAACAGAACAACATGACTGTGTCCCAGTACGAGGCTAAGTTCGCGGAGTTATCCCGATTTGCATCTCATTTGGTGGATAATGACGAACGTATGACGCGAATGTTTCTGAGAGGTTTGAAACCCGAAATTCTTCAGTACCTTATTTCTCACAAACTTTGTTTGTATTTAGATGTGGTGAACTTATTGGAACGAGATAATGATTATGTTCAACCAAAGGATAACAACCAAGGTCGTACCGGTGGCAGCAGTCATCGAAACAATGACAACCAGCGGGGAGAAAAAGATTATGACAGAAGAGGTAACCACTCCGGTGGTAATCGTGGCCATGATAATAGAAGAAGTGAGTCGGGGGGAGATTTTAAAAAGAGAAGGTCCAACAATGATAACGTGAAGACATCGACAGCAGCACCAGCATCAACAACTGTTTCTAGGGGAGGAGAACGACCACCGGTCGTATGCTATAAATGAGGACAAGAGGGACACATCATTCTTAACTGCACACAACAATCCAAGGTGTGTTATAACTATGGAAAGGAAGGTCACAAAGCTCGAGTATGTCCTGTAGCGAAACCAAGTCCAGCAGAGATGGTGACTCCAAAGACTGTCCCGGACAAGTCAAAGTCGGTGGTTCCTGGAAGAGCTTTTGTCGTGACTGCCCATCAAGAGAGGAACTTGAATGAGGTTATCATGGGTAAGCTAATCATAAACTCTTGTGAAGTCTATACCTTATTAGATACCGATGCTACCCATTCTTTTATTTCACCTACTTGTGCTCAACGTTTAAACTTGACTTCTGAGAAATTATACTTATAACTTATCTGTTGAAACTCCATTAGGAGAAAACTTCGTTACATCCATAGTTTACAAATCTTGCTTGATTCAAATTGGTACCGTTACCCTACCTGTTGATCTTATATCTTTGAAAATACTTGCATTTGATGTGATTTTAGGAATTGACTGGTTAACCACTTATCATGCCAAAATTGATTATTTTCTTAAGGTTGTTAGTTTTCATATTCCTAACCAGCCTGTTGTGCGAATTCAAACAACCAAACCACTAAAATCAATCAATGTCATTTCAAGTCATAAAGCTATTCGTTTATTAAAAAATGGATGTTATGCTTTTTTAGCCTATGTCACTGATTTAAATCAGAATACGTCAGATTTGAATGATATTTCTGTGGTTAATGAGTTTTTTGATGTATTTCCCGAAGAACTTTCCTGTCTAGCCCCAGAACGTGAAGTTGAATTCTTTATTGACCTAGAACCCGGTACAAAACCCATTTCTAAAACTCCATATCGAATGGCTCCTATTGAACTTCAGGAGTTAAAGGTCCAACTACAGGAGTTGTTAGACATTGGTTTCATTCGTCCTAGTACATCTCCTTGGGGTGCTCCTGTTTTATTCGTAAAGAAGAAAAACAGGAGTATGCAACTTTGTATTGACTATTCTGAATTGAACCATGTCACCATCAAGAATAGGTATCCGTTACCTCGCATTGATGACTTGTTCGACCAGTTGCAAGGTGGGCAATTCTTCTCAAAGATCGATCTTCGTTCTGGATATCATCTGTTAAAGATTAAAACTGATGACATTCCAAAGACTGCCTTCAGAATTCGATACGGGCATTATGAATTCTTAGTCATGTCTTTTGGATTGACTAATGCTCTTGCGGCCTTCATTGATATGATGAAACGGATATTCAATGAATATTTGGATCATTTTGTGGTTGTCTTTATTGATGACATCCTCATTTACTCCAAAAGTAGTGAAGATCATGAGCACCACTTGAAGCTGATACTTCAAAAGTTTCGTGAAAACAAACTGTATGCCAAGTTGAAGAAATGCGAGTTCTGGCTTGAGGAAGTAGCATTCCTTGGGCATGTGGTATCAAAACATGGAATATCAGTTGACCCGGCGAAGATTGAAGCAATACAAAGTTGGGAGCAACCTAAGATAACCGAAGTACGTAGCTTTCTGGGCTTAGCTCGTTATTATCGGAGATTCGTGGAAGGATTTTCTTGAATCGCTACTCCATTAACTCAGCTAACTCGGAAAGATACAAAATCCGGATGGAACGAGGAATGCGAGAAGTGTTGGGTTTGTACGTAACGCAATCATGTAATCAAATCACATAAATAGGGAGGAAGCGTAAAAAACTAGGTTTTCAAAAATTTATACAAACCCATTACCATGATCATTCTTGTGCATCAATTATCAGTGAATGAAGAAGGAGAAAGACAGAATTATACCTTTGAAGATCCAAGCTTCCTCAGGTACAAGTTCTACTCCTTTGATTCCTCTGTAGTGGCTCCTTCCCTTGATCAATGTCAGCCACCCAAATGTTTGGCCTCTAACGGTGATCCACCAAGGAAGATGAAGAACTCAGTAAGATGGGTTATTGGCTTAACCCTTGTTTCTATCTCTATAGAATATGTGTACTCCCAACTCTTGAAAAATTCACGTACCTTACTTCTGATATAAGACTCTCTTATATAGATATTAGGTTAACCCTCCTAATCCAATTAGAATAGGGTTTTATTTAATTAATTAATATCCTAATCTTTATTAGGATTGAGAGAGAGTACTGATATTTTATTAATTCCTAAACTCCTTTAGAATTAAAATAATAATAATAATAATAATATTAATAAGACTCCTCTTATTAATTTATATTTAATATTTCTAAAATATTAAATAATAAACATTAAGCTATTTAATTTATTCTATCATCAGAGATTAAATTAATTATACTTAATGCATTATTACTATCATGCCATTTTCTTCTTAAATAATTCTTCTTCCTTTTATGGTGTGACCCTTTAGGTTCTCCATAATAAACCGGTTGTGAATAAATCAATTAGAACAATTCTAATCTTATTTAAATAAACAAATTAAAATAATAATCTATTTAAATAAATAACATTTATTCTACAATAGGGACAAGCCTCCCTAGCGATCAACGACTTTCCAAATAATATAGATTTCAACATTAATCATAAAAGAACCTGTGTGTTAATAGTTACCGTACAATTCAATCCTTCCACCATACAATGTCCCAATTAAATATAAGACATGGATTGACTGTCAAGTCTTAATTTGTTTAATCATATGTATTTCGATTAGAAAATGCACAACTCCAAATAATGCAAATTAGAAACCTCTTTCTAATTTCATTCTACCTTGGCCAAGGATTCCTAGGTTGTCATTTAACGAATCACATAGGACATATCTCCTCTTTTACTAGAGGTGGTAGATTCTTTATTGATCATTCATTATCTCCATATGTAACTCATTATACCCAAGCATACCCTATATATGCCTTAAAAGGCCTTAAGGAATTAGTCAAAGTATAATTTGTTACATACAAGATACTATGATGATCTCAAGTCCAAGGATCACATGTACTACTATCACATTAGGAATTCCTATTGACAGGCGAGTAAAACTCCATTAGGTATTCCATAGCGAGTCACGTTCAGTGAACTTATTCTCCAATAAGCACCTACATACTTGCTTTAGTGTCTCCACACAAATGACCATGAGATCAGTCATCCTCATCCAATGAGCAAGCAACATATGTACCAATCTATCCGGATTTACTAATCCCCATTTTAGTAATCCCACAATTGGGAACTATTTTAGTTTTTAAGCTTTCTAAGAATTTAGATCTCATTATCATGATCTCATCATGATTCTAAAAGCATTGCTTAAAACTATGGATTATTTACATATTATAAAAACAGCACCATGTAGATAATTATATGCCTTAAATGAATATTTTATTAATAAATAAATAAGATTGTTTACAAAGTATGTGCTTTGTCATCATACATGATTGGCTTGTATGCACACTACTATCAATCTCCCACTTGCACTAAAGCCAATTGCCATAGTATCTCATACCCATCTTTTCTAAGTGACGATCAAACTGCTGTTGTGTTAAAGCTTTAGTAAATGGATCTGCAATGTTGTCTTGAGAGTCTACACTCTCCTCTTTCAATGATTTCTTTAATCAAAGTGCCGCAACACATGTTTAGATTCAAGATGAGACTTAGAAACTATTCCTAGTTCTATAATGAACTTTTCATCCGAAACATCAACTTGCAGCTTCACTTACAGTTATATACTTTGTCTTTGTCACTAACCCAGCAACTTTTGCTATTTGGAACCTTTTCAATTTACTGCACCACCTTTTAAGGTAATGACTTACCATAAAGTGGATTTTGCTGTCGTCTTGGTCCATTTGAAAAATTGAGTCTTTTAAGCCCTCGAGTTTTAATTCAGACCCACCGTAGACAAGAAAAATATCCTTAGTCCTTCTCAAGTATTTTAGGACATTCTTCACTGCCTTCCAGTACTCTTCTCCTGGATTCGACTGGTATCTGCTCGTTACACTAAGTGCATGAGCAACATCCGGTCTAGTACATATCATACCGTACATGATAGATCTATTGCAGAAGCATAAGGGATCTTACTCATACGGGCTCTCTCCTCAGGTGTCTTTGGGGCCTGTTTCTTGGAGAGATGTATTCCATGGCTCATCGGCATGAGACCTCTTTTGGAATCTTCCATGCTAAATCTCTTTAGCATTGCATCAATGTACGTTCCTTGGGATAAACCAAGCATCCTTTTAGATCTATCTCTATAGATCTTTATCCCCAAAATATAGGATGCTTCTCCCAAGTCCTTCATGGAGAAGTGTTTAGATAACCAGATTTTAATCGATTGTAGCATAGGAATGTCATTCCCTATCAGTAATATATCATCAACATATAATACAAGGAATGAAACTGCGCTCCCACTAACCTTCTTGTACACACATGGTTCATCGTCATTTTTGATAAAATCAAACTCTTTGATTGTCTCATCAAAACGAATGTTCCATCTACGAGAAGCTTGCTTCAATCCATAAATGGATCGTTGCAGCTTACAGACTTGATTTGTTCCAACCTTTGAAACAAATCCCTCTGGCTGTGTCATAGACACATCCTCCTCAAGTTTCCCATTGAGGAAGGCCGTTTTCACGTCCATCTGCCAGATCTCATAGTCGTTATAAGCTGCAATCGCAAGCAAAATCCGAATGGACTTGAGCATAGCTACTGGTGAAAAGGTTTCATCATAGTCAACTCCTTGTCTTTGTTTGAAATCTTTTGCAATCAGTCAGGCCTTATAGGTCTCTACCTTGCCGTCCTCTCCAGTCTTTCATTTAAAGACCCATTTACACCCAATAGGCTTAATGCCTTCAAGTGGTGAAACCAAAGTCCATACTTTGTTTTCGTACATGAAGTCCATTTCGGATTTCATAGCTTCAAGCCATTTTCTTGAGTCTTTATTACTCATAGCCTATTCGTAATTCAATGGATCATCATCATTCATGATGTGTACCTCATCGTCATCCTCTACAACGAATCCATACCTCACAGGTATCTTTGGTACTCTTCCAGTTTTACGAACAGGGTGTGGTATAGTAGGTTCTTCTACTTGGTTAGGTACCTGACTTTGATCCGTGGTAATTTGTGGTTCTTGAACTTCTTAAAGATATATCTTACTCCCATTGACCCCTTCATGGATAAACTCCTTTTCCAAGAAGGCAGCATGTTTCGCAACAAACACCTTTTAATCAGTTGGATGATAGAAATAATACCCTACGGTTTCTTTAGGGTATCCCACAAATCTACACTTATCGGATTTAGTCTGTAACTTATCATTTTCAAACTTTTTGATATAAGCTGGGCAACCCCAAGTCTTAACATGCTTAAGATTTGGTTTCCTCCCCTTCCACATCTCATATGAAGTCTTTGGGGCAGATTTGGTAGGTACCTTGTTAAGTAGGTATTCTGCCGTTTCTAGGGCATATCCCTAGAAAGAAATTAGAAGGTCGGTAAAACTCATCATGGATCGAACCATGTCCAACAGTGTTCGATTTCTCCTTTCAGATACTCCATTTAACAGTGGTGTACTTGGAGGAGTCCATTGTGAGATTATACCATTTTCTCTGAGACAATTGAGAAACTCAACAGTTAAGTATTCTCCACCTCGATCTGATCGAAGTATCTTTATACTCTTGCCCGTTTGTTTCTCTACTTCACTTCTGAACTCTTTGAACTTTTCAAATGATTCTGACTTGTATTTCATTAAATACACATATCCAAATATTGAGTGATCATCAGTGAAAATAATAAAATAAGAATACCCACCCCGTGCACTTGTTGTCATAGGTCCACAAACGTCTATGTGAATCAATGCCAACAACTCTGTAACTCTTTCTCCTTTTCCACTAAAAGGAGATCTAGTCATTTTACCCATGAGACAAGATTCACAAGTTGGATATGATTCATAATCAGATAACTCCAGGAGCCCATCTTTATGCAACTTGGATAATCTTGTTTCATTGATATGACCGAGTCTACAGTGCCACATGTAGGTATAATTAATATCATCTCTTTTCCTTTTCTTAGTTTGTTCAATTTGAAAAATATTTTCTTGTAAGTCAAGTGTATAAAGTCCATTTCGCAAATTTCCAACACCATATAAAACATCGTCTTTATAAATAGAACAACTATTGTTCTTTATAACAACGTTAAATCTTTCCATATCCAATACAGAAATTGAAATAATATTTTTAATAATATTCGAAACATAATAACAATTATTAAGATAAATAGACTTGCCCGAAGGCATTGCTAAATAATAAGTTCCTACAGCTAATGCAGCAACCTTTGCTCCATTCCCCACTCGTAGGATCACCTCATCATTGTTCAGTTTTCTACTTCTGACCAGTCCTTCACATTATTACATATGTGAGAACCACAGCCGGTATCCAATACCCAAGTAGAATTTTGACTTTCTGAAAAATTAATTTCAATCATGAACAAACCTTGATTGGAAGTCGAAGCTTCTCCAAGCTTCTTCTTTGCCAGAAACTTCTTGCAGTTCCTCTTCCAATGACCCGGCTCGTTGCAATGGAAGCACATTCCTTTGCTAGCTGGATCAGATTTCTTTTGTTCCTTTATGTTCACTTTGCCCTTGGTCATCCGACATCGGAAGAGCTCCTTAGATATCTCATATCTAGCAGTCCTACTTTGTTCACCATACAACTCCTTGAGGTGAATCAACATAGTAGGAGCATCCATGTTTTTGTGCTGACGCTGAAGTTCGTTATTCATGGATGCGAGCATGATGTATTGAGCCACAGATGCATCATCTTGCCACTTATTGAAAGTGGCAATCTCTTCCTCAGAGGCTGTTTCTGAAACAGATTCAGGGATAGTGGAATTTAGGACATAAGAAATCTTTTCAGCAGTGAGAACAATTCTCAGATTTCTTAGCCAGTCCTCATAATTTGGGCCGGTAAGCTTATTTGCATTAAGTATGCTTCGTAGTGAGATTAGTGATTTGACAATTTTAAAATTCTGCATGTGAAAAGACAACATTTTAGCAAACATTCATTTTATTAACTTTGCATACCAAAATAAATTTAGGTCTTTATTTTAAATTGGTATCTCCAACTATTTTCATCAAACTATATTACCCTCACTCATATAGTTCGGCAACATCTAATTAAAGATTTGCTAGTGAGATTAAGGATCCCATTTCAAATGTATATAACCTTGTGGATGGCACAACAAGCGATGTATAAATAAATAGGTAGACAACTCTTGTCAATTACATCACCATGTAACTCCTTTTATTTTGCCTCTTAAATCATAATGGTCATGTGTGTGCACATCCGAACTAAAATAATTTAAGTTAAGTCCAGCCTAGCACTTCCATAAATTCAAAAAAGAAAAATTTTCGTCCTTGTGGATAGCACAACAAGACTAGATCGTTCAATTTTCTTGATAAGCATCAAATGTGATTAATTAACATCTTAAATATTCAATACTCGCCTTGTGGATAGCACGACAAACTCATATTAAATATTTAATACTCTGTTAACTAATCATGCTAGAAGGCGACGTTCGATATTCCAAATATCATTTGAACGCTTCAGACTTAATAATATTTCTTTGAGGGGTTTGTTATTATTTGTCTCATCTTTTTAAGCGCGCATGCACATATATATATAAAATGCGCGTCATTTGATTAAACATGCGAAGCATGTTTGTATAAAATATAATATATATAATATTTAGCATGCAATATAGAATACTATATTCTACCCGGATTGATTATGGACTTTTATTCTAGTTTGGTTCACTAGAGCCACCAAGTGAACCAAAAGGTCAAACATAGGAGTGCAAGAATTTAAATTTAAATATAACTATTACATTTAAACCCTGGCTCCATACAAATGAGTCTTCACGCGTTCCTTGCTCCTTGGTCTCCAATTTCTTCAAAATAATTCTAACTAGTCTCTATTACATTAACTATTTAAAATTAAATAGAAACCTTGATCAGCAGTCAAGGGGAAGTACATAGAAAGGAGATAGAATTTACATCGAGAATAAAACTAGAGAAGACGAGGTACGCAGACCCCATTTTATAAAACCCATTCATTCAAGCATTCAACCAAAATAAAATCCAATCACATTGGTCATAGTCCATAATCAATCCCTTTTATTACCATACATATCATCATACGTATCAATAAAACTTATTCATCTCATGAAAATAAATTCATTCCATATATGTATTAATATCAGTTAATGGGCAAAAGTTTGCTAAACATTATTTTTGGAAAAATAAACTCCTTTATTTCATTCAAAAACAATTCCAAATTAAACTCTTTAATTTTAGCAATTCTAAAATCTCATTTCATATAAAATAAACATCTTTATTTTAAACCTTTATTAATTAAATAAACCATTCATTTAATTAAATAAAACAAAAAAAAAATTCAGTTCCTGTCCAGTGGCGCAGCTGCGCCAAGAATGTAAAGGGAACCGGCGCAGTTGCGCAGCATGAAAACCAGGAACAGAACCCGGCGCAGCTGCGCAGCATGAAAACCTGGAACAGCACCCGGCGCACCTGCGCAACAATATTGCCTTGTACCGGCGCAGCTGCGCAGCTTCGCAGAATCTGAAAAAAATTTTGTTGCCCAGAACTCGATCTAATCGTACATCATACATGTATGGAATCACATAGACTGATAATTAGCACAAGATTGGCTCTGATACCACTGTTGGGTTTGTACGTAAGGTAATCATGCAATCAAATCACATAAATAGGGCGGAAGCGTAAAAAAATAGGTTTTCAAAAATTTATACAAACCCATTACCACGATCATTCTTGTGCATCAATTATCAGTGAATGAAGAAGGAGAAAGACAGAATTATACCTTTGAAGATCCAAGCTTCCTCAGGTACAAGTTCTACTCCTTTGATTCCTCTGTAGTGGCTCCTTCCCTTGATCAATGTCAGCCACCCAAATGTTTGGCCTCTAACGGTGATCCACCAAGGAAGATGAAGAACTCAGTAAGATGGGTTATTGGCTTAACCCTTGTTTCTATCTCTATAGAATATGTGTACTCCCAACTCTTGAAAAATTCACGTACCTTACTTCTGATATAAGACTCTCTTGTATAGATATTAGGTTAACCCTCCTAATCCAATTAGAATAGGATTTTATTTAATTAATTAATATCCTAATCTTTATTAGGATTGAGAGAGAGTACTGATATTATATTAATTCCTAAACTCCTTTAGAATTAAAATAATAATAATAATAATAATATTAATAAGACTCCTCTTATTAATTTATATTTAATATTTCTAAAATATTAAATAATAAACATTAAGCTATTTAATTTATTCTATCATCATAGATTAAATTAATTATACTTAATGCATTATTACTATCATGCCATTTTCTTCTTAAATAATTCTTCTTCCTTTTATGGTGTGCCTTTAGGTTCTCCATATTAAACCGGTTGTGAATAAATTAATTAGAACAATTCTAATCTTATTTAAATAAATAAATTAAACTAATAATCTATTTAAATAAATAACATTTATTCTACAATAGGGATAAGCCTCCATAGCGATCAACGACTTTCCAGATAATATAGATTTCAACATTAATCATAAAAGAACCTGTGAGTTAATAGTTACCGTACAATTCAATCCTTCCACCATACAATGTCCCAATTAAATATAAGACATGAATTTACTGTCAAGTCTTAATTTTTTTAATCATATGTATTTCGATTAAAAAATGTACAACTCCAAATAATGCAAATTAGAAACCTCTTTCTAATTTCATTCTACCTTGGCCAAGAATTCCTGGGTTGTCATTTAACGAATCACATAGGACATATCTCCTCTTTTAGTAGAGGTGGTAGATTCTTTATGGATCATTCATTATCTCTATATGTAACTCATTATACCCAAGCATACCCTATATATGCCTTAAAAGGCCTTAAGGAATTAGTCAAAGTATAATTTGTTACATACAAGATACTATGATGATCTCAAGTCCAAGGATCACATGTACTACTATCACATTAGGAATTCCTATTGACAGGCGAGTAAAACTCCATTAGGTATTCCATAGCGAGTCACGTTCAGTGAACTTATTCTCCAATAAGCACCTACATACTTGCTTTAGTGTCTGCACACAAATGACCATGAGATCAGTCATCCTCATCCAATGAGCAAGCAACATATGTACCAATCTATCCGGATTTACTAATCCCCATTTTAGTAATTCCACAATTGGGAACTATTTTAGTTTTTAAGCTTTCTAAGAATTTAGATCTTATTATCATGATTCTAAAAGCATTGCTTAAAACTATGGGTTATTTACATATTATAAAAACAGCACCATGTAGATAATTATATGCCTTAAATGAATATTTTATTAATAAATAAATAAGATTGTTTACAAAGTATGCGCTTTGTCATCATACATGATTGGCTTGTATGCACACTACTATCAAGAAGAGCTTCCAAGAGCTCAAGAGGAGACTCATCTCGACACCTGTTTTAACAATACCATCTAGGTTCGGATGGATTTGTCATCTACAACGATGCTTCGGGCAAAGGGTTAGGATGTGTTCTCATGCAACATGGGAAAGTCATAGCCTATGCCTCACGATAACTCAAAGAGTATAAGAGGAATTATCCTACTCACGATTTAGAGTTGGCATCTGTCATTTTTGCGTTGAAGATCTGGAGACACTACCTATATGGGGAGTAAATGGAGATCTATACGGATCATAAGAGCCTTAAATATTTCTTCACTCAAAAGGAACTCAACATGCAGCAACGACGTTAGCTTGAGCTGTTGAAAGATTACTACCGTACCATCCAATACCATCCTGAAAAAGCGAACGTGGTAGCTGACGCGTTGAGTAGAAGATCATATGCGGGAATGAGTGCGATGACGTCAACATATAGGCCCATTTTGTATGACTTACAAAGGATGGAGATAGAGTTAAAGACTCCAAGGACCCACGTGATGATGTCAAATATATGCGTAGAACCAACTTTAATTGATAAAGTTAAAGCTGCTCAAGCTACAAACCCAGAACTGATGAATATGAAGAAGAAGGTGCAAGAAGGTACTATTCTAGAAGCAAGAATCGATGAAGAAGAAATACTTTGAGTCAACTCCAGACTTTGTGTTCCTAACGATTCTGATTTGAAGTATAAAATCATGATGGAGGCACACAACACACCATTTGCAATCCATCCTGAAAGTACCAAAATGTATCGTGATCTTCGACATACATTTTGGTGGAGCAATATGAAGAGAGAGATCGCGGAATTTATCTCGAGGTGTTTAACGTGTTAATGCGTCAAGGCGGAGCATCAAGTGCCAAAGGGTCCATTGAAACCACTTGAGATTCCAAAATGGAAGTGAGAACACATCAACATGGATTTTGAGTTATTGTCGATAGATTAACCAAGTCTACTCATTTCTTGCCTATACGAGAGACTTATTCACTTGAACGTCTTGCTCGTATGTACATAAATGAGATTGTGAGATTGCATGGCATGCCAGTATCCATAGTTTCGGATCGAGACCAAAGATTCACTTCACGATTTTGGGTCAATTTGCAGAGAGCTATGGGTACCGATTTACGATTCAGTTCTGCATATCATCCTCAAATGGACGGGCAATCAGAAAGGACTATTCAAACTCTTAAAGATCTATTGAGACTTTGTGTTCTAGACTTCAAAGGTAGTTGGGATAAGTACCTACCACTGGTGGAATTCTCCTATAATAATAGTTATCAAGCAAGTATAGGCATGGCTCCATTCGAGGCGTTGAATGGACGAAAGTGTCGATCTCCAGTATGCTGGGACGAGGTGGGTGAAACAACATTGTTGGGACCGGAGTTAGTACGTATGACTATGGAAAAGATTTAAATAATATGACAACGTATACAAACAGCACAAGATCGACAAATGAGTAACGTTGATCTTCATCGAAGGGACGTGGAATTTAATGTTGGAGACCTGGTATTGTTACGTGTTGCTCCATGGAAAGGAGTTATGAGATTCGGGAAGAGAGGAAAGCTCAACCCACTATTTAACGGTCCATTTGAGATCCTTGACCGAGTAGAAACTGTAGCCTATAGACTCGCCTTAACTCCAAGCATGTCTCATGTTCATAACGTTTTTCACATATCCATGCTTCGTAAATATGTGAAAGACCCAAACCACATTATTGAGTTAGAACCAGACGAGATAGCCGAAGATTTAACGTACGAGGAGGTACCTGTGAAGATCTTGGATAAGAAGGAACATGTCCTACTCTCAAAGATTATACCTCAAGTTAAAGTTTTGTGGAGGAACCATGATATCGAGGAAATGACCTGTGAGTTAGAATCGAAAATGAAAGCGAGGTATCCTCACCTTTTCGACATACCAAGTACGTACGTCAATTTTGAGTACGAAATTTTATAAGGAGGGGAGGTTGTAAGACCGCAACTTTTATGAATTAAGATTTAATTTTTTTTATATATTATTTTGAAATAGTAAGGTGTTGATTTGATAAATGTGATAAGTTATGAGTGAGATGTGTGAATTTTACAAAGTAAGCAAGTGGTTATAAAATATTCGTTGTGTCGATGAATATTCGTTTGGTCGAGGAATATTCTTTTTGTCGAAGAATATTCGTACGACGGCGCAGTCATTGGTGGACCCCACAACTGAATGAATGTCGGATATAGAAAGCGACAGAAGTAACCTTTTTATAAAAACGATAAAACTGTTACCGTTAAACTGTTGAAATACCCGGTGATAAAAATACAGTAATACGCGTTGTTGCACAGTTGCACACGGTATTGCACAATATTTCAAATTATTGGTTTTTACGTAAGAAGTCACTCATTCAATAATTGTTACAGTAATTACTGTTCAATATTTTATATTATTGATTCAATAATTGCTACAATTGCATAATATTTTATTTGTTCAATAATTGCTACGTTGATATTTTATATCAATAATTGCTACGTTAATATTTTATATTATTAATTCAATAATTGTCACAGTAACCACTGCACAGTATTTTACATTATCAAATTAACAATTCATATTATTTGAATAATATTATTAAACATCATTATTGGCAATGTCTAGGAAGTTCTGTCTAGGAAAGGAATTAGTGAATCTAATTGCTCGTCAATAAGGAGAAATCTTTATCGGAAAACCCCCTCTTTCCTGGGAACGCCCTGGTTGTCATTATTGTTATTCTGTAATATTATTTGTGAATAATAATTCTTTATTGATAAAATGATAAGTAAATATTTATTCAATTTTAATATAAAGGGAAGAATTTTTAGTATGAGACATTTGTTGAAAGTTAGCATTTTATCTTCCCCGATAAAATATTTATTCAAATATATTATTATAATATTATATTATAATAATATAATGTAATAATATAAGAATATAATTTTATATTTTAAATGATGACATTATTTTTATGGTATATAAAATGAGGTAGAAGAGAAAAAAAATAGAATTGGAATTTTTTATAATGTTTTAATATGTATATATATATATATATATATATATATATATATATATATATGTGTGTGTGTGTGTGTGTGTGTGTGTGTGTGTGTGTGTGTGGTAGGTGGAGGAATTTGAATTCCTAATTGGTGTGCTGCATATTTTCAAAAATGTAAGGCTTGAAAATTCATCCGTGGTTTCATTAGTCAACTTTGGTGTTCTGGCATTTTTCTATAAATAGGGTGCTTAGTTAGAAATGAAAATCACACCAGAATCAGAAAATTTTCTCTCTATAATTTTGAGCGTATTTCTTGTGAGTATTTAGTTACTTTGAGTGTTGATAACAGTGCAAATTTTTCTCATCATAATATTCGATATTTCAGTAAGATCGAGTATTATACTGAGGTAAAGGATATTATTTTTCTCGTAAATGATGTTATGTCATTTCAATATTCATAAAGAATATTATTTTATTTCATATTCGATATTATGAAAGTGATAATATTTCATTTTATATTCCTAAATTTAAAACTTACTACGGTAAGTATTGCTTCTATAATTCCTGAAATGATCAGAAATTTTTTGAGTTTTGCGCTTCATCTAATATCATTTCACTGGGATATTGGTCTGAACTTTTTATGAAATTTTTATCTTTTCATGACGAGTTACTATTCACGAGAACAAAAATTATATTTTTTTCTGTCCAAATTATCTTTGATTGTATTCATGTTTTGATCTCTATATTGACAACTTGGATATTTTTGAACTCTAGATAAGTTTTCTAATATTTGTCCTTGATCTAACTAGATTCGTTCTTTATATTATTGTTCATCATCCTCAGTCCTATAGTGTGGTGAAAGTTATCTTTGGCCCGTAGTGCAAAGATGAGTTATCGAATTTATGAATATCTTTGGCCCGTAGTGCAAAGATGAGCTGTTGATTTATGAATATCTTTAGCGCCCGTAGTGCAAAGATGAGCTGTTGATTTATGAATATCTTTGGCCTGTAGTGCAAAGATGGACAGGTGTTTGACATGATCATAACTACTGGTGATACAAATAAATATCCTTGGCCCGTAGTGCACGGATAATTTGTTGATTGAAAATATTATTGATTGGTGTTACAGGGATAAAATATTGATGATTAACTTTTATATCATAGAAGATAGTAGACATCATTTATGACACCCCCAAATCCGGGTACTTCGTTTCCACATGATTTGTTGTTCACTTTCTAGTTAAAACATACATCTACCCAAATAAAGAATTTCAAACTAAATACAACCTTCATAAAAATCTTCCTTTAGAAAAATTGTCAACTTGTCCAATAATATCCCAGGGTTATCTAAACCTTAACATCATTCAAATAACGTAAATGCGGAAACATAAAACTTAATCAACTAAGTCTTATTACAAAAGTAACTTGACATAACAAGCCTTCATTTATTCATCTTTCCTTTTCCTTTACTTGTTGACGGTATGTCAACATTCTTGGTCTCAACTGCAAGTGGTGGTAAAACATGCAAGAGTGAGCAAACAAAAGCTAACTTGAAAATACAACAGTGATATGACATAAGTGAATCGTTTCAAAAGAGTTTAAATAACTTTACTTTCATCCATATAAAGAATTGAATTATAGAAACTTCTGAGGGTCATAAGACCTTGAACCATTGTCCTAGGTTATAAATATTTCTATTTAAACCTTTAACAGTCACTAAGACTATAGACCATTAACTCGTACTCAGGAGAATCAACCCTTTGTATCATGAATTGTGCACAACCATCTTAACGCTTTCGCATAAAATATCCCCTAATTAATAGGGTTGTTCATTCTCAGAAACTGAATACAAGTCCGCACCAAAGAAAGTTTGGTTTGGATAGATAAGGGAACTTTAGAGTTCAACTATCATCAACTAGGAGTAGTTGAATCGACTTACAGTACTTTACAGTTCAATAATATAAGAATCATGAACCAATTGCAAAATATGACAATAAACTTCATAATAGATAGCCATGCTTTTAGAAACAACTCAAAGCATTCGATAGAGTAAGTAGATCTTGCTTGAACAATTAAGTCAAGATCTTGTTACTAAAATAACACTTTAATACTTACGCATTATGAATATTGGAGTATGGTATTACTTGTACCACATATAACAAGTTAAGGAACATAAATGAACTTTCATGATTTATTGAGCAAAGGTTAGGAAATTTGCACAATGAAAAGATATAATGAATGGGCTTGTATAGCATTCAAGAGTAGCTTAAAGAACTTGCACAATATAAATAACAAGTTTAGAAACTTGCTTAACATAAGAGAATAAGGGTAAGAGAACTTGCCTTAAGCGCAAGCTATACTTTAATAATTACAACCACTTCACAAACACCCTACACATTAATATTACATTCAAACCATCTATTAGTATCCAACTACAACATTTAAACCATGGAACTTCATATTCAAGTCTAACTCACAATATATTTTACCACATTGGTTGCTAATTAGTCAAGTACGTGAGTCTATACTCACGGCATGCATTCATAAGCCTATACCTCAATGAATCGTGTTGTGTGCCTCGTGAAAGCAACACACATACACACACATGTAACACATTCATAATATACTTCAATCTAACTTAAACACATCAAAAACATGTTATCTTATTACACATTTCACTTTCCAAGTCTTAGAAACAAGTTAGCTTAACAAACGGGGCATAAAAACTCAAAAACCAAAATCCAAAATTTCCGGGCAGCAGCATCACCCGCTGGGGAGGGTCCCTATAGGGCAAAACACCTGCTGGGGCGGGTCCTCCCCCTGATGCACTTCATGGTTCGCGAACTGGTGGAGAAATAAGCCAATTTGGCTCATTCCTTCACACCGAATTCGATTTTTCCCAACATGATAAACATAAAACTTGATACTAACAATATTTTAAACTTATTAACATGCTCATAACATATATAATCCCTAAAACACATAATCCAAAACAAGATTTCATGATTTTCAAAGAAAAACATAATTTTAAGCGTTCTTGACGAAAATTACTATTACGAACTCGTTTTTCAATCAATTCAAGTGATTTCAATTGTGATAACTCATATTCTTAACATATTAACATAATACATGATCAATTTTAACAATAACTCAAAATCAAACATCAATTTGATAGTTTCAAAAGCCATTTTTCAGAAATAACTTCTCCGAAAATCACTATGAACACACTTGCTATTTTTTTTATCAAAAATTCATGGATTGAATTGCTAGAACAACCATATAACTCATATATAATCATGTTATATCACATAGTACACATAATTCATGCTCACATCAAGGATTTAAAGAAATTTTCAACATAAATTCATAATCTAACACTATGAACATGAATTTCATAGTGTTCATCATATACTTGTGAATTGAAATTCTTAAACAACTATGAAACTCTCATGTAAACATATATATATATATATATATATATATATATATATATATATATATATATATACACACACACATATCCCATTCACAAATCAAAATAACAACTTTCACAAAGAGACTTCCACATAGAATTCTAAAACCATGAAAACATAGAAGAATATGCTTTGAAAACTTGTTTTTACAACAATTGTATTTTGAAAACCCTTTCATGGCATACAATTACATATAAAAACACATGAACACCATATATACATATAATTTCATGATTGTAAAAACCTAATTTGATAAAGAAGAATTACAACACATAAGAATTGAGTACAAGGGTTAGGGTATAACCTTACTAGTTTAAATTAAAGAGAAGAGATGATGAAGATGATGATCCTCTCTTTCCTTCTCAAGCTTTTCTTCCTCTTCTCTCTTCTTCTTCTCTAACAATTCTCTCTAAATCTCTTCTTCTTTTTCTTTCTTTGTTTTGATTTAGGCTTTTAAAAAAAACTAACGTATCTTTTAACTTAACATATATTATACAATATACATATACATATATAATATATATGTAAATTATATTATTAATATAGCTAATAACTAATATACTAATTGCTATACTAACTACCACTTATTACATAGGTTACAAAATTTGAAAAGAGCAAGGCCATGTTTGGCAAAACAAAGCTATTTAAAAACCACTTTTTAGCTAAGGCCTTGTTTGGTAAAACACTTTAAACCCTTTTTCCATTATTTTAATAACTCTTTAAATCCATAGATTAAATATTGTACTTATTTAATTAAATTACAACACTAACATTCACCTAATACCAAATTGTCACACAATTGTAATTCTTTTATTAAACATAATTCATGTAACAAATTATTAACACTTAGCACATAATATTAAATCTAATTTAAATTATTCTTAATTAAATTAAAATTATGCTACACCATTGCTAACATATCAATTTAATTAAACATGTAGCACTTAATTAAATTATCCACACAACTACACAATTTATTTATTAACTCAACAAATAAATTCCATAAAATATTTATTTAATTCAATAAATATTTACAATTAACATATAAAATTCTCAATCGTTACATCATTCTCTACTTAACTCTTCTAATGAATTGTTATTTTCGCTGCAGTTGTTGATTTAAAACTTGTTGTCCATCATATTTTATCTGATTTATTGAAGACTAATGATAATTTATTCTTCATTATCTTAGTCATAATATTCTTTACTGGGCTAGTTGAGCTCACCCTTTTCTTCCATTGTTCTCTTCAGAAAATGAGAATATCGCGGGGACTAGTCGGAGAATGGAGTGATGGTCCGAAATAGAGCTGTAGTATTTCTCACTATTTTTATAAAATAGTGTGATAATAATTATAATTAGTGAGAAATGAATTTGAGCGTTTATATTTTATACATAATATTTGTATTGACGCTCACAGTTGTGTGGTCGTATTTTGCACGACCGTATAATAGTTGAAATTTAAAGATGTGTATTTGGAGTCTGTACCATGTATTTGGTGACTCAGAATGGGTTGTGTATTGAACCTATTTTGGGGATGTCACATAAGGTGTATGTATTATGTTAAGGTTGTTAGAACTGGGAAGTTGTAGTACCTTTTGAAATGAATAATTTATGTTTATATATTCCACGTTAGTTTATAGAATGTGTTTGAAGATGATGGATTGTGAGCACCAAACTCGTGGTTATGGAACCTGAATTTGGGGGCTTCATAATTAGAGGTAAAATTTCTGAGGGAGTCAGATGATAAGTTGTTTGTAATGGATACTCGTCCAACTATTTTGGATACAGTAAAGGAGGCACAACTCAAAGATGAGGAGTGTGAGATCATTAGAAAGAGAATTTTTGACGATGAGGAAATCAAGTATAGACTCGATAATGAGGGAATGATTAGATTTGAAGGAAGAATTTGGGTTCCGACTGTGCCTGAACTCAAAGAAGAGATTTTTTAAGAGGCCCATAGTTCGAGGTACTCGATACATCCGGGTAGTACGAAGATGTATCAAGATCTCTAACAATATTTTTGGTGGCAGAATGTGAAAAAGGAAGTTGCAGAATGTGTAAGTAGGTGTTTGACTTGCCAGAAAGTCAAAGAAGAACATCAGAGGCCAAGTGGGTTATTACAACTGTTAGAGATTCCGATTTCAGAATGAAAATGAGAGCACATCACAATGGATTTTATGGTAGAACTTTCAATTACGCAGAAAGAGTTCGATGCTATATGTGTTATGGTGGATTAACTGATCAAATCGGCTCATTTCTTGCTGATTAGGGTAAAGTTTAACTTAGACAACTTAGCTAAAATTTATGTCAAGTAAATTATTTCCAGACATAGAGTGCCAGTTTCGATTGTGTCAGATAGGGATCTGCGGTTCACGTCGAATTTCTGGAAGAGTTTGCAAGAGCATTTAGGAACACAGTTGAGGTGGAGTTCAGCGTATCATCCTAAAACAGATTGTCAAAGTGAAAGAACGATACAGACCTTAGAAGAAATGTTGAGAGCCTGTGTCATGGACTTTAAATAATTGATGGAAATTATTGTAGAATAACTTATTTAAAATTGGTAGTATTAATTAAAATAATGTTAAATAATTTATAGCGGATGTGGATTTTATTATGCGAGTGTGATGGTAATAATCTAATCTAATTTAATAATTAAATTGGAGAAATAACAATTTGTTAAATAGAAATTAGTAGTATTATTTGGGTTTAATTTGATTAATTGGTAAACTAAGTTATTAATAAACTAATGTAATTTAAATATGAAATAAGATGTTTGGTGTAGTGGGTGTGACATGTTTGATTCATATGTTAAAAGGAAAATTAAAATAATTTAGAAAGAGCCTATTAGAGAGAAACCAAACAAGGTCTTATGACCTTTGGCATATTTTAACTAATAAAACCTTTTGTTTTTTTAACTAATGATTGTTTATGTGTAAACTTATTTCAATAGTTTTATTTTTACGTTCTTTTCCTAAGTCTAAGAATAGAGAGAGTAGAGAAGGGGAGAAGAACATAGAATGAGTCTGAGGGAAAATAGAGTTTGAGAGCAGAGAATTAAAAAATCAA
Source organism: Panax stipuleanatus (assembly GCA_020205555.1). NCBI lineage: Eukaryota > Viridiplantae > Streptophyta > Magnoliopsida > Apiales > Araliaceae > Panax > Panax stipuleanatus. The sequence goes on along the minus strand of CM035121.1, from coordinate 60,290,849 downwards.
GAAGGAAGTATAAGATAATCAAGGTATTCTACATCATCTAAATAATCTAAACAAGAATCAAAGGTAATAAACTAGCTTTGAGTTCTTAGTTTTCTATTTCTTAAGTTTTCTTGAAAATGGATTTATATAGTTAAATTGTTAAGGAATTGGTTGTATATGATAATGAGTTGGTAGAATTCGCTTTATGTTTTTGGTAATTGGTTTTTCAGAAATAAAATTCATGAAAACTTGTTTTAGAAAAGCAAATTTGAGTTTTTGGTTAATATATATGGCTTATTTTGGAGTCAAAATTGATGGTTAAAGCATGTTGTAATATGTAAATTATTGTTAGATGTTGTTAATATGATTGAATATGAAAACAACGAAAGTTAAACGGATTGTTTTGGTTAAGAAATGAATATGTAGTGAAGGAATTCGCTAAATATGTCAAAACATGTAAAATAGCACGAACTTTGGTTTTAAATCCTTTAAATTATTTTTGTTGTTGGAATCACTCTATGCATGCTTGTTGTTGATTCTATGAAGTTTATATCTTCTTAGTATATTTAATTTGTTGTTTGAATAAGAAAATTTAGAGTTTTGGGTTGAATCAGCAGTGCAGTCGCGAACTGCAGGTTTAGAATCTGGGAACCCCCGCCCCGACGGACTTTCCAGTTCAAATATCCCCGCCCCAGCAGGCTCCCCCCCCAACGGCCTTTTCTTAGTTAAAAACCCCGCCCCGACGGGGGTGGACAGAATGACCCAGAAAAGGGATTTTAAGTGCTTGATGCTAGTAATGTTTATATAACCTCATTATATGATTATAGTGAACTTAAAACAGGTAATAAGATGAAATTTCAGAGTGTGATCATATAGATTGATTGATAATGAAAACTTGAATTCAATGGTTGTAGTAATTTGGAATGCTAAGTTTGTGCTATGTGTTAGCGAGGATTTTGAATTCTTAGTGTATTAGAAAGTTCAGATCATAAATAAGATGCTAAGTTGAACTAAAGTGGGAAGTTTAACCAATAAACATAGTTGTAATGTAACTAATTGGTATTGTGGTTCTAAATGGTATATGTAGGGTGTCGACGTCGGGAAAAAATTCGGGTCGAGTCTAACCCGAATCTTTCTCTCTTCTTAAGTTTTGTCTATCCTTATTCTTTTTATTATGAAAAAGATTTTGAAGGGGTTTTTTTAGGAAAAGGTCAACATGTATCATGTCGACGATTTGAACGTTTTACAGAGTCGCCAGTTGGTAGATTTGAAATGGTTGTACCAACTCAACCGAATTTGTTTTGAAAGGAGGCCCAATTTGCTGGACACTGTCGAAACTTGATATTTGAAACCGAAGTTCTAAGTTTGGGGGCTTGGTTAAGTGTGGGGAAGGTGTTAGGCACCCCATAACTTCCGTGTAAAACACGGTACCACATCTTTTCAATATTTTCCTTTTAAATCTGCAATGTATGTGTGTGAATTCTGAAAGAAATTAGGCCTATGTTTGATTGATTAAAAGCATGGACAGGTTTCGTTGAACCTATATACGAAGGAATTGATTTGATTTGCAAAAGTCTCTTATTTAGACAAGATTATTAAAATGATGTTTTGAAAACAAGTTTTCAAACCCTTACGCTAACATAGGAATTGAAGTATGTCGATACTTCCACTTTTATCTTTTCAGCCTTAAGGCTCCATTTGAATGGTGATTGTCTGGCTGCGAAGCACCCTCGGCCACAAAATATATACATATGTCGGTCTCCTCATGGGCATGACAGCCATCGGAGGGACTCTGACACGACAAATCATTATTCTCATTATGTTGAGACCTTAAACCCAGATAACCGTTTTAAGGACTTTTTGATGTACATTTTTTACAGAAAAGCTGGTAAGGTACATCTGTAAAGTGGAGTTTGTCCATCGTGTGAATCAGATTCTGATCAGTTTGTGTTGGGTTTGTACGAAATCGTGACGCAATCAAATTGCAAAAATTAGCGGAAGCATGGTATATCAGAGTTTAAAAAATTTCTACAAAACCATTACCCGGATCATCCTTTATGCAAATTATTAATTTAAAACGATAAATAAGAAGTTATGGAATCATACCCTTGTAGAACGAAGCTTCCACAGGTACTAGTTCAACTCCTTGTTCTTCGTGATCTCCTTGAATTTTCAGGTTAGATTCCTTTCTTTGATCAACGTTAGCCACCCAAGTGTTTGGCCTCTAGAGGTGATCCACCAAGGAAGATGAATTATCAAGAAGGAGGGTGTTTGGCTTAACCTTAGTTTTCTATCCTCTATAGAAAAGGAGTACTCTCCAACAATTGGAATTGCATCATCTAATATCTATTATAAGACTCCTCTTATATAGATATTAGTCAACCCTTCTAATCCTATTAGACATGGGATTTCTTTTAATTAATTAAACTTCTTTAATTAATTTAGGCTTCCCACCACATGGGAATAATTAATTAAATTCATTTAATTAATTTGTCTCCTAATCTTATTAGGAATAAATGAGAGTACTAAATATTAAATTAATTACTAAACTCCTTTAGAAATTAAAATAATAATAATTGTAATAATATTAATAAGACTCCTCTTATTAATTTATATTTAATATTTCCAAAATATTAAATAATAAACATTAAGCTATTTAATTTATTATATCACCATAGATTAAATTAATTACACTTAATGCATTATTACGATTATGCCATTACCTTCTTAAATAATTATTCTTCCTTTTATGGTGTGACCCTTTAGGTTCTCCATATTAAACCGGTTGTGAATAAATCAATTAAAATAATTTTAATCTTATTTAAATAAATAAATTAAATTAATAATCTATTTAAATAAATAATATTTATTCTACAATAGGGATAAGCCTCCCTAGCGATCAACGACTTTCCAGATAATATAGATTTCAACATTAATCATAAAAGAACCTGTGAGTTAATAGTTACCATACAATTCAATCCTTCCACCATACAATGTCCCAATTAAATATAAGACATGGATTTACTGTCAAGTCTTATTTTATTTAATTATATGTATTTCAATTAGGAAATGCACAACTCCAAATAATACAAATTAGAAACTCCTTTCTAATTTCATTTCACCTTGGCCAAGGATTCCTGGGTTGTCATTTAACGAATCACATAGGACATATCTCCTCTTTTACTAGAGGTGGTAGATTCTTTATTGATCATTCATTATCTCCATATGTAACTCATTATACCCAAGCATACCCTATATATGCCTTAAAAGGTCTTAAGGAATAAGTCAAAGTATAATTTGTTACATACAAGATACTATGATGATCTCAAGTCCAAGGATCACTTGTACTACTATCACATTAGGAATTCCTATTGACATGCGAGTAAAACTCCATTAGGTATTCCATAGCGAATCACGTTCAGTGAACTTATTATCCAATAAGCACCTACATACTTGCTTTAGTGTCTCCACACAAATGATCATGAGATCAATCATCCTCATCCAATGAGCAAGCAACATATGTACCAATCTATCCGGATTTACTAATCCCCTTTTTAGTAATCCCACGATTGGGAACTATTTTAGTTTTAAAACTTTCTAAGAATTTAGATCTCATTAGCATGATCATCATCATGATTCTAAAAGCATTGCTTAAAACTATGGGTTATTTACATATTATAAAAACAGCAACATGTAGATAATTAAATGCCTTTAATAAATGAATATTTTATTAATAAATAAATAAGATTGTTTACAAAGTACGTGATTTATCATCATACATGATTGGCTTGTATGCACACTACTATCAATCTCCCACTTGCACTAAAGCCAATCGCCATGGTATCTCATACCCATCTTCTCTAAGTGACGATCAAACTGCTATTGTGTTAAAGCTTTAGTAAATGGATCTGCAATGTTGTCTTGAGAGTCTACACGCTCCAAGGTGACGTCTCCTCTTTCAATGATCTCCCTGATCAAGTGAAATCGCCGCAACACGTGTTTAGATTTCTGATGAGACCTGGGTTCCTTAGCCTGTGCAACTGCTCCTGTGTTGTCACAGTAAACGGGAACTGCTTCTCCAATGCTAGGAACCACACCAAGTTCAGTTATGAACTTCTTCATCCAAACAGCTTCCTTTGCAGCTTCACTTGCAGCTATATACTTTGCCTCTGTCACTGAATCAGCAACTGTTTGCTGCTTGGAACTCTTCCACCTCACTGCGCCTCCGTTCAAGGTAAAAACATACCCCGAAACAGATTTACTGTCATCTTGGTCCGTTTGAAAACTTGAGTCTGTGAAGCCCTCGAGTTTTAATTCAGACCCACCGTAGACAAGAAAAATATCTTTAGTCCTTCTCAAGTACTTTAGGATATTCTTCACTGCCTTCCAGTGCTCTTCTCCAGGATTCGACTGGTATCTGCTCGTTACACTAAGTGCATGAGCAACATCCGGTCTAGTACATATCATACCGTACATGATAGATCCTATTGCAGAAGCATAAGGGATCTTACTCATACGGTCTCTCTCCTCAGGTGTCTTTGGGGCCTGTTTCTTGGAGAGATGTATTCCATGGCTCATCGGCATGAGACCTCTTTTGGAATCTTCCATGCTAAACCTCTTTAGCATCGCATCAATGTACGTTCCTTGGGATAAACCAAGCATCCTTTTAGATCTATCTCTATAGATCTTTATCCCCAAAATATAGGATGCTTCTCCCAAGTCCTTCATGGAGAAGTGTTTAGATAACCAGATTTTAATCGATTGTAGCATAGGAATGTCATTCCCTATCAGTAATATATCATCAACATATAATACAAGGAATGAAACTGCGCTCCCACTAACCTTCTTGTACACACATGGTTCATCGTCATTTTTGATAAAATCAAACTCTTTGATTGTCTCATCAAAACGAATGTTCCATCTACGAGAAGCTTGCTTCAATCCATAAATGGATCGTTGCAGCTTACAGACTTGATTCATTCATGGAGGAATGTTTAGATAACTTTATTTGATCAATTGTAGCATAGGAATGTAATTCATTATCAGTAATATATCATCAACATATAATACAAGGAATGAAGCAGCGCTCCCACTAACCTTCTTGTACACACATGGTTCATCTGATAGTAGTGTGCATACAAGCCAATCATGTATGATGACAAAGCACATACTTTGTAAACAATCTTATTTATTTATTAATTAAATATTCATTTAAGGCATATAATATCTACATGGTGTTGTTTTTATAATATGTAAATAACCCATAGTTTTAAGCAATGCTTTTAGAATCATGATGAGATCATGATAATGAGATCTAAATTCTTAGAAAGCTTAAAAACTAAAATAGTTCCCAATTGTGGGATTACTAAAATGGGGATTAGTAAATCCGGATAGATTGGTACATATGTTGCTTGCTCATTGGATGAGGATGACTGATCTCATGGTCATTTGTGTGGAGACACTAAAGCAAGTATGTAGGTGCTTATTGGAGAATAAGTTCACTGAACGTGACTCGCTATGGAATACCTAATTGAGTTTTACTCGCCTGTCAATAGGAATTCCTAATGTGATAGTAGTACATGTGATCCTTGGACTTGAGATCATCATAGTATCTTGTATGTAACAAATTATACTTTGACTAATTCCTTAAGGCCTTTTAAGGCATATATAGGGTATGCTTGGGTATAATGAGTTACATATGGAGATAATGAATGATCAATAAAGAATCTACCACCTCTAGTAAAAGAGGAGATATGTCCTATGTGATTCGTTAAATGACAACCCAGGAATCCTTGGCCAAGGTAGAATGAAATTAGAAAGAGGTTTCTAATTTGCATTATTTGGAGTTGTGCATTTTCTAATCGAAATACATATGATTAAATAAATTAAGACTTGACAGTAAATCCATGTCTTATATTTAATTGGGACATTGTATGGTGGAAGGATTGAATTGTACGGTAACTATTAACTCACAGGTTCTTTTATGATTAATGTTGAAATCTATATTATCTGGAAAGTCGTTGATCGCTAGGGAGGCATATCCCTATTGTAGAATAAATGTTATTTATTTAAATAGATTATTAGTTTAATTTGTTTATTTAAATAAGATTAGAATTGTTCTAATTGATTTATTCACAACCGGTTTAATATGGAGAACCTAAAGGGTCACACCATAAAAGGAAGAAGAATTATTTAAGAAGAAAATGGCATGATAGTAATAATGCATTAAGTATAATTAATTTAATCTATGATGATAGAATAAATTAAATAGCTTAATGTTTATTATTTAATATTTTAGAAATATTAAATATAAATTAATAAGAGGAGTCTTATTAATATTATTATTATTATTATTATTTTAATTCTAAAGGAGTTTAGGAATTAATATAATATCAGTACTCTCCCTCAATCCTAATAAAGATTAGGATATAAATTAATTAAAAGTAATTAATTAATTATTTAAATAAAACCCTATTCTAATTGGATTAGGAGGGTTAACCTAATATCTATATAAGAGAGTCTTATATCAGAAATAAGGTACGTGAATTTTTCAAGAGTTGGGAGTACACATATTCTATAGAGATAGAAACAAGGGTTAAGCCAATAACCCATCTTAGTGAGTTCTTCATCTTCCTTGGTGGATCACCGTTAGAGACCAAACATTTGGGTGGCTGACATTGATCAAGGGAAGGAGCCACTACTGAGGAATCAAAGGAATCAAAGGAGTAGAACTTGTACCTGAGGAAGCTTGGATCTTCAAAGGTATAATTCTATTTTTCTCATTCTTCATTCACTGATAATTGATGCACAAGAATGATCATGGTAATGGTTTTGTATAAATTTTTGAAAACCTAGTTTTTTACGCTTTCGCCCTATTTATGTGATTTGATTGCATGATTGCGTTACGTACAAACCCAACAGTGGTTTCAGAGCCAATCTTGTGCTAATTATCAGTCTATGTGATTCCATACATGTATGATATGCGATTGGATCGAGTTATGGGCAACAACAAAAATTTTTCAGATTCTGCGAAGTTGCGCAGCTGCGCCGGTACAAGGCAATATTGCTGCGCAGCTGCGCCGGGTGCTGTTCCTGGTTTTCATGCTGCGCAGCTGCGCCGGTTCCCTTTACATTCTTGGCGCAGCTGCGCCACTGGATAGGAACTGAATTTTTTTTTATTTTATTTAATTAAATGAATGGTTTATTTTATTAATAAAGGTTTAAAATAAAGATGTTTATTTTATATAAAATGAGATTTTAGAATTGCTAAAATTAAAGAGTTTAATTTGGAATTGTTTTTGAATGAAATAAAGGAGTTTATTTTTCCAAAAACAAGGTTTAGCAAACTTTTGCCCATTAACTGATATTAATACATATATGAAATGAATTTATTTTCATGAGATGAATAAGTTTTATTGATACGTATGATGATATGTATGGTAATAAAAGGGATTGATTATGGACTATGACCAATGTGATTGGATTTTATTTTTGTTGAATGCTTGAATGAATGGGTTTTATAAAATGGGGTCTGCGTACCTCGTCTTCTCTAGTTTTATTCTCGATGTAAATTCTATCTCCTTTATATGTACTTCCCCTTGACTGCTGATTAAGGTTTCTATTTAATTTTAAATAGTTAATGTAATAGAGATAGTTAGAATTATTTTGAAGAAATTGGAGACCAAGGAGCAAGGAACGCGTGAAGACTCATTTGTATGGAGCCAGGGTTTAAATGTAACAGTTACGTTTAAATTTAAATTCTTGAACTCCTAGGTTTGACCTTTTGGTTCACTTGGTGGCTCTGGTGAACCAAACTAGAATAAAAGTCCATAATCAATCCGGGTAGAATATAGTATTCTATATTGCATGCTAAATATTATATATATTATTTTTTATACAAACATGCTTCGCATGTTTAATAAAATGACGCGTATTTTATATATATATGTGCATGCGCGCTTAAAAAGATGAGACAAATAATAACAAACCTCTCAAAGAAACATTATTAAGTCTGAAGCGTTCAAATGATATTTGGAATATCGAACGTCGCCGTCTAGCGTGATTAGTTAATAGAGTATTAAATATTTAATATGAGTTTGTTGTTATATCCACAAGGCGAGTATTGAATATTTAAGATGTTAATTAATCACATTTGATGCTTATAAAGAAAATTGAACGATCTAGTCTTGTTGTGCTATCCACAAGGACGAAAATTTTTCTTTTTTGAATTTATGGAAGTGCTAGGCTGGACTTAACGTAAATCATTTTAGTTCGGATGTGCACACACATGACCATTATGATTTAAGAGGTAAAATAAAAGGAGTTACATGGTGATGTAATTGACAAGAGTTGTCTACCTATTTATTTGTATATCGCTTGTTGTGCTATCCACAAGGTTATATACATTTGAAATGGGATCCTTAATCTCACTAGCAAATCTTTAATTAGATGTTGCCGAACTATATGAGTGAGGGTAATATAGTTTGATGAAAATAGTGGGAGATACCAATTTAAAATAAAGACCTAAATTTATTTTGGTATGCAAAGTTAATAAAAGAATGTTTGCTAAAATGTTGTCTTTTCACATGCAGAATTTTAAAAATGTCAAAATCACTATTCTCACTACGAAGCATACTTGATGCAAATAAGCTTACCGGCCCGAATTATGAGGACTAGCTAAGAAATCTGAGAATTGTTCTCACTGCTGAAAAGATTTCTTATATCCTAAATTCCACTATCCCTGAATCTATTTCAGAAACAGCCTCTGAGGAAGAGATTGCCACTTTCAATAAGTGGCAAGATGATGCATCTGTGGCTCAATGCATCATGCTCGCATCCATGAATAACGAGCTTCAGCGTCAGCACGAAAAAATGGATGCTCTTGCTATGCTGCTTCACCTCAAGGAGTTGTATGGTGAACAGAGTAGGACTGCTAGATATGAGATATCTAAGGAGCTCTTCCGATCTCGGATGACCGAGGGCACTGCCGTCGAGACTCATGTTCTGAAGGTAATCAATTTGATTGAACGCCTTGGACAGCTTGGGTTCGTCATGGATGGGGAGTTGAGTCAAGACTTGGTCTTGCAGTCACTCCCTGAGACCTTCTCGCAGTTTATGGTTAATTTTCACATGAATAAGCTAGATGTCAGCTTACCTGAGCTGCTTAACATGCTAAAAACTGCAGAAGGTCACTTTTCATCCAAGAAGAACCATGTCTTGATGGTGGATTCTTCCAATAAAAGGAAGAGGCCCAAGGTGTCTTCTGAAAAGAAGAAATCTAAGAAGGCTAAGGGAAAAGGGAAATAAAAGGAGCAAAAGAAACCTGAACCAGCTAAAGGAATGTGCTTTCATTGCAATGAGCCAGGACATTGGAAGAGGAACTGCAAGAAGTTTCTAGCAGAGAAGAAGCTTGGAGAAGCTTCGACTTCCAATCAAGGTTTGTTTATGATTGAAATTAATATTTCTGAAAGTCATAATTCTACTTGGGTATCGGATACCGGCTATGGTTCTCACATATGTAATACTGTGCAGGGACTGGTCAGAAGTAGAAAGCTGAACAAAGATGAGGTGATCCTACGAGTGGGAAATGGAGCAAAGGTTGCTGCATTAGCTGTAGGAACTTATTGTTTAGCAATGCCTTCGGGCAAATCCATTTATCTTAATAATTGTTATTATGTTCCGAATATTATTAAAAACATTATTTCAATTTTTGTATTGGATATGGAAGGTTTTGACGTTATTATAAAGAACAATGGTTGTTCTATTTATAAAGACGATATTTTATATGGTATTGGAAATTTGCGAAATGGACTTTATACACTTGACTTACAAGAAAATATATTTCAAATTGAACAAATTAAGAAAAGGAAAAGAGATGATATTAATTATACCTATATATGGCACTGTAGACTCGGTCATATCAATGAAACAAGATTATCCAAGTTGCATAAAGATGGGCTCCTCGAGATATCTGATTGTGAATCATATCCAACTTGTGAATCTTGTCTCATGGGTAAAATGACTAAATCTCCTTTTAGTGGAAAAGGAGAGAGAGGTACAGAGTTGTTGGCATTGATTCACACAGACGTTTGTGGACCTATGACAACAAGTGCACGGGGTGGGTATTCTTATTTTATTACTTTCACTAATGATCACTCAAGATTTGGATATGTGTATTTAATGAAATACAAATCAGAATCATTTGAAAAGTTCAAAGAGTTCAGAAGTGAAGTAGGGAAACAAACGGGCAAGAGTATTAAGATAATTCGATCAGATCGAGGTGGAGAATACTTAAGCAGTGAGTTTCTCAATTGTCTCAGAGAAAATGGTATAATCTCACAATGGACTCCTCCAGGTACACCACAGTTAAATGGAGTATCTGAAAGGAGAAATCGAACACTGTTGGACATAGTTCGATCCATGATGAGTTTTACCGACCTTCCAATTTCCTTCTGGGGATATGCCCTAGAAACGGCTGCATACCTACTTAACAAGGTACCTACCAAATCTGCCCCAAAGACTCCATATGAGATGTGGAAAGGGAAGAAACCAAATCTTAAGCATGTTAAGACTTGGGGTTGTCCAGCTTATGTCAATAAGTTTGAAAATGATAAGCTACAGACTTAATCCGATAAGTGTAGATTTGTGGGATACCCTAAAGAAACTGTAGGGTATTATTTCTATCATCCAACTGATCAAAAGGTGTTTGTTGCAAAACATGCTACCTTCTTGGAGAAAGAGTTTATCCATGAAGGGCTCAGTGGGAGCAAGATATATCTTGAAGAAGTTCAAGAACCACAAGTTACCACGGACCAAAGTCAGGTACCTAACCAAGTAGAAGAACCTACTGTACCACACCCTGTTCGTAAATCTGGAAGAGTACCGAAGATACCTGAGAGGTATGGATTCGTTATAGAGGATAACGATGAGGTACACATCATGAATGATGATGATCCATTGAATTACGAACAGGCTATGAGTAATAAAGACTCAGGGAAATGGCTTGAAGCCATAAAATCCGAAATGGACTCCATGTATGAAAACAAAGTATGGTCTTTGGTTTCACCACCTGAAGGTATTAAACCTATTGGGTGTAAATGGGTTTTTAAGAAAAAGACTGGAGCAGACGGAAAGGTAGAGACCTATAAGGCCCGACTGGTTGCAAAAGGTTTCAAACAAAGACAAGGAGTTGACTATGATGAAACCTTCTCACCAGTAGCCATGCTCAAGTCCATTCGGATTTTGCTTGCGATTGCAGCTTACAATGACTATGAGATCTGGCAGATGGACGTGAAAACGGCCTTCCTCAATGGAAAACTTAAGGAGGAAGTGTATATAACACAGCTAGAGGGATTTATTTCAAAAGTTAGAACAAATCAAGTCTGTAAGCTACAACGATCCATTTATGGGTTGAAGCAAGCTTCTCGTAGATGGAACATTCGTTTTGATGAGACAATCAAAGAGTTTGATTTTATCAAAAACGAGGATGAACCATGTGTATACAAGAAGGTTAGTGGGAGCGCAGTATCATTCCTTGTATTATATGTTGATGATATATTACTGATAGGAAATCACATTCCTATGTTACAATCCATGAAAATCTGGTTATCTAAAAACTTCTCCATGAAGGACTTGGGTGAAGCATCCTATATTTTGGGGATAAAGATCTATAGAGATAGATCTAAAAGGATGCTCGGCTTATCCCAAGGAACGTACATTGATACGATGCTAAAGAGGTTTAGCATGGAAGATTCCAAAAAGGGTCTCATGCCGATGAGCCATGGAATAAATCTCTCCAAGAAACAGGCCCCAAAGACACCTGAGGAGAGAGACCGTATGAGTAAGATCCCTTATACTTCTGCAATAGGATCTATCATGTACGGTATGATATGTACTAGACCGGATGTTGCTCACGCACTTAGTGTAACAAGCAGATACCAGTCAAATCCAGGAGAAGGGCACTGGAAGGCAGTGAAAAATATCCTAAAGTACTTGAGAAGGACTAAAGATATTTTTCTTGTCTACGGTGGGTCTGAATTAAAACTCGAGGGATTCACGGACTCAAGTTTTCAAACAGACTAAGATGACAGTAAATCTATTTCAGGGTATGTGTTTACCTTGAACGGAGGTGCAGTGAGTTGGAAGAGTTCCAAGCAGCAAACGGTTGCTGATTCAGTGACAGAGGCAGAGTATATAGTTGCAAGTGAAGCTACAAAGGAAGCTGTTTGGATGAAGAAGTTCATAACTGAACTTGGTGTGGTTCCTAGCATTGGAGAAGCAGTTTCCGTATACTGTGACAACACCGGAGCGGTTGCACAGGCTAAGGAACCCAGGTCTCATCAGGAATCTAAACACGTGTTGCGGCGATTTCACTTGATCAGGGAGATCATTGAAAGAGGAGACGTCACCTTGGAGCGTGTAGACTCTCAAGACAACATTACAGATCCATTTACTAAAGCTTTAACACAACAGTAGTTTGATCGTCACTTAGAGAAGATGGGTATGAGATACCATGGCGATTGCCTTTAGTGCAAGTGGTTCATCTGATAGTAGTGTGCATACAAGCCAATCAGGTATGATGACAAAACACATACTTTGTAAACAATCTTATTTATTTATTAATAAAATATTCATTTAAGGCATATAATTATCTACATGATGCTGTTTTTATAATATGTAAATAACCCATAGTTTTAAGCAATGCTTTTAGAATCATGATGAGATCATGATAATGAGATCTAAATTCTTAGAAAGCTTAAAAACTAAAATAGTTCCCAATTGTGGGATTACTAAAATGGGGATTAGTAAATCCGGATAGATTGGTACATATGTTGCTTGCTCATTGGATGAGGATGATTGATCTCATGGTCGTTTGTGTGGAGACACTAAAGCAAGTATGTAGGTGCTTATTGGAGAATAAGTTCACTGAACGTGACTCGCTATGGAATACCTAATGGAGTTTTACTCGCCTGTCAATAGGAATTCCTAATGTGATAGTAGTACATGTGATCCTTGGACTTGAGATCATCATAGTATCTTGTATGTAACAAATTATACTTTGACTAATTCCTTAAGGCCTTTTAAGGCATATATAGGGTATGCTTGGGTATAATGAGTTACATATGGAGATAATGAATGATCAATAAAGAATCTACCACCTCTAGTAAAAGAGGAGATATGTCCTATGTGATTCGTTAAATGACAACCCAGGAATCCTTGGCCAAGGTAGAATGAAATTAGAAAGAGGTTTTTAATTTGCATTATTTAGAGTTGTGCATTTTCTAATCGAAATACATATGATTAAATAAATTAAGACTTGACAGTAAATCCATGTCTTATATTTAATTGGGACATTGTATGGTGGAAGGATTGAATTGTACGGTAACTATTAACTCACAGGTTCTTTTATGATTAATGTTGAAATCTATATTATCTGGAAAGTCGTTGATCGCTAGGGAGGCATATCCCTATTGTAGAATAAATGTTATTTATTTAAATAGATTATTAGTTTAATTTTTTATTTAAATAAGATTAGAATTGTTCTAATTGATTTATTCACAACCGGTTTAATATGGAGAACCTAAAGGGTCACACCATAAAAGGAAGAAGAATTATTTAAGAAGAAAATGGCATGATAGTAATAATACATTAAGTATAATTAATTTAATCTAGGATGATAGAATAAATTAAATAGCTTAATGTTTATTATTTAATATTTTAGAAATATTAAATATAAATTAATAAGAGGAGTCTTATTAATATTATTAATATTATTATTATTATTTTAATTCTAAAGGAGTTTAGGAATTAATATAATATCAGTACTCTCTCTCAATTCTAATAAAGATTAGGATATAAATTAATTAAAAGTATTTAATTAATTAATTAAATAAAACCCTATTCTAATTGGATTAGGAGGGTTAACCTAATATCTATATAAGAGAGTCTTATATCAGAAATAAGGTACGTGAATTTTTCAAGAGTTGGGAGTACACATATTCTATAGAGATAGAAACAAGGGTTAAGCCAATAACCCATCTTACTGAGTTCTACATCTTCCTTGGTGGATCACCGTTAGAGGCCAAACATTTGGGTGGCTGACATTGATCAAGGGAAGGAGCCACTACAGAGGAATCAAAGGAATCAAAGGAGTAGAACTTGTACCTGAGGAAGCTTGGATCTTCAAAGGTATAATTTTATTTTTCTCCTTCTTCATTCACTGATAATTAATGCACAAGAATGATCATGGTAATGGGTTTGTATAAATTTTTGAAAACCTAGTTTTTTACGCTTCCGCCCTATTTATGTGATTTGATTGCATGATTGCGTTACGTACAAACCCAACATCATCCACGTTTTTGATAAAATCAACCTTTTTGATTGTCTCATCAATACGGATGTTCCATCTACGAGAAGCTTGCTTCAATCCATAAATGGATCGTTGTAGCTCATATACGTGATTTGCTTCAACCATTGAAACAAATCCATCTGGCTGTATTATACATACATTCTCCTTTAATAGTGTATATTTGAGGAAAGGCGTCTCCATGTCTATTTTTCCAGATGTAGTAATAATAAGCTGCAATCGCAAGTAAAATCCAAATGGTCTTGTGCATTGCTTCAAAGATTCATTTTAGATTTTATGGTCATCTACCATTTCCCTAAGTCTTTATTACTCGTAGCCTATTCATAATTCAATGGATCATCATCATTCATGATGCGTACCTCATCGTCATCCTCTATGAATTCATACTTTTCAGGTATCTTCGGTACTCTTCTATATTTACGAATAGGGTGTTGTACAGTAGGTGTCTCTACTTGGACAGGTTCATCCAATTGATCTGTAGTGGTTTGTGGTTCTTAAATTTCTTCAAGATCTATTTTCCTCCCACTAGCCCCTTCAAGGATAAACTCCTTTTCCAAGAAAGCAGAGTGTTTCGCAACAAACACCTTTTGCTCAATAGGATTGTAGAAATTGGAAGATCGATAAAACTCATCATGGAACGAACCATGTCCAACAATGTTTGATTTTTCCTTTTAGATACTCCATTTAACTGTGGTGTACCTGGTGGAGTCCATTGTGAGATTATACCTTTATCTTTGAGACAATTGAGAAACTCCCCGCTTAAGTATTCTCCAGCTCGATCTGATCGAAGAATCTTAATACTCTTGCCCGTTTGTTTCTCAACTTCACTTCTAAACTCTTTGAACTTTTTAAATGATTCAGATTTGTATTTCATTAAATACACATATCCAAATCTTGAGTGATCATCAGTGAAAGTAATAAAATAAAAATACCCACCCTGTGCATTCGTTGTTATAGGTCCACAAACGTCTGTGTGAACCAAAGCTAACAACTCTGTAATTCTTTATCCTTTTCCACTAAAAGGAGATTTAGTCATTTTACCCATGAGACAAGATTCACAAGTTGGATATGATCCATAATCGAATAGCTCTAAGAGTCCATCCTTATGCAACTTGGATAATCTTATTTCATTGATATGATCGAGTCTACAGTGCCACATATAGGTATAATTAACATCATCTCTTTTTCATTTTCTTAGTTTGTTCATTTGAAATATATTTTCATGCAAGTCAAGTATATAAAATCCATTTCGTAAATTACCAACACCATATAAAACATTGTTATTATAAATAGAACAACTGTTGTTCTTTATTATAATGTCAAATCCATCCATATCTAATATTAAAACAGAAATAATGTTTCTAATGATATTCGAAAAAATCAAAGTTATTTAAATAAATGGACTTGCCCGTAGGCAGTGCTAAACAATAAGTGCCTATAGCTAATGCAACAACTTTTGCTCCATTTTTCACTCGTAGGACAACCTCATCCTTGTTCAACTTTCTACTTCTGACCAGTCCGTGCACAGTATTACATATGTGAGAACTTTAGCCGGTATCCAATACCCAAGTAGAATTTTGACTTTCTGAAAAATTAATTTCAATCATGAACAAACCTTGATTGGAAGTCGAAGCTTCTCCAAGATTCTTCTCTGCCATAAACTTCTTGCAGTTCCTCTTCCAATGACCCGACTCGTTGCAATGGAAGCACATTCCTTTGCTAGCTGGATCAGGTTTTTTTTAATCCTTTGTGTTCACCTTGCCCTTAGCCTTCTTAGATTTCTTCTTTTCAGAAGATACCTTGGGCCTTTTCCTTTATTGGAAGAATCATCCACCATTAAGACATGGTTCTTCTTGGATGGAAAGTGACCTTCTGCAGTTTTCAACAAGTTAAGTAATTCAGGCAAGCTGACATCTAACTTATTCATGTGGAAATTAACAACGAACTGCGAGAAGGTCTCAGGGAGTTACTGCAAGACCAAGTCTTCACTCAACTCCCCATCCATGTAGAACCTAAGTTATCTAAGGCGTTCAATCAAATTGATCACCCTTAGGATATGAGTTTCAACGGCAGTACCCTCAGTCATTCGAGATCGGAAGAGCTCCTTAGATATCTCATATCTTGTAATCCTACATTGTTCACCATACAACTCCTTGAGGTGAAGCACTATAGTAGGAGCATCCAGGTTTTCATGTTGATGCTGAAGCTCGTTATTCTTGGATGCGAGCATGCTGCATTGAGTCACAGATGCATCATCTTGCCACTTTATTATGGTGGCAATCTCTTCCTCAAAGGCTGATTCTGGAACAGTTTCATGGACAGGTGAATTTAGGACATAAGAAATCTTTTCAGTAGTGAGAACTATTCTCAGATTCCTTAACTAGTCCGTGTAATTAGGTCCGGTCAGTTTGTTAGCATCAAGTATGTTACATAGTGATAATAGTGATTTTGACATTTTTAATTTCTATATGTGAAAAGATAAAATTTTAGCAAACATTCATTTAATTAATTTTATATACCAAAATAAATTAGGTCTTGTTTTAAATTCGTATCTCCCACTATTTTCTTCAAACTATATTACCCTCACTTATATAGTTCGGCAACATCTAATTAAAGATTTGCAAGTGAGAATAAGGATCCCATTTCAAATGTATATAGCCTTGTGTGTGCACAACAAACGATATATAAATAAATAGGTAGACAACTCTTGTCAATTATATCGACATGTAACTCCTTGTATCCTGCCTCTTAGATCATAATGGTCAAGTGTGTGCACATCCGAACTAAATTGATTTAAGTTAAGTCCAACCTAGCACTCCATATATTCAAAAAAGAAAAATATTATCCTTGTGTGTGCACAACAAAATAATATTGTTCAATTAACTTTATAAGCATCAAATGTGATTAAATTAATATCTTAAATACGCAATACTCGCCTTCTGTGTGCACAAAAAACACGTATTAAATATTTAATACTCTATTAATTTATCATGCTAGAAGGCGACGTTCGATATTCCAAATATCTTTGAACGCTTTAGAATTAATATAATTTCTTTGAGGGGTTTGTTATTATTTGTCTCATCTTGTTTAGCGCGCATGCACATATATATATAAAATACGCGTCATTTTATTAAAACATGCGAAGTATGTGTGCATATAATATAATATATATATATAATACTAGCATGCACATATAGAATACTATATTCTACTCGAATTGACTATGGACTTTTATTCTAGTTTGGTTCACTAGAGCCACCAAGTGAACCAAAAGGTCAAACCTAGGAGTGCAAGAATTTAAATTTAAACGTAACTATTACATTTAAACCCGGGCTCCATACAAACGGGTCTTCATGCGGTCCTTGCTCCTTGGTCTGCAATTTCTTCAAGATAATTCTAACTATCTCTATTACATAAACTATTTAAATTAAATAAAAACCTTGATCAGCAGTCAATGGGAAGTACATAGGAGTGAGATAAAATTTTACATCAAGGAAAAACTAGAGAAGACGAGGTACGCAAACCCCATTTAATAAACACATTCATTCAAGCATTCAACTAAAATAAAATCTAATCACATTTATCAATAGTCCCATAATCAATCTCATTTAATATCATACATATCACAATATGCATCAATAAATAAATTTTCATCTCATGATTTAAAACATTTCATATATATATGAGTATCATTTAATGGGCAGTTTTAAATTGTATGAAATCCAATTTTAAGATTAAAATAAACTCTTTATTTTTATTATAAGATTATTAAGAATATATATATATATGATAACTGGTAACCACCTTTTACCGCTCGAAAAGGATGCTGCCATTCTTTGGAATATATATTATCTATATAATAAAACAGAACCCATTTTGAATCTTTCATTTGACAAAGCATAAGGACGGTTCAGATTCGTTTTAATTGATTTGGGAGGGAAAACACAAGAACGGTTTAGATTCATTCTAATTTTAATTTAAAATAATAACAATAATAATAATAATAATAGTAATAATAATTAATATTATTATGATGCCCCAAAATCTCTACATTTCCTGTAGTAGATTCGGTATTCACGTAAATATTCTATAAGACAATAACTTCTATAAATCCAAAATTCACAGTATCCCAATCGGTTAAGAGTTCTCGTCTTAATAATTACCATATTTGGATACCCTCACTTGGATGTATAGATTTATGATCTTACAAATATTTCTTGCATATTAATAATTCCTATCTATCTAACATTCACAGTACAAATGATAAGATTGTTCTTGGAACTGAGGAGTTACCTCAGTGCTTACAGAACTCTTAAAGTCATTCAATACCCTCATTCAGATATATAGTTCATATATATACTGTACTTGATTCTATTCACCATTAACAATGTAAAACCATTCAACTAATGACTTGACAACATAACAGTACCTGGTTACCTACTGTTCAACTATTACATCATAAAAATACCAAATTACATTCTTAGTATTTATAAAATAAACACTTGTTTCCCTAATTACTTCTACTCACATGTATGACTTCCTGAGTCTGCTGGGGTGTTTGATGCAGCTGCAAAAGAAAAGAATATTTGCAAGGATGAGCTTTAAAATGCTCAGCAAGTTTTAAACAATTATAGTTTATACTCACACATTATCTGAATTGAAGGAACATTTAGTTCAGAGTATTTTCCACATTCCTAAGAGTCACAAAGACTTAAAGGAGTTCTATCATTCCTAGAAGTCATAAAAGACTTATAGGAGTTCTGTCATTCCTATGAGTCACAAAGACATATAGGAGTTCTATTCAAATATCTCATAGGAGGTCAGCCTAATCATATCCTAGGAGTATGCATATCAGCCTACCAATTTAACAAGATCAGTGTATATATGTACCAAACAACATTGGTTTTTCCACAATTTATGTATTGATATCAAATCAAACATCTCTTATGCAAACAACAGCTCATATATTTTGGTTATACTTGAACAATAAGTTATAACCCTGTTTAAATCAAAGATATCACGAAGAATATGTATAACACATTCGTATGTCAATATACAAAACATACATTTAATATTGAAATAAAATGTAGTTAGAAAACTTGTCTTTATCGCGATCGGTTACTTAGGTTATTTGAAAGTATATTCACCACCTATATACATTATAACAGTCATTAGAAATGATAACAATTAGTTTCTATTAGTGTCTAGGTTGATCTTGGAGTCCGTTCGGTATTTTACAGCTTTATTGAATAGCTATCGAATTAATTTTTTTTAATAACTTTATTGAAAAGTTTTAATGTCTTATTTATATGCTTTAGATATCATTTATCATAATTTCCAAATGCTTAAAATAATTTTTAAATGATTTAATATCATTTAAAATAATTTTTAAGTTATTAATATTATTTTTAAATATTTAAAAATCATTTAAAGTAATTTTTAAATCATCAATATTATTTTTAAATGATTTATTTTATTTTATAATGATTTTTAAATCAGTATTATCATTTTAAATAATTTATTATTATTTGAAATGATTTTTAAATTAATAATATTATCTTTAAGTAATTTATTATTAATTATTTTAATTATTATTAATATTTAAATCAGTTAAATATTAATAAAAAGTTATGTCAAAATATTAGAAATTATTTATTATAATTAAAAATGATTTTTCAAATTTTTTTTATTAATTATTTAGTATTTATTTTTATTTATTCTGATTAATATTATTATTTTTCAAATTTTACTCGTCGCTAAAGGGCTATAGAGACGGATCTGTTGCCTTTGTTGTTCTTGGCCACTCAAGAACAGTCCGGGTCAACGCGTTGGGACCTTGTTTGACTCGATTTTTCTGGCAACTTGCTTGGTTTTTGGGAAATTTAATGCAATGAAGTTGTAGCTTTTGTGTAATACTACAAATCCATGTTCATTTCACTATCGAAGATCATGTCTACAGGTTCCCACAGCTGGTCAAACCACCTACCTTCGTCTGTTCATCCTCTTTAGGCTACCCAGAAAGGTTCAGTCAATGCCGGTCAACGACCTTTAGGGTCTTATATCTTGCAGGCAGGTTAGTCTTTGGTTGATCTAGTCGTCGGGCTTTATAGACGAACTACAAGGGTACATGGCTTGAGCAGTTACAGAGTCTAGATCTCAACAAGAATCAAGATTCAAGCCTCCAAAAATCTTGTTAGACCGCTGCTCAACATTTCTGGGTTACCCAGAAATGGAATCTGGACGGTCAATGTAGTTTGACCGTTTATATCTTCCAGCCAGTGACTATTTAGGGTTTTAGAGTGCTATGGTTGTGTAGAGCTCATGTCAAGGTATAAGTCTACTAGCACCTAACACTTAAACAACCTGTAAGAAAAGAAATCCAGGAGGTCAAACGGGCTATCAGGCTCATGTTTACGTTTTCTGGGTTACCCAGAAAACTGGCGGTCAACGTCGGTCAACGGGTTTTGACCCATTATAACTTCTAATCCAGTGTTCTGAGATCTAATCTACCACTACTAATCTATTAACAACCTTGCAAGCTATGATTATCAATTCTTAAAACATCAAACCATTAAATAATCAACGAGATATAAGGGCTGACATTCGTTGTCAGACCCTGTTTTAACACTTCGGCAGTTTTGCTTAAAACTCAATTTTGATGCTTTTAAATGTTATGGATTCGTGTTTTAGCAACCCAGATCACTTAATAACTTACTAATGAAAATATCTAAACAATAACAACAACAATTTAACTTTCAGAATTTAAAATTTTATCTAGGGTTAGGTTTTTAACCTTTTCTAGTACTTTTTGCTTTCTTCCTCTTTCTGATTCTAGCTTGCTGGGAGTTGTTTATGAGTCAGTTGGGTGTATAAATTAAGTGTAACAAACATGGCCTTATTTTCTTAGGTGCTATCATTATATGAAAAGTCCAAGTAAGTGTAGAAACCTAATTCCTATCTCATTTTGACAAGTAAGGCTATAACATTAAATGAAGAGGTTGTGTTGTCAAGCCTTGAGGTAAATTTAGATAAGGCAAATCTTTTACTTGCCAAGTAAAAGATTTGTGCTTATCTCCTTTAAAACAAAACAAATTAAGGGCATTTTAGTCTTTTCGCATTCATTAAGGGTATTTCAAAAATTTCCCACTTAAATCCAAGGGTAATTTAGTCATTTCCTATTATCCTTAGAAAATTTAAAAACAATTATGAACCATTAGGTTTTGTTAGTTTAGAATTAGAGTTTACTATTTAAATTAGGGTTTATAATTAGGGTTATGGTTTCCTAATTCCTAATTAGGGTTTTCTAAAAATATTTTTGCAATTATTTTCTTAATTTCTCATATATTAATATATATATATATATATATATATAATATATATATATATATATATATATATTCATAATTCTATATAACATTATCAATGTATTGTGTTATAGTTCCCATTTACTATAATAATTAGGGTTAAGTTTTCTTATTAAATAAAATCTTAATTTAGAGTTTACTTATAAACTTTTCATATAATGTTACATGGTTACATCTCATGTGTGAATATGTACTTGTATATACAAATAATAAAATTAATACACTTCACCCAAAGTATAGAACATATTTATATTTACTACTTAAATTAATATTCCTATTTAAAGTTTGGAATATTACAATCACCCCCACTTACAAGAATTTCATCCCGAAATTGAAATTACAGCTTATGAAAACAAATGCAAAAAGTCTTCTTGCATCTTATCCTCCAACTCCCATGTAGCTTCTTCAATATCATGATTTTTCCAGATTACTTTAACCGATGATATAGCCTTATTTCTCAACACTTGTTCTTTCCGATCAACAATCTGTACCGGAACTTCTACATACGATAAATCTTTCTTTATCTAAACAGGTTCATAGTTTATCACATGATTATAATCGGGATTATACAGACGTAGCACAGACATATGAAACACATTATGAATGTGTCCTAACTCTGGGGGTAGGGCTACCTCGTAGGCTACTTCACCTATTCTCCTTAATACTTGAAATGGGCCAATGAATCTCGGGCTTAGCTTTTCCTTTTTACCAAAATGAATTTTGCCCTTCCAAGGAGACACTTTCAGAAAGACATGACTTCCCACACTAAATTCTTTTAGCTGTCTGTGTTGATCAGCATATTTCTTCTGTCGGTCTTGAGATGCTTGTAACCATTGTCGTATAATTAGAATCTTCTTAGTAGTTTGTTGAACTAACTCAGGTCCAAGCATTTGCCTTTCCCCAACTTCATCCCAGCATAAAGGTGTTCTACACTTCCTTCCATACAAGGCTTCATACGAAGGCATTCCAATACTGGCATGATAACTGTTGTTGTATGCGAACTCTACGAAAGGCAATTGATCCTCCCAACTTCCTTTAAAATCCATAATGCAGGTTCTCAACATATCTTACAGTGTCTGAATGGTTCTCTCACTTTGGCCATCATTTTGCTGGTGATATGCTGTACTCAACTTCAGCTGGGTTCCCAAGTGTGCCTGAAGACTCCTCCAAAAGTTTGAAGTAAATCGTGGATCTCGTTCTGACACTATGGATACAGGAACTCCATGTCTAGAAATAATATATTTTATGTATAACTTGGCCAACTGATCGAGATTATAAGTAACCTTGATAGGTAGAAACTGAGCTGACCTGGTGAGACGATCAACTATTACCCAGATAACATTGTAGCCTTTATGAGTGACAGGAAGTCCTACCACAAAGTTCATGGTGATGTGCTCCCACTTCCATTCAGGAATCAGTAGAGGTTGTAATAATCCACTCGGTCTTTGATGCTCAGCTTTAACTCTCTGGCATATGAGACACTTGCTTACCCATTCTGCTATTTCTCTCTTCATGTTTGACCACCAAAAATGCTGACTCAAGTCCTTATACATCTTAGTACTCCCCGGATGCACAGTAAACTTTGAACTACGGGCTTCTGCTAAGATTTCATCTTTCAATACCTGTACCGCTGGAACCCACACTCTATCTTCATACCTCAATACTCTCTTTTTGTCCAGTCAAAATTTAATGTTCTTCCTCTGGGTTATCTCAGTCTTACATTTTTGACATGCTTCATCTTTCTCCAGCATCTCTTTGATTTTATCCATTAAGGTTAAGGCTGTCTCCATTACGAATAGCTTCTGGTTGGAGTTAGTTGGAGCTCTTACTTCAATCTCGAGTTTTTTAAACTCTTTTATCAGTGCCTCGTTGTTTGTGATGGTATTCAACCTTTCTTGATTCTTTCGGCTCAACGCATCTGCAACTACGTTGGCTTTACTAGGATGATATAGAATCTCACAATCAAAATCCTTGATTAATTCTAACCACCTTCTCTGCCTCATATTCAACTTCTTTTGTGTAAAAATATACTTCAGACTTTGGTGATCTGTGTATATCTCACACTTTCCCCCATACAAATAATGTCGTCATATCTTCAAAGAAAAAACTACTGTGGCTAACTCCAGATCGTGAGTAGGATACCTTTTCTCATAATCTTTAAGTTATCTCAAAGCATAGGCGATCACCTTCCCATGTTGCATTGACACACATCCTAAACCCCTGTGTGAAGCATCATTATAAATCACAAGACCCCCAGTATCATTTAGTAATGATAATACAGTTCCCTACTCAATAATTTCTTCAATTCCTGAAAACTCTCTTCACACTTGTCCGTCCAATTATACTTCATAATCTTTCGAGTTAAATTGGTTAGTGGGGTCGCTATTTTGGAAAAATCTTTTATAAAACGACGATAATACCCTGCCAAACTAAGATAACTACGAACTTCTGTTGGTGTTGTTGGTTGATACCAATTCATGATTGTTTCTATCTTTGTTGGATCCACTGCCACCCCATTCTTATTAATTACGTGTCCTAAGAACTGGACTTCCTCTAACCAGAACTCACACTTGGAAAATTTTGCGTAGAGTTTTTCCATCCTCAATATTTCTAATACTACTCTCAAGTGTTCCGCATGCTCCTCCCGTATCTTAGAGTATATTAAGATATCATCAATAAACACCACCATAAACTTATCCAAACATGATTTAAATACTCGATTCATTAAATCCATAAAAGCTGCTGGTGCGTTTGTTAACCCAAAGGACATCACAAGAAACTTATAATATCCGTATCGGGTCCTAAAGGCGGTCTAAGGTACATCTTCTTTTCTTACCTTCAGTTGATGATAATCCGATCGTAAGTCAATTTTTGAAAAATGCTCAACTCCTTTTAACTGATCGAATAAATCATCAATCCTTGGTAGCGGGTACTTATTCTTGATGGTTAACTTATTTAATTCCCGATAATCTATACACAATCTTAACGTCCCATCCTTCTTCTTTACAAACAACACAGGTGCTCCCTATGGTGAAACACTAGGCTGTATGTACTTCTTATCTAAGAGTTCTTGCAACTGAACTTGTAACTCCTTCAACTCTACTGGTGCCATTCTGTAAGGTGCTTTTGAAACTGGTGCTGTACCCGGTGTAAGGTCAATCATAAACTCAATCTCCCTGTCAGATGGAAGACCAGGTAGATCACTTGGAAACATGTCCAGAAACTTGTTTACTATAGGTATTTGATCTAGCTTTCCCCCTTATTTCCTTGTATCTACAA
Source organism: Panax stipuleanatus (assembly GCA_020205555.1). Taxonomy (NCBI): domain Eukaryota; kingdom Viridiplantae; phylum Streptophyta; class Magnoliopsida; order Apiales; family Araliaceae; genus Panax; species Panax stipuleanatus. The sequence continues at coordinate 60,265,862 of CM035121.1, read as the reverse complement.
CATAAGCTAAATACCCAGTACCACCCTTTCGAAGAAATCTCTTAGCCTGCATAACTGTTAAACACCGGACTTGCCTTGGTGAACAACTGCCCTTAAACATTACTTTATTTTCGAAGATGTCCTTAAACTTACTTGTTTTCGCTTACAATCAATTACTGCCTTATGCCTACCCAACCAGTCCATCCCTAAGATTACATCAAACTCCCTTAGTTGTATAGGTATAAGGTTCACCGGTAATGTATGTCCTTGAATTTCTACACTACAATTCTTATGTACCGTATGAACAGGGATTATTTCTTTGTTAGCAATTTCTACGTTGAAAGGTACATCTAGATTCTCACATGGCATTTTTAATCTTTTAACAAAATCCACATATGCAAACGAACAAGAAGCACCAGAATCGAATAACACATAAGCATTTACAATATCAATTGGTATAATACCTGTCACCACATCTTATGCTTCCACAGCGTCCCTCATTGTCATGTTGAAAGTTCATGCATTCGCACGATTCTGAGTAACTCATGCAGCCACTGCTCCTTGTTTATTGTTGAAATTCTGACCTCCTCCCATATTCACTTTCTTTGGTTTTGGACAAAATCTTGACACATGACCCTCTTCCCCACAGTTGAAACATTAGACATCCTTGCTCTTATCCTTCTTTCGTGGACACCATTTGGAATAATGCCCATCTTCTCCACAGGTATAACAATATGTCCCTTTAAAATAGCATTCCCCTTTGTGATTCTTTCCACATCTGACAGCGCTCAAACCTTTGATTGTTGTTGTTGTTGTATGAACTTGAATTTCCAAGAATCATTATTAATAAGAATTTAATGAATAAAATTCTTGGAGCATGAGATAGATTCGAATATGTATATATATCTATGATATGAGGTTTGTAGTATTGAATTACATAGGGTGTTATGAACTATGTAATACGCGATTCTTAGTGTCTAATAAATATATATCATTATTATATTTTTTTAGAGATGATTTAATAGAGGAGATTGATAATATTTATCTATCGTTATTAAATGATTTATAGAATTATTTATCATGGTAAGATGATAACATTAAATATTTTTGATAGTCACCATTTTTCTGGAGTATATGTACGTTGTTAGAGAGAGAAAGAAAATCAATATATCGTTAGATATGTATTGGTTAGACAATTATTAATTAATTAAATTCACGACAAGAAGTGTAGATTAAAAGAATGTATATATGTGTTATATATATATATATATATATATATATATATCTTGAGTTATGTGGATTGGTGGAAAGAGAAATAATTATTATATATTTCTAATAAAGATTATTAAAATAATTTCTTATATTATTTTAATAAAAAAGGGGAATGTTATTTTAAATAATAATAATAATAATACCTTGTATGTCTTTGACTGAGGTAATATGAATGAGGGTAAATATATCGAAACATATTCGCTATGTGTAATATACTAATAGGAAATAAACTTATGGTCTATTTTCTATATAAAAAGTGGTACATGTGTCGTACATGTAACTATTTTAACAATGCTTAGATATTATATTTAAATAATATTAGGATTAATGCCTCTATTAGAAATGATATAATAATATTTATTATATCATGTTTTGAAGGAATGATTAAACGGGGTTAATTAATATTATTATGAGAATTATTGCTATGTGCAAGTATATATGTTATGTGAGTTAGAGTCTATGCGAATTATTGCTAGGAGTAATTAAAGGGAGTCACTAATGGATTGTTAAATTAGTAGACCAACCTTAAGGTTTTATATCAGGGTATTAGTAGAAGCACTAATATTTAAATATTCAATTTACTTGAATATAGTGTAGAGGTTTAAACGTGATTGATTAATTAATATTTTGGATAATTAATCGATAACGTATGAATTTATTGTTGTGGAGAATGATAAAACATAAGCGTGTAAAAGATTAATTGTGATTACAAAGGATTGACGATTAGCGAGTAATTAATTGATAATATGTCAATTAACTATTATTGTGAATAAATAATATATTAATGAGCAAAGGATTAATAAATATAATGCGATTATATTTATTTAATTAATTGTTTATGCAAGCATGCGATATTTAAACCTATAGTATATAGTGGTTCCCTCTATATATTATATAAGTGCAATGTGACACATTAAGGTGGATGTATATTATATAGTAAGATTTATGGCATTATGTGAGTTACATAATATTTATTACTTATGTAACATGATGTATGTAGGAAGACTTTAATGTATATCCTATCACCTTATATTAATATCAATAAACAATTGTTAATTGATAATGTTTTCAATAAGTTATTATTAATTGAAATTATAACCGTTGTGATAATGAGTAATAATATATACAATTGAATTATATTTGATATTAATAAAATGTACATGGAGTATATGTATATACACTACTTGATACATTGTAGTTAGAAGTTTCAATTGTAATTCATTTATAACCTAAGTAGGTATATTATATGTTAAATTGTAAAAGCTAAATGTTGAGCATACATATTATATACAATTGAATTGCTAGTTGCTTTTGCTGAGTTTTATTGTTGTCCCATAATATGAGCTCAATTTCCTCTACACGTGAAGTCCCACATGGCTAGCTACCCTATAGCTCTTCTCAATTTCAGCAAATATAGATGTTGGTCCGATTTAGATGACACAATTAACGTGCAAGTATACTCGGCCAACAAGTAATAAAGAGTAAGTAAAGATCGTTTCCACGGAGAATTAACGGATAATAGGTCGCCAAAGCACTAGCTCATAATCATCTCAATCTTATTTAAATGGGCGAAAAGGAGAATGAATTATTAAAGCTAAGTTAAACTAGGCAAGAATTAAAACATACAATAACTAATCCTAGGGTAAATTCAGATACTGAAGACATGGGATTACAATTTCCCCCAACAGTTCGTTCGAATCTCTTAATTCTCTCACTTAGAATAATAAGCACCTAGAATTGACAACCGAGAAATCACGATTACATAATAGCCTCTTTCGATGGACAACTATGAATCTTCCTATTGCGGTATATAGGTATATGTCTATCCTACACACTATCAAGCAACTAATATCCAAAACAATTAACAAGACACTTGTTATGAGAAATTTCGTTAACTACTCTATCAATTACCAACTTTCGCATAGGAAGTCATTACGATTAGATTTTTAAATGGTTGCATACGGCATTTAGGTATATTTCTATCCTAAACACTAACAAATTATCAACTCTTTAAGGCAATGAATGAGACAGGCGTTACATATTCTAATAGATTACCCGCAAGAATCTCCAACTTTCGCATGATATCATAACTAGGTCTAAACCTATAATCCATTTGTCAAGTTCATACAGGCTCACAAGAATACAATCTAAAAGCACAAGTTATAATAACCAATTCATAATAATAGCAAAGAGAGAGCAATCAATACAAACTATGTGTTGGGTTCCATTGAAACCCCAAAATATAAATTAAGTCATAGATAACTTGAATATATTATCCATAAGTTAGATAAACATCATCCGAATACAATTTAATACAAGGAGAGTAAGAGCTAGAGAAAAGCAAATTATGTGTCTTCTCCAAGCTTAGATCTTCATGCTATTACTTGCTTCAATCTTCACACCCTAACAAAACCCTAGAAGACTAATTAAACCTAATCTACTCTTTAATCTACTCCTAATCTAACAAACAAGAAAGGAAAAGAGAAGGGACAGAAGAATTAGGGCTAGGGTTTTAGCTCCCAAAGGGGAGAGTATCGACCAAATGAGGGTCTCAGCCCTTATATCTCTGCCTTCTCCCGTTCAATAAATCAAAAAGTCAAAGTCTGGACGAAAATAGACTGGCGCAGCCGCGCGAGGAATAGGCTTGGATGGGGCGCGATTGCGCGGACAGGAAAGTTGGGCCTCTGGCTCTGGAGATTGGCGCGGGCGCGCGTGCCTGCTGCCTTGACCCGGCGCGGCCGTGGGGGCCTCTGATGCTGGTTTTTCTGCTGCTTTTTGCTGCACTTGGCTTTGCCACTCCCATGCTTGGCAAGTGAACTTCTTTTTAGCCTCTTTGCAACATCACATCCCCATTTCGCCGTTTGACTTCATGCTTTGCCCTATCATGCCATCATCTCTTCTAGCCTATTTTAGTGCGATGCCCCTTTTAGGCCATCTTAGGTTCTTTTACGCTCAATTTGCACCCGGAGAGTTCCTAAACATAAACGCTGCAAAACAAAGGAAAAATATATTAAACGCACAGGATTACTTGAGTTTAAGCAACATAATGAGCTGGTTACTATCTGAATAAGTGGTCATAAAACCACTTATCAAATACCCCCAAACTTAAACATTGCTTGCCCTCCAGCAACCAAAACAAAACTAAACAACAAATGCAATGCAGTATATATAATGTATGCAACTTACGCTATCATGAATGCAAATCCAAGTTCTAGTCAGTATTGAACTGTCAAAACAATGCCTCAGAAAACCACAAGATGATCAAATAGATAAGCTACCCAAGACAAGACCATAAGGCATATTCTGCAAATCCAAAACTGTCAGCACTGATGTGTTGTGTATTGTGTGCTTGGCAACCATTAGACATGAATTCAGATAAATAACTCACGTACTATGCTTCTTAGGGTAAAAACAAGCTTTAACTTAAGAAAAATAGTAAATCATATAAGTTCTAACTAAGACCATGTATTACTAGAGTTAAGAGTCAACAGGGGGTTTTCATTAAGATTTTATTACTCACGTGGGCGTATTCGCACTTTCCCGTGTACATAGTCGACTATGCAATGCCTAGTTCTCTTAGGCTTTTCAATGATATCCATGTAGCGAGCTTTTGACCAACAACTCCCAGACCAGACGGCCTTAGGGCGCTGGGTGTAGAGACACCCCTAGGGCTTACTTGCTCAAATATCAAAGGTCACAGAACTCGACGTAGCCGAAGTGTTTATTCTATTTTTTTTTCTTTTTCATAATCTTTTTCTGCAAGGGAGTACGTCTTACGCTCCATCTCCCCGCATAAATCATGCATGTCCACTGTTTCCCCCAAACTTAAGCTTTTAACAGTCTTAGTTATTATTATATGCGAACTGAAACTCTTTTATTAAAATATAGTTTTTCCACCAGAAGACAAGTATGTAAACATTTAAACTTAGCATATCATGGTGTTTACTCTATCGTGCTTACTGGTTACACAGTATTTGACAGGTAAGGATTTGCACATATGACCATGAAATCAGGCTTAAGTCTCAAATTAGTTCAACAATCAAGTGATTTCAGTTTCTTCACAGGCAACATACATAACTAACCAACTGAAAACAGGATTCATGCAGTATGCTCTAACATAGAATGCAAAACAGAATGCAAAAAAATTTAAAAATTTAACAAATTTTAACAAAATACAATCCACATGCACTAAATGAACTGACACAACATGAAATGAACTAACTACATGCAAAACCAAAACCAATACCTCCAAACTTAAAATGCTCAATGTCCTCATTGAAGGTAAAGGTAAAAAGAAAGAACTCCCCTATTCGGCTTCTGATGCTGCATGAAATGAAGTGGCGCTCAGCAGTCTCCCCCGCGCTCAGAATCGCTGCCCATGGATGTAGACTCCCTCCTACTTCTCTTGGATACCATTTGAGGATGCAATCCAATAAGGTACTCAAAGAACCCAACCAATTCAAAAATCTTGTAATTCCCTCGAACCCCCACTCACTGTCTCAATTGATCAGGTTGAGAGGATGGGAGTGATGGGTGGATTGGTTGAAGGAACAGGAGGGTTTGGGACTAAAGAGACTGAGGCTTAGCTGCATGAGGCTGGCTTTGAGCTTTACATTCTTTCTAACAACATTGACCTAAGAGAAATCAAAACATCTTTATTAAGCCCTCTTAACTATCAAAAGTATATAAAATCTATTTACATCAAGAGAATGAACATGAAAAGATATATGCATTTATATTCCCAAAAATTCTCTAAAGGCATATATGCAATGCAAGTGCATCAAAAGTATGCTATAAGCTTCCTGGTCCCAAAAAGATACGCATTCATGCCTAAGTTCAAAAATGTAGGCAATGAACTCCTAATTCCTACAGTATGCAAAAATTTAAACTAAATATTAACTAATAAAAATTAAATGAGGGGGAGGGAAATGTGATAGAAAGCATGCAAATGGAGAATTAAACAAAGAGATAGAGAGAGGGATGATGGGAAGTAGGTAATTGAGAATTAAACAAAGAGAGAGAGAAATGATGGGGTGCTTCCCATCTAGCGCTTGATTTATAGTCCTCTAGCTCGACTGTGTCTGCCCACTGCTACCCAACTCCCCGACTATACTGGAGAACCCCTCCATCCATCAGAATAGCTGTGCGACTTTGGCAGCTTCCCAGTAGAAGCAGATGCAGATTTAAACTACTTAGCATTGGATAAGTAAAAGAATTCCCCGTCCTGAAGGTTGGGGAGCTAGGCAAGGGTTCCGTTGTGTAGGTGAAATGATCGAGGCATGGAGCTATAGACCACACAATGGATTCTTCTTCTCTTCTCTTCTCTTCTGACCACCATGGTTTGAAGCTCACAGACTCTCTCATGTCATCGAGATCCGTATCTATAATGTGGCTACCAAGGGGGCAAGGGTGTGCAAACTTGACTGGCTTGTTCCACTCAAGCGGATGAGGCCCTTGGGGGATTGTCACTATTGGTTCACATTCATACTCCACAGCCCCAATTTGCTCCTCGATATCCATTGCCTTTCGCTAGTCCAGTTCCAAGTGCACTTCAGGCTCTTCATCCGTTTCTGCACCCATGTCATAGCACCAAGTAGTCTGGGGATCATAACTTACGGCTTCAGTCATTGGAGGCACAAAATCTTGCACTGTTGTCCCTTGTTCACATACCTCCTCCTTCCTTAATGCCGTGCTAATCTGCTCCACCCAAATCTGAAGATCCTCAATTGATTGCTCTTGCTCAATCAAGGTCTCCTCTATCGATGCTATGGAATTCCCCCATATAATTTCCAATCCTTCCTTTTCTGTTTCAGCCACGGGCTCCCTGTATTGAGGCTCACTGGTAGAAGCATAGTTAATTGGGGCCATCTGATATTGAAAATTTTGGTTTGATGGTTCCTGGCTCCCAAACAACTCCTCTTGGTTTTCTGAGCTTGCATACATGAAGTCTATTGTTGACTGTTCTCCTTGTAAACATGGGGATTGATAAGTGGGTTCGGGTGCATAATTTGGACTTGGCTTGCATTGTTCTTGATAGCTCACAGTATGGGTCTGCCCTTGCTCATCCTCTATCATCAAGGCCCTACTAATTTGCTCTGCCCAGTTCTGGATATTCTTGACTGACTTCTGTTGGTCAATAAAGATGTCCTTTAGTGATATGTCACCTCCTTCCTCCAAGCTTGCATTTTCTTTGTCACCCTCAAAATTGTGTTGAGGCTCATAAATGGGAGTCTGGAATGTGCATTCTGGGGCGTAAACGGGATTTGGATCCCAATATTGGTCTTGATAATAATCTGATGAAGGCTCTGGATGATACCCCCAATCTTGCTGATAATTGGGATAAGGCTCATTGTAGGAGTACTCACCCCCATACTGCTCCTGCCCATAACTGATAGGCTCCTGATGGCTCGTATAGCTTCCAGCACCATAGTCATAGGTCACTGCCGTCTCTCGATTCTGCTGAGCTGAGACAGTATCCAGCTTCCTCGAGAGAACCTCTAGCTGTGCTGAAAGTGTTGCAATTGGGTTGACGCCATCAGTGTATGCTTCCCTTGGTTGCTCTTTCCTTGTACCATTCCATGGATAGAAATTTAAGTCCATTGTACTTGAGAAAAGAATTAAACAAAAATAAAAATAAAATGTTTAAAGTAAGACTAATTTGTTTTAAACAGATGTTGGCAAACAGTTATCCAAATAATTCCCCGACAACGGCGCCAAAAACTTGTTGGTCAGATTTAGATCACACAATTAACGCGCAAGTATACGCGGCCAGCAAGTAATAAAGAGTAAGTAAAGATCGTTCCCATGGAGAATTAACGGATAATAGGTCGCCAAAGGAGAATGAATTATTAAAGCAAAGTTAAACTAGGAAAGAATTAAAACATACAAAAACTAATCCTAGGGTAAATTCAGATACTGAAGACATGGGATTACAATTTCCCCCAACACTTCGTTTGAATCTCTTAACTCTCTCACTTAGAATAATAAGCACCTAGAATTGACAACCGAGAAATCACGATTTATATAATAGCCTCTTTCGATGGACAACTATGAATCTTCCTAATGCGGCATGTAGGTATATGTCTATCCTACATACTATCAAGCAACTAATATCCAAAACAATTAACAAGACACATGTCATGGGAAATCTCGTTAACTACTCTATCAATTACCAACTTTCGCATTGGAAGTCATTACGATTAGATTCTCAAATGGTTGCATACGATATTTAGGTATATTTCTATCCTAAACACTAACAAATTATCAACTCTTTAGGACAATGAATGAGACACATGTCACATAATCTCATAGATTACCCGCAAGAAGTCTCTAACTTTCACATGATATCATAACTAGGTCTAAACCTATAATCCATTTATGAAGTTCATACAGGTTCACAAGAATACAATCTAAAAGCACAAGTTATGATAACCAATTCATAATAATAGCAAAGAGAGAGCAATCAATACAAACTGTGTGTTGGGTTCCATTGAAATCCCAAAATATAAAATAAGTCATAGATAACTTGAATATATTATCCACAAGTTAGATAAACATCATCCGAATACAATTTAATACAAGGAGAGTAAGAGATAGAGAAATGCAAATCTTGTGTCTTCTCCAAGCTTGGATCTTCATGTTATTACTTGCTTCAATCTTCACACCCTAACAAAACCCTAGAAGACTAATTAAACCTAATCTACTCTTTAATCTACTCCTAATCTAACAAACAAGAAAGGAAAAGAGAAGGGACAGAAGAATTAGGGCTAGGGTTTTAGCTCCCAAAGGGGAGAGTATCGACCAAATGAGGGTCTCAGCCCTTATATCTCTGCCTTCTCCCGTTCAATAAATCAAAAAGTCAAAGTCTAGCCGAAAATAGACTGGCGCAGCCGCGCGAGGAATAGGCTTGGATGGGGCGCGATCGCGTGGACAGGAAAGTTGGGCCTCTAGCTCTGGAGATTGGCGCGGGCGCGCGTGCTTGCTGCCTTGACCCAGGCGCGGCCGCGGGGGCCTCTGATGCTGGTTTTTCTGCTGCTTTTTGCTGCACTTGGCTTTTCCACTCCCATGCTTGGCAAGTGAACTTCTTTTTAGCCTCTTTGCAACATCACATCCCCATTTCGCCGTTTGACTTCATGCTTTGCACTATCATGCCATCATCTCTTCTAGCCTATTTTAGTGCGATGCCCCTTTTAGGCCATCTTAGGTTCTTTTACGCTCAATTTGCACCCGGAGAGTTCCTAAACATAAACGCTGCAAAACAAAGGAAGAACATATTAAACGTACAGGATTACTTGAGTTTAAGCAACATAATAAGCTGGTTACTATCTGAATAAGTGGTCATAAAACCACTTATCAATAGATAATGATTATAGGGGGTGGAGTGGGTATTATGATGGATTTCAACTACTCCCAATTATCTTTCATACAATTTCTATTTCCATTGTTTTGATTTGGTGAGCAAAGTCAAGGACCGTATATTCATTTGCCTATATAATGAATTCTCTTCCTTCTCTATTGCAATTGCTGAGATTTCACTAAGTGTAGAATTGGTAGTAAGTTGTTGTGAGAGATATCAGTGAGGGAGAGTACTATAGCAGCATTATAGAAATTATTTAGCAGCAAGTTCATTTCAACAGAGGTATAACATTCACCTTCTTGTTCTTCAGTTTCTGATAAATTTCTAATTCCTTAATTCTTGAATTAAGCATGGTTTGATTGATAACTTGATTGGAATATGCTTATTAGTTGCTATAATAGTTTACTATCAAGTTAGAACTGATATATGGTATTTTGAAATTATTTTTGTTAAGAATTTTTGAGTTGGCCTAAGGTTCCTGCCGAACCAGAGCAGTTACTGTCTCTGGCCGCACGCCTGCGTAGCTGTACCAGTATTATACTGGCCAGCGGCGCAGCTGCGCCAGGGACCAGTTTCTGAATTTGGTTTCCTGTTAAGCTGTTGTTAAGTACTAACATATGATATCACCTTGAGCAAGCATGAGGACTGATATTAACTCATGGTATATGATACTACATGTATGTTCATGGCCATGATGGTATGTGTTATGGGATGAATGGATTTAAAGTTTACAAATGGACTTAGACTTGTTAAAATAAACTTTGACATATACACATTATGTGTATTCTGATTTTGTGAACCCAATAGTATGGTTTATATTGACATGAAATACATGTTTAAAGTGTTAATCACACACTATGATACATTATTGATGAAGAGCTTCATACTTTATAAATGAACTTAGAATTTGTTAAAGTGAACTTGTCATGAACAAATCATATATGTGTTCTGATATTTGTAGCTTGTGTAAATGACTTAGACATGCATGAAATCAGGTTTAACATGTATAAATGTGTACGTTGACATAGAATGAGCATTCTTGATTTCGTTAGTCTGCGAATTTCTAAAGAAAGTTATAAGTTTTTAAAATGAGCCTTGACACATACTATTGATGCTTATGTTCTGACTTTTTGAGCATCATTTCATGGTCTAGATAGGCATGAAATGTAAATTTAAAAGTGTTGAGTTTACCCTAGCATTTATGGTTTAAGTCGTAATGGTTTCAAAAGTAAGATTCGGACTTTTTGCAAACTAAGTTGTGTGATCATAGTGTATTAGTGTTCTAATATGTTTGAGCATGCATGCTAGAGCTTTTAAATGTCATGTATGTGCACACACCTTACTAGACACTATGAAAGTTAGTTAAGCATGAATTAGACATGTTCTAAAGCAATTATCGATGCTAGTTGTGCGTATATGATAAAGGTAATTATGAGCATGCGTATTTACGTTATTATGACATCTCACATGTATACATGAGGAACATAGTAGCATGCTTACATTATTATTTCTGAGTTATAAAACAGAATCTTAATAATGCATTAAGTGTTGATTTGTACAATGGTTATATAAAACTCAAAAATTATAATTCCGTTAAGGTTTGAGAAACGTATGAATAATAAGGATCACATAAGTTCTAAATATATGTCAAATACATTTAGTTAAGTGTGTGATACATGTATATGAAGGGTGATAGTTAGTACGTATGGTTAAAGTATACCTATAAGTGCATGGTTATTCTAAGAATACGATGAGACAGAAAAACGAAGGTTCTAAGAACCAAGTTAGACAACAATGTAATCAATTGTTATTATATTGAGAATGTATGGATACGTATAACTGATATGTATGAATCCATAATTGAATGATTGTGTAGGAATACACGAAGCACAAATATCTTTAAGCAGTTAAGTCGTAGTTGTTAAACTACGCATCAGGCAAGTCTTTCAGTTCTTATTTGATACATGAATTCAATAACTGTTAATTGAATTGTATTATGCCATGAGAATGTTAACTTATATATGAACTGTATATGAGATATTTATGAGATTGAAAGTTGATCTTTGACGATATACTTGTTATGTGAGAAATAACATGTGTAGTAGATATTAATTGATTATGAATGCATGACCTGAGTATGAAATCATATGCTATGTGATGCATGAAAACTATTAGAATTGCTGAGCTGTCGAGCTCACTCTTGCAAATAACCACTTTTGTAGGTTAAGGACTCATGATAAAAGTTACGTGCTACGTGATAGAGTTCGAAGATTTCAGTTTATTTAAATATATGTTCTTGAACCATACTTAGGTTCTAGAAAATGTATTCGATAGTAGATTACAATGTTTTATACATGTTGAAATTGTAAGTTGTGTTATGAAAACACATAGGGATTTCGAAATGCGATGTATACGTTTATACGGTAATTCGAACATAGTGAATCATATTTTATAATTGATTCAAGGTTTTGTAATTGATTCAAAATTTTGAATTCAATGAAAGATGTTATTCAAAGGATATAGAAAAGTTTAAGTTATTCTGCATTTTTGTAACATCAGTTATGATGTATAGATAGGGATGGTATATGTCCGAGTTTGGAAAACTTATAAAGGTTTAGAGTCATCATACAAGATCTTGGATATGAAGAGAAATTATATTTCTATTTTATAATAAGTGAAATTTATTCCTTAAGTTTTGAATAAAAGAGGTAATAGTTTCGCGATAGATGTATCGTGGCGGACCGGATCCGAGGTAATCGAGAGACCCGGATTTGGGGTCGTCACAGTTGTTACCTCCTTTGTTGGCATTGTTGTTAGGGTTATACCTTCCTTTTCCAGGGTTGTTTGGAAAAGTTACCTCCCACCTTCTCTTGTTGTTGTTGCTGTTGCTCCCACTCGTGTTTCCTTTTCCAGTAATCACCCTCTTTTCCTTATTAAATTACAATAAAGCTTCTCCTTCCTTCTCTGTTATAATGGCCTTCTCCAGGATCTCCGCAAATGTCTTCACCTGAAATGCCGATACTCTACTTCTAATTTGAGTTTTCAGTCCCCCTTCAAACCTCCTTGTCTTTATCGCCTCAGTATCTACCTGATGTGATGCAAACCTAGCCAACTCGTTGAATTTGGCTGCATATTGCGTTACTGTCATCTCACCTTCTTTCAACTCCAGGAATTGAACTTCCATACGATCTTGCATTGAAGTTGTAAAGTAATTGGCAAAGAAAAACTCCTTGAATTTTTCCCAATTAGTAGCATCCCTCTCCAGCTCTCCCCTTGTTTGCTTTCCACCAGTGGTTAGCTTCATCCTTCAAAAAGAAAGTAGCAAAATATAATTTTTGATCATCATTCACCTTTGTTACTTTAAACATCTTTTTCATCTCAGTAACCCAAGTCTGAGCTTGTGACGCCCCCAAATTCGGGACCGCCACTTGGTCACTCGAATTCGGTTCGTCACGTGCTCATAGTAATACAATAATAACTAAAATCACACATTCACAGCGGAAGATCTAATTTAGAATAATATACAATGATTTATTATAATTATTCCCCCAAGTCTCGCAACCTACAGTACTTAATAGATTACATAATGATATCGAATAAAGACTTATTACATAATCCTACTTAAGCTTAAACATAGTCTGAAGACAGTCTTAATACAACATAACAATTTGAAACATAAAGGAACAAGCTAGTCGGTAGCCTTGCCCTTGCCCTTGTCTTTCCCAGAGAGACTTCCCTGTTCCGCCTTAACTGAAAGGTTTTAAAATAAGCAAGAATGAGCACAAATTGCCCACTAAATAATATACAACAAGGATGATGAGTATTATATCACGAGTTTGAAATATCGAAGTATAATCTCTAAGATAGTTTAGAGTTTTAGAATAATATCAGGAACAACAAATATCAACAATTCTCGAATCACATCTTTGGAATATGGAATGATAATGCAATATAGATCAACAGATATATATGAATTTAAAGGCTATCAACATATCCAACTGGATAAAACAGTTTATACTGAGCAGTCACTAAAGACTATTGAACATCTACTAGAATTACCAATATTAAACTGATAACCCAAAAGAAACAAGTATAATAGATGATCAATCTACAATACTCTATGTTATGCATAACCACAGTAATATTCACGCGTGTGTTGGGGCTTCCAACAATAAACACTCCCCTTGCCATAAGGGTTGTTCAACTCAGTTTTCAAGATTTTCGCACCAATAAAAAGGTTTGGACAGTTTTATAAACTATGCATATAGTCTAGCCAAATCAAGTGGCATAGACACTTTCACAATATTCAAGAACAATAAGAAGTTCAATATGAATAATAGCTTTCACAAGAGTTTAAACATACTAGCTCGAATGAACGAGTAAGACAACTTGCATTAAAAGAGATAAAGTTTAGATTCTCATTTATACTTGCACTATAAATGAGTGTAAGTCAGGAAACTTGCACAATAAAAGTAGGGTTCAGATACTTGCACTATAAATGAGTGTAAGTCAGGAAACTTGCATAATCATAGATTTTCTTGCATAAAGTAAATGCGTCGGTTAGGATACGTGCCTTAAGCGTAGTTTATCCACATAAAGCTTAATATTGCTTTAAAGAATTATATTGTCCTATTAACGTATATATATACACACACATTAGTTATACACATTGGATTCATATACTTGGACTGTAAATTGAGCACATACATCGAGTTCTATCTTAGCTACACAATCAAATCGTATAACTATATATTAACAAACCACATAGTTTAATAATCAACTATAGTCCTTACTTGTAATTGTCTTAGAAAATCATACTTGAATAGTTTACGTCATATCCGACTATATGAGTGTTCATATAGATCATGCGTAGCGACATAAAGAATACTAGCATGCAACCCTATAAGTTCATAATACTACCATGCAACGTGTTTGAAACTTAGTTTGCAAACATATCCGAGTTAGTCTTTAACAGTCATTTTAAACCAAGCCAAAGCAATCTAGTTCATATAGGCAATTTCAAATCATATCTCACACCTAGTTAAGTTACGAGCATATGCTAGCAAGTTCGGACTTAAATAACACATGCTTCGTCAAGGGTTGTTGTCAAATCATGAGTTCTCTTTTTATGTTAAGTAAATTATGGAAACATGTATTGCACAAGAGGGACTCCATAAATCATGTTACATTTACTTAGTATGAATTATAATTTCACTACTCTCGGACTAGACAAACAGATAGTCATTTCTGGGCCTGTTTGCACAGCGGCGTGGCAACAACAGCAGCAAGCTGGCTCTGCGGCGCTGGAGGCGCTGGGGCGCGAATACAATACCTGGGATCGGCGCTGTGGCATGGGGACGTTGGGACTGAGGCACTGTGGCACTGCAGCTCGTAGATAACGCTGCGCATCGGCGCTGCGGAGCCGCGATGCAGACTCTGTTCCTGCAGTTCACGTTGCAGCTAAAACCGACCCAAAACTTCCCATATGCAATTAGACTAACCTCTTTAACTTACTAACACATATATATGCTTATATAATAGTCAATCGCCATTTATCGATTCCCAAATTTATGAACTCCAACTAATTTCAAGAATTTGATATTTTTACAGAAATTACAGAGGAAAATGGAAATGAAAGATAAGAAAGCTATATAGTATTTCCATCATGTATGTATGTTCATATAACAACAATATAAGGGTTCTACAACCAAAACACAATCTAATTTGGTATAATCAAGAAATGAGATTTTTACAGAAAATGAAAATGAAACAAGAAGAGGGATTATACATCTGTAATACGAATTAAGAACTTGCTGCTGAGGAATTCTCTACTCTTGGAGTACTTATCACTGATATATATGCTCTCATCCAACTCTTTAACAAAATTCTCAGCAAATGAATTTGTGAAGGGAGGTCTCAATTTATAGAATTTCCTATACACAGACAATGTCAATGTTCTCCAAATTAAACCAACGTATGCAAGGATTGTATGAAGGTTATGGAGTGGTAGGTAATTAGTTGTTGAAGGAAATCATGAAGCTCACATCCCTGTTCATCATTGCTGTGATTTTACTGAGTTTGAGGAGTAGAGAGTAGGCTTAGGCTCATGGCTATGCACGTAAAGGAGAAATGGGTCTCTTATAAGCAAAATACATCTCAGCATTCTAGCAAACACAATGTTATGTTATGCACTTAGGTTAACACATATATATACCTACTATATATTTAGATTATAATTAAAATTACAATGTAATCCCAATAATACTACCATGTAATTCATACAATGTAGTAAATGTAATTTACACACATATAATCCATGTACATTTGTTTTACCGGATATAATTCAAATCAAATATTACCACACTATATTTTCTCATTCATTATTAAATTCTATTAATTCAATAATTATTTACAATATATATCTACACATGATGTATTCATAACACATAGCTTCAATATGTACAATTATATAATATAGTTTAAATATACTTGCATGGTCACACTTAAATGTTTCTCTACACTATATAATATAGTTGTATTCCATATATCTTATATTATCAATTATTGCATACTTGCACATAACAATCAACAATCAATACAACCTTACTTATTTGTTTTATTATTCATAATGTCAAATAAATAATTTATTCATTTTATCCATTAATTAACAATAATATTACTTAATCCATTTCTCGTAATTATTAATAACACTTAATTAATAATCATAGGATTAATTATCATATGAATATAGATCTTATTATATTTATGAACATGTTGCTTATTATTATTATATTATTTGCAATAATAATAATCCCCACATCATCAATTAATTATCATAATATTCTATAGGAATTAATTAATATTCTATGATAATAATTAACAATAATTAATAATTAATTAATTGTTCACTTAATAAGTCCTTCGTCAATTAATATCATCACTAATATTTCTCATCACTATGTCACACAAGGCTTTCACGAGTTTATTATAAACTCCACATTTTCCTCAATTATTATAATGATTCAATTTAACATAATTGAGTTAACTCATCTTTTAACACAAAAATTATTTATATACGAATAAATATTCATTTCTATTAATATATTTATTTAATAATATTAGGAAAATCTTGGGTATTACATCCTCCCCCCCCCCCCCCTTATAAAAATTCCATCCCGGAATTGCTACAATGTTACACAAATAGATGGGGATAGTCCCTCATCATCTTATCTTCTAACTCCCACGTTATCTCCTCAACATTGTGGTTACGCCAAAATACTTTTACAGAAGGTATAATTTTATTTTTTAAGATTTACTCTTTCCTATCTAATATTTGGACAGGAATTTCTTCATACGCCAAGTTCTTCTCCACTTGAATGGGCTCATAAGAAATCACGTGCTTGTAGTCGGCCTTGTATGGTCGTAACATGAAAATGTGAAACATGTTGTGAATGTGCTCCAACTCGGGTGGTAACGCAACTTTGTATGCCACTTCGCCCACTCGCTTCAATATCTCGAACGGTCCTATGAATCTTGGACTCAACTTTCATTTCTTGCCGAAACGGATCTTTCCTTTCCATGGGGACATTTTCAAGAATACAAAACTACCAATTTTAAAGTCTCGGTCCTGTGGATGCAAATTTGCATACATTTTCTGACGATCTTGAGCTGCTACTAGTCTGGCTCTTATCACCGTCACCATGTCGGCGGTTTGTTGAAGTTACTCTGGTCTGAGTTTTTATTGCTCTCCGACTTCATCCCAACATAGTGGCGTTCTACACTTTCTTCTATAAAGAGCTTCGTACGGTGGCATGCCGATACTCGCATGGTAACTATTATTATACGCAAATTCAACTAAGGGTAGGTGGTCATCCCAATTTCTCTTGAAATCCATCACGCAAGTTCTAAGCATGTCCTCTAGCGTTTGTATAGTTTGCTCACTTTATCCGTCTGTCTGAGGATGATAAGCAATACTCAACCTCAACTGTGTGTTCCCATTTTCTCTTGCAAACTCTTCTAAAAATTTAACGTGAAGCGCGGATCTCGATCAGAGACAATTGACACCGGCACTCCATGTCGTGAAACAATCTCTTTTACGTATATGCTTGCTAACTGATTCAAACTGTAGCGAATCTTGATTGGTAGAAAATGTGCGGTCTTCGTAAGTCGATCCACAATAACCCAAATGACATCATAACCTTTCTGCGTAACTGGAAGTCCTACCACGAAGTCCATCGTAATATGCTCCCATTTCCACTCTGGTATTTCTAACGGTTGTAGTAAACCACTCGGCCGTTGATGCTCTGCTTTAACGCATTGGCAAGTCAAACATCAACTGACGCACTTTGCAACCTCCCGTTTCAAATTGGGCCACCAAAAATGTTGCCTCAAATCTCGGTACATCTTCGTGCCTCCCGGGTGAACGGAATACGTCTTATTGTGTGCGTCGTGCAAAATCTCTTCCCTTAGCTCAGTTACCGTTGGTACCCATACTCTTTCTTCAAATCTCAAAATACCGTCTTTATCTATTCGAAATTTCTCTTCCTCATTTTTTGTGATCCTTTTTCTGATCTTCTCACATTCTTCATCTTTCTCTTGTGCTTCCTTTACCCTATCCAACAATGTCGGATGAGCTTTCATTACAAACAACTTCTCTTCAGACTTTCCTGGTCCTTTCACTTCTATCTCCAATTTCTCCATCTCTCTTATCAACTCTTCTTAAGTTGTCAAATGAAATAATTTTTCCCTTCCTTTCCTGCTTAGAGCGTCGACAATCACGTTTGCCTTCCCTGGGTGATAAAGAATATCGCAATCATAGTCCTTGATTAATTTTAACCACCTTCTCTGTCGCATGTTCAACTCCTTCTGTGTGAAGATATATTTTAGACTCTTGTGGTCCGTGTATATCTCACATTTATCCCCATACAAATAATGCCTCCATATCTTCAACGTAAAAACTACTGCCGCTAACTCTATGTCCTACGTAGGGTATCATTTTTCATAATCCTTCAATTATCGTGACGCATACGCAATGACCTTGCTGTGTTGCATGAGCACACAGCCAAGCCCCTTGTGCGATGCATCCCTATACACGACAAAATTTCCCGCATCATCTAGTAGTGATAACACAGGTGCTTCACTCAATCTCCTTTTCAGTTCTTGAAAACTTACTTCGCATTTGTCGGTCCATACAAATTTCACCGTCTTTCTAGTCAAATTGGTCAATGGGGTTGCTATCTTAGAAAAATCTTGGATGAATCTTTTATAGTACCCAGCTAACCCTAAAAAACTTCTCATCTCCGTCGGTGTTCTCGGTTGTTCCCAATTACTTACTGCTTCTACCTTCGTAGGGTCTATAGAGATTCCATTCTTATCCACCAAGTGGCCTAAGAATTGAACCTTCTCTATCCAAAATTCGCACTTTGAAAATTTTTCATACATCTTCTCCTTCCTTAGTGCCTCCAAAATAATCTTCAGATGTTCGGCGTGTTCTTCCTCTGTCTTCGAGTAGATCAAAATGTCGTCGATAAAAACCACTACAAATTTATCCAAGTATAGCTTGAAAACTTGGTTCATCAAGTCCATAAATGCTGCCGGAGCATTAGTCAAACCAAATGACATTACCAAAAACTCGTAATGTCCATAACGAGTTCGAAACGCAGTCTTTGGTATGTCCTCATCCCATACCTTCAGTTGGTGATATCCTGTCCGTAGGTCGATCTTTGAGAAACATTTTGCTCCCTTCAGTTGATCAAATAAGTCATCTATCCTCGGTAGCGGATATCGGTTCTTGATCGTTACTCTGTTCAATTCTCGATAATCGATACAGAGCCTCATCGATCCGTCCTTTTTCTTAACGAATAACACTGGTGCTCCTCAAGGAGACACACTCAGTCGAATGTAACCCTTATCCAATAACTCTTGCAGTTGTATCATCAATTCCTTCATCTCTACTGGCGCCATATGATATGGAGCTTTCAAAATCGGTGCCAGTTCCCGGTGCTAAATCTATTACGAATTCAATTTCTCTGTCTGGCGGAAGACCAGGCAAATCGTCCAAAACACATCTTGAAATTCATTCACTATGGATATATCCTTAATTTCTACTCCCTTTTTCCGAGTATCAACGATGTAAGCAAAATAACCTACACATCCTTTTCTTAACAATTTCTTGGCCTACATCATCGTAACGCAACACGATTGCTTAAGTGATGAGCTACCATAAAACACTACCTTAGACTTACTCGGAGTCTGAAGGTTCACACATTTATTCTGACAGTTAATTATTACAGCATGGTTATACAACCAATCCATTCCAAGTATTACGTCAAACTCTCCCAATTTAATAGGAATCAAGTCTACTTTTAGTTCATGTTCTCTAATGTTTGCCTATAATTTCGATAGATGTATTCTACAGGGATCACTTCCTTATTCGTAACTTCTATATTCAAGGGATTTTCTAATCTTTCTCGGGGTGAATTAAGTTTACTAGCAAATTCTTCAGATACAAAAGAACAGGTGGCACCCGAATCAAATAATACGTAAGCATTTATATTATTGATTGGGATTATACCTGACACTACGTCCTTTGCAGCTACGACATCTTGGACTGTCATGTTAAATGTTCGGGCGGTCGATTGGTTGGGTTGTGCGGGTCCTCCAATCGTCAACTTGCTACCTCCACTCTGACCTCCGCTAGTTCCACCAATTCCTTTCTTTGGGCAGTCCTTTATCTGGTGTTCCGTTGATCCACAAGCGAAACATCCCCTAATCTTCTTTGGCTTCGGGTAGTTGGGCGAGATGTGGCCCTCCTGACCGCAGTTATAACACGTGCTTTTCCCCTTCCAGCATTCTCCCTGATGGCTTCTTCCACATTTGTTACAATTCTCACTCCTTTTCTTAAAGCTTCCTTGGTGACTCCCACCTTGGTTATTATTTCGGTTGTTGTTGTTGTTGTCCCATTTTCTCTTCCCGGAGTTACCTCCTCCGCCACTACTTCCTCCACTATTTTCACTACAAGTGTTCTTTCCTTTCCTCTCTTTGTTATACAAGCTCAAAGCTTCACTTCCTCCCTCGGCGATAATAGCCTTCTCCAGCAGTGTTGCAAAAGAATCGATCTGAAGAACTGACACCTTATTGAATAGCCAAGGCTTCAGTCCTTGTTCGAATCGTCTAGCCTTCCTTTCCTCATCACCAACTTGGTGCTACGCAAATCGCGCTAGTTCGTTGAACTTAGCCGCGTATTGTGCCACCGTCATTTCACCTTGTTTTAACTCTAGGAATTTTACCTCCATTCTATTTTTCATGATCTTCGGGAAGTAGTTCTCCAAGAACAGCGCCTTGAATTTTTCCTATACTATTATCCTCTCTCCGGCTCTCTGCTGATTTGCTTCCCACCAGTAGTTCGCTTCTCCCCTCATCATGTACGTATCAAACACCGTCTTCTGATCTTCGCCTACGCGAGCTATAGTGAAAGATTTTTTGATCTCCTTAATCCACGTTTATTCGACGATTGGGTTGGTAGTTCCCTCGAACTCCAGGGGTCCTACACTCTTAAAGTCTTTAAAGGTTGTTACTGTCACAGCCTGAGGGTTCGGGCAAACAGGTTCATTGTTCCTCCCCCTAAGAGCCTCTCTTAACAGATCAACTAGCCTCTGGATGGGATCTACTTGCTCCCTCTCGTTATTAACTGATTCTTCGGGTGCAGTCAGTCTACGTCTGGGCGGCATTATCTATATCACAAATTTTTATTTTATTATTATTCAAGTATATTACTTAAGTATTTCTTTTCATACTAAAAGAATAAATTTATAACACATTTCTGAAATAAACTTCATTTATATTCATATGCCATTTCATTTCATTCCATGATTATCCTAGCATACTGCTATAAATGTCATCACATATATCCCCTAATATAACAAAAGACGGGGAATATACCAACCTACTACCACACTACCCCTCTAACAAAAGCTAACTTGGGGTTTACATCACTATTCCACATCTTACACAAAAGATTGGGATTACAACATAGTATATATAATACATAAAGAGAATACTACTAGACAACTACTAATCCGTCTAAGGAAATCTCGTCACATCATCCCGCGCTCCACAGCGCTCTTGTACTCTAACTGTGCTATATAAGCTACCAACTCTCGACTCATAGTGTGTAGAGTCTGTCCCTGTTCTGCCGGGTATGTTGGGTTTGTACGAAATCGTGACGCAATCAAATTGCAAAAATTAGCGGAAGCATGGTATATCAGAGTTTAAAAAAATTTCTACAAAACCATTACCCGGATCATCCTTTATGCAAATTATTAATTTAAAACGATAAATAAGAAGTTATGGAATCATACCCTTGTAGAACGAAGCTTCCACAGGTACTAGTTCAACTCCTTGTTCTTCGTGATCTCTTTGAATTTCTGGGTTAGATTCCTTCCTTTGATCAACGTTAGCCACCCAAGTGTTTGGCCTCTAGAGGTGATCCACCAAGGAAGATGAATTATCAAGAAGGAGGGTGTTTGGCTTAACCTTAGTTTTCTATCCTCTATAGAAAAGGAGTACTCTCCAACAATTGGAATTGCATCATCTAATATCTATTATAAGACTTCTCTTATATAGACATTGGTCAACCCTTCTAATCCTATTAGACATGGGATTTCTTTTAATTAATTAAACTCCTTTAATTAATTTAGGCTTCCCACCACATGGGAATAATTAATTAAATTCATTTAATTAATTTGTCTCCTAATCTTATTAGGAATAAATGAGAGTACTGAATATTAAATTAATTACTAAACTCCTTTAGAAATTAAAATAATAATAATTGTAATAATATTAATAAGACTCCTCTTATTAATTTATATTTAATATTTCCAAAATATTAAATAATAAACATTAAGCTATTTAATTTATTCTATCACCATAGATTAAATTAATTATACTTAATGCATTATTACGATTATGCCATTACCTTCTTAAATAATTATTCTTCCTTTTATGGTGTGACCCTTTAGGTTCTCCATATTAAACCGGTTGTGAATAAATCAATTAAAACAATTTTAATCTTATTTAAATAAATAAATTAAACTAATAATCTATTTAAATAAATAATATTTATTCTACAATAGGGATAAGCCTCCCTAGCGATCAACGACTTTCCAGATAATATAGATTTCAACATTAATCATAAAAGAACCTGTGAGTTAATAGTTACCATACAATTCAATCCTTCCATCATACAATGTCCCAATTAAATATAAGACATGGATTTACTGTCAAGTCTTATTTTATTTAATTATATGTATTTCGATTAGAAAATGCACAACTCCAAATAATGCAAATTAAAAACTCCTTTCTAATTTCATTTTACCTTGGCCAAGGATTTCTGGGTTGTCATTTAACGAATCACATAGGACATATCTCATCTTTTACTAGAGGTGGTAGATTCTTTATTGATCATTCATTATCTCCATATGTAACTCATTATACCCAAGCATACCCTATATATGCCTTAAAAGGTCTTAAGGAATAAGTCAAAGTATAATTTGTTACATACAAGATACTATGATGATCTCAAGTCCAAGGATCACTTGTACTACTATCACATTAGGAATTCCTATTGACATGCGAGTAAAACTCCATTAGGTATTCCATAGCGAATCACGTTCAGTGAACTTATTCTCCAATAAGCACCTACATACTTGCTTTAGTGTCTCCACACAAATGATCATGAGATCAATCATCCTCATCCAATGAGCAAGCAACATATGTACCAATCTATCCGGATTTACTAATCCCCTTTTTAGTAATCCCACGATTGGGAACTATTTAAGTTTTAAAACTTTCTAAGAATTTAGATCTCATTAGCATGATCATCATCATGATTCTAAAATCATTGCTTAAAACTATGGGTTATTTACATATTATAAAAACAGCAACATGTAGATAATTAAATGCCTTTAATAAATGAATATTTTATTAATAAATAAATAAGATTGTTTACAAAGTACGTGCTTTATCATCATACATGATTGGCTTGTATGCACACTACTATCAATCTCCCACTTGCACTAAAGCCAATCGCCATGGTATCTCATACCCATCTTTTCTAAGTGACGATCAAACTGCTGTTGTGTTAAAGCTTTAGTAAATGGATCTGCAATGTTGTCTTGAGAGTCTACACGCTCCAAGGTGACGTCTCCTCTTTCAATGATCTCCCTGATCAAGTGAAATCGCCGCAACACGTGTTTAGATTTCTGATGAGACCTCGGTTCCTTAGCCTGTGCAACTGCTCCTGTGTTGTCACAGTAAACGGGAACTGCTTCTCCAATGCTAGGAACCACACCAAGTTCAGTTATGAACTTCTTCATCCAAACAGCTTCCTTTGCAGCTTCACTTGCAGCTATATACTCTGCCTCTGTCACTGAATCAGCAACTGTTTGCTGCTTGGAACTCTTCCAACTCACTGCGCCTCCGTTCAAGGTAAAAACATACCCCGAAACAGATTTACTGTCATCTTGGTCCGTTTGAAAACTTGAGTCTGTGAAGCCCTCGAGTTTTAATTCAGACCCACCGTAGACAAGAAAAATATCCTTAGTTCTTCTCAAGTATTTTAGGATATTCTTCACTGCCTTCCAGTGCTCTTCTCCTGGATTCGACTGGTATCTGCTCGTTACACTAAGTGAATGAGCAACATCCGGTCTAGTACATATCATACCGTACATGATAGATCCTATTGCAGAAGCATAAGGGATCTTACTCATACGGTCTCTCTCCTCAGGTGTCTTTGGGGCCTGTTTCTTGGAGAGATGTATTCCATGGCTCATCGGCATGAGACCTCTTTTGGAATCTTCCATGCTAAATCTCTTTAGCATTGCATCAATGTACGTTCCTTGGGATAAACCAAGCATCCTTTTAGATCTATCTCTATAGATCTTTATCCCCAAAATATAGGATGCTTCTCCCAAGTCCTTCATGGAGAAGTGTTTAGATAACCATATTTTAATCGATTGTAGCATAGGAATGTCATTCCCTATCAGTAATATATCATCAACATATAATACAAGGAATGAAATTGCGCTCCCACTAACCTTCTTGTACACACATGGTTCATCGTCATTTTTGATAAAATCAAACTCTTTGATTGTCTCATCAAAACGAATGTTCCATCTACGAGAAGCTTGCTTCAATCCATAAATGGATCGTTGCAGCTTACAGACTTGATTTATTCCAACTTTTGAAACAAATCCCTCTGGCTGTGTCATATACACATCCTCCTCAAGTTTCCCATTGAGGAAGGCCGTTTTCACGTCCATCTGCCAGATCTCATAGTCGTTATAAGCTGCAATCGCAAGTAAAATCCGAATGGACTTGAGCATAGCTACTGGTGAAAAGGTTTCATCATAATCAACTCCTTGTTTTTGTTTGAAACCTTTTGCAACCAGTCGGGCCTTATAGGTCTCCACCTTGCCGTCCGCTCCAGTCTTTCTTTTAAAGACCCATTTACACCCAATAGGCTTAATGCCTTCAGGTGGTGAAACCAAAGTCCATACTTTGTTTTCATACATGGAGTCCATTTCGGATTTCATGGCTTCAAGCCATTTCCCTGAGTCTTTATTACTCATGGCCTGTTCGTAATTCAATGGATCATCATCATTCATGATGTGTACCTCATCGTCATCCTCTATAACGAATCCATACCTCTCAGGTATCTTCGGTACTCTCACAGATTTACGAACAGGGTGTGGTATAGTAGGTTCTTCTACTTGGTCAGGTACCTGACTTTGATCCGTGGTAATTTGTGGTTCTTGAACTTCTTCAAGATATATCTTACTCCCACTGACCCCTTCATGGATAAACTCCTTTTCCAAGAAGGCAGCATGTTTTGCAACAAACACCTTTTGATCAGTTAGATGGTAGAAATAATACCCTACAGTTTCTTTAGGGTATCCCACAAATCTACACTTTTCGGATTTAGTCTGTAGCTTATCATGTTCAAACTTTTTGACATAAGCTGGACAACCCCAAGTCTTAACATGCTTAAGATTTGGTTTCCTCCCCTTCCACATCTCATATGGAGTCTTTGGGGCGGATTTGGTAGGTACCTTGTTAAGTAGGTATGCAGCCGTTTCTAGGGCATATCCCCAGAAGGAAATTGGAAGGTCGGTAAAACTCATCATGGATCGAACCATGTCTAACAGTGTTCGATTTCTCCTTTCAGATACTCCATTTAACTGTGGTGTACCTGGAGGAGTCCATTGTGAGATTATACCATTTTCTTTGAGACAATTTAGAAACTCACCGCTTAAGTATTCTCCACCTCGATCTGATCGAAGTATCTTTATACTCTTGCCCGTTTGTTTCTCTACTTCACTTCTGAACTCTTTGAACTTTTCAAATGATTCTGACTTGTATTTCATTAAATACACATATCCAAATCTTGAGTAATCATCAGTGAAAGTAATAAAATAAGAATACCCACCCCGTGCACTTATTGTCATAGGCCCACAAACGTCTGTGTGAATCAATGCCAACAACTCTGTAACTCTTTCTCCTTTTCCACTAAAAGGAGATTTAGTCATTTTACCCATGAGACAAGATTCACAAGTTGGATATGATTCATAATCGGATAGTTCGAGGAGCCCATCTTTATGCAACTTGGATAATCTTGTTTCGTTGATATGACCGAGTCTACAGTGCCACATGTAGGTATAATTAATATCATCTCTTTTCCTTTTCTTAGTTTGTTCAATTTGAAATATATTTTCTTGTAAGTCAAGTGTATAAAGTCCATTTCGCAAATTTCCAATACCATATAAAACATCGTCTTTATAAATAGAACAACTATTGCTCTTTATAACAACGTTAAAACCTTCCATATCCAATACAGAAATTGAAATAATGTTTTTAATAATATTCGGAACATAATAACAATTATTAAGATAAATGGACTTGCCCGAAGGCATTGCTAAATAATAAGTTCCTACAGCTAATGCAGCAACCTTTGCTCCATTCCCCACTCGTAGGATCACCTCATCATTGTTCAGCTTTCTACTTCTGACCAGTCCCTGCACAGTATTACATATGTGAGAACCACAGCCGGTATCCAATACCCAAGTAGAATTATGACTTTCAGAAAAATTAATTTCAATCATAAACAAACCTTGATTGGAAGTCGAAGCTTCTCCAAGCTTCTTCTCTGCTAGATACTTCTTGCAGTTCCTTTTCCAATGTCCCGGCTTGTTGCAATGAAAGCACATTCCTTTAGCTGGTTCAGGTTTCTTTTGTTCCTTTTCTTTCCCCTTTCCCTTAGCCTTCTTAGATTTCTTCTTTTCAGAAGATACCTTGGGCCTCTTCCTTTTATTGGAAGAATCCACCATCAAGATATGGTTCTTCTTGGATGGGAAGTGACCTTCTGCAGTTTTCAGCATGTTAAGCAGCTCGGGCAAGCTGACATCTAGCTTATTCATGTGAAAATTAACCACAAACTGCGAGAAGGTCTCAGGGAGTGACTGCAAGACCAAGTCTTGACTCAGCTCCCCATCCATGACGAACCCCAGCTGTCCAAGGCGTTCAATCAAATTGATCACCTTTAGGACATGAGTCTCGACGGCAGTACCCTCGGTCATCCGAGATCGGAAGAGCTCCTTAGATATCTCATATCTAGCAGTCCTACTCTGTTCACCATACAACTCCTTGAGGTGAAGCAGCATAGCAGGAGCATCCATATTTACGTGCTGACGCTGAAGCTCGTTATTCATGGATGCGAGCATGATGCATTGAGCCACAGATGCATCATCTTGCCACTTATTGAAAGTGGCAATCTCTTCCTCAGAGGCTGTTTCTGAAACAGATTCAGGGACAGTTGAATTTAGGACATAAGAAATCTTTTCAGCAGTGAGAACAATTCTCAGATTTCTTAGCCAGTCCTCATAATTTGGCCCGGTAAGCTTGTTTGCATCAAGTATGCTTCGTAGTGAGATTAGTGATTTAGACATTTTTAAAATTCTGCATGTGAAGGAAAACAACATTTTAGCAAACATTCATTTTATTAACTTTGCATACCAAAATAAATTTAGGTTTTTATTTTAAATTGGTATCTCCCACTATTTTCATCAAACTATATTACCCTCACTTATATAGTTCGGCAACATCTAATTAAAGATTTGCTAGTGAGAATAAGGATCCCATTTCAAATGTATATAACCTTGTGGATAGCACAACAAGCGATATACAAATAAATAGGTAGACAACTCTTGTTAATTACATCACCATGTAATTCCTTTTATTTTGCCTCTTAAATCATAATGGTCAAGTGTGTGCACATCCGAACTAAAATGATTTAAGTTAAGTCCAGCCTAGCACTTCCATAAATTCAAAAAAGAAAAATGTTCGTCCTTGTGGATAGCACAACAAGACTAGATCGTTCAATTTTCTTGATAAGCATCAAATGTGATTAATTAACATCTTAAATACGCAATACTCGCCTTGTGGATAACACAACAAGCTCACATTAAATATTTAATACTCTATTAATTTATCATGCTAGAAGGCGACGTTCGATATTCCAAATATCATTTGAACGCTTCGGACTTAATATTATTTCTTTGAGGGGTTTGTTATTATTTGTCTCATCTTGTTTAGCGCGCATGCACATATATATATAAAATACGCGTCATTTTATTAAACATGCGAAGCATGTTTGCATAAAATATAATATATATAATATTTAGCATGCAATATAGAATATTATATTCTACCCGGATTGATTATGGACTTTTATTCTAGTTTAGTTCACTAGAGCCACCAAGTGAACCAAAAGGTCAAACCTAGGAGTGCAAGAATTTAAATTTAAACATAACTATTACATTTAAACCCGGGCTCCATACAAATGGGTCTTCACGCGTTCCTTGCTCCTTGGTCTCTAATTTCTTCAAAATAATTCTAACTATTTCTATTACATTAAACTATTTAATTTAAATAGAAACCTTGATCAGCAGTCAAGGGGAAGTACATAGGAGTGAGATAGAATTTTACATCAAGAAAAATTAGAGAAGACGAGGTACGCAGACCCCATTTAATAAAATCCATTCATTCAAGCATTCAACTAAAATAAAATCCAATCGCATTGGTCAAATAGTCCATAATCAATCCCTATTTATTATCATACATATCACCATATATATCAATAAATAAATATCCATCTCATGAATTAAAACATTCTATATATATATGAGTATCATTTATTGGGCAATTTTAAATTGCATGAAATCCAATTTTAAGATTAAAATAAACTCTTTATTTTAATTATAAAATTTTTAAGAATAATATATATGTATATATATATATATATAATAACCGTATATAGGTATATACATATAAAACCGTACGGTAGTAATAATATATATATAATCCACCAATCCGTGTACCTTCCAGGATTTCAAAAGTAGTAGTCACTTGATTATATATTTAAGTGATTGAATTTTGATTCAATTTGAATCACGCCACCTTTTTAAAATTCAAGGATTCAGAATCCTTTTATTTACACGGACGCAGCAGCCAAGAAGAGAAAAAATAAATAAAAATTCCGTTCCCATTTTTATTTTTTATTTTTTTCTTTCATAAAAAATAATTTTATACAATTAATTATGCCCAATAAATTATTCTAAATACATACCCATACATATATATGGAATCAAAATAATTAATAATTGCATAAAGATATGGCTCTGATGCCACTGTTGGGTTTGTACGAAATCGTGACGCAATCAAATTGCAAAAATTAGCGGAAGCATGGTATATCAGAGTTTAAAAAAATTTCTACAAAACCATTACCCGGATCATCCTTTATGCAAATTATTAATTTAAAACGATAAATAAGAAGTTATGGAATCATACCCTTGTAGAACGAAGCTTCCACAGGTACTAGTTCAACTCCTTGTTCTTCGTGATCTCTTTGAATTTTCGGGTTAGATTCCTTCCTTTGATCAACGTTAGCCACCCAAGTGTTTGGCCTCTAGAGGTGATCCACCAAGGAAGATGAATTATCAAGAAGGAGGGTGTTTGGCTTAACCTTAGTTTTCTATCCTCTATAGAAAAGGAGTACTCTCCAACAATTGGAATTGCATCATCTATTATCTATTATAAGACTTCTCTTATATAGACATTGGTCAACCCTTCTAATCCTATTAGACATGAGATTTCTTTTAATTAATTAAACTCCTTTAATTAATTTAGGCTTCCCACCACATGGGAACAATTAATTAAATTCATTTAATTAATTTATCTCCTAATCTTATTAGGAATAAATGAGAGTACTGAATATTAAATTAATTACTAAACTCCTTTAGAAATTAAAATAATAATAATTGTAATAATATTAATAAGACTCCTCTTATTAATTTATATTTAATATTTCCAAAATATTAAATAATAAACATTAAGCTATTTAATTTATTCTATCACCATAGATTAAATTAATTATACTTAATGCATTATTACGATTATGCCATTACCTTCTTAAATAATTATTCTTCCTTTTATGGTGTGACCCTTTAGGTTCTCCATATTAAACCGGTTGTGAATAAATCAATTAAAACAATTTTAATCTTATTTAAATAAATAAATTAAACTAATAATCTATTTAAATAAATAATATTTATTCTACAATAGGGATAAGCCTCCCTAGCGATCAACGACTTTCCAGATAATATAGATTTCAACATTAATCATAAAAGAACCTGTGAGTTAATAGTTACCATACAATTCAATCCTTCCATCATACAATGTCCCAATTAAATATAAGACATGGATTTACTGTCAAGTCTTATTTTATTTAATTATATGTATTTCGATTAGAAAATGCACAACTCCAAATAATGCAAATTAAAAACTCCTTTCTAATTTCATTTTACCTTGGCCAAGGATTTCTGGGTTGTCATTTAACGAATCACATAGGACATATCTCCTCTTTTACTAGAGGTGGTAGATTCTTTATTGATCATTCATTATCTCCATATGTAACTCATTATACCCAAGCATACCCTATATATGCCTTAAAAGGTCTTAAGGAATAAGTCAAAGTATAATTTGTTACATACAAGATACTATGATGATCTCAAGTCCAAGGATCACTTGTACTACTATCACATTAGGAATTCCTATTGACATGCGAGTAAAACTCCATTAGGTATTCCATAGCGAATCACGTTCAGTGAACTTATTCTCCAATAAGCACCTACATACTTGCTTTAGTGTCTCCACACAAATGATCATGAGATCAATCATCCTCATCCAATGAGCAAGCAACATATGTACCAATCTATCCGGATTTACTAATCCCCTTTTTAGTAATCCCACGATTGGGAACTATTTAAGTTTTAAAACTTTCTAAGAATTTAGATCTCATTAGCATGATCATCATCATGATTCTAAAATCATTGCTTAAAACTATAGGTTATTTACATATTATAAAAACAGCAACATGTAGATAATTAAATGCCTTTAATAAATGAATATTTTATTAATAAATAAATAAGATTGTTTACAAAGTACGTGCTTTATCATCATACATGATTGGCTTGTATGCACACTACTATCAGGGTAGTGGTACACACCATCAAGCACCATCTCGAATGTCGAACGGAATGCATACCCCATCTTGTTCATTTTCCTCTTCTTACATCGGACCTCATCTTCAAGGTCGCCAGCTCTCTCATGGGTAGCCTCCCACTTCTCCTCGAAGTGTATCTTATCCATCACTTCTAATTCCAACTGAGTGCGGAGTGCTTCCTTCTTAGTCTTCTCACTTAGTTCCCTCTGTTCAACCTCTTCTAGCTTCCCTGCTATATCCACGTTCCTACCCACAGCCTTGTGAAATAGGGTTCCCATCTGAATACCCGCCTCTTTGTGATAAGCAATTTCTACTTCCAACTCTTGCATAGCCAGCTTCTTCTGGTGGTCTTCGTCCCGCAGTTTCTGGAACTCTGACCCCCTCTCTTTTGCCTCTCCTCTAACTCCTGGACTCTGCAGTCCAACTCTAGGATCCTCTCCTCATACTCACCTAGTATATGCTCCTCTAGGTTAGGCTCATAGGAGTCCTCCATGGGCTCCTCCTCTGAAGGTTCGTCCTCTATCGGCTCCTCCTCTGGATCGGACTCTATCTCAATCTCAATCTCATCCTCGTCATCTGACTCGGATGGTGCCACAGCTTGTACTGGCACAACCTCTAAGGGTGCCTCGTACACTACATGAATATCCCTGGGCACATCCTCAGCCACTCTAGCGGGTACTCCCATATCTGCCATCTACAATCATAAACACAGACAAGAAACAGCAACTCCATTAGAATGTTAAATAAAACATAAGTTTATTGTATAAAATGAAGTTACATTTCAAAACAAACTAAGTCTCTTAAGGAAAACTCTACATGAGTTTTATTTCCTTTCTAACTTCTAAGTTCTCCTAAGTTATAGTCTAAGGACACTCGTTCCTAAGGTTTATAACTACAGCTCTGATACCAACCTGTGACGCCCCCAAATTCGGGACCGCCACTTGGTCACTCAAATTCGGTTCGTCACGTGCTCATAGTAATACAATAATAACTAAAATCACACATTCACAGCGGAAGATCTAATTTAGAATAATATATAATAATTTATTATAATTATTCCCCCAAGTCTCGCAACCTACAGTACTTAATAGATTAAATAATGATATCAAATAAAGACTTATTACATAATCCTACTTAAGCTTAAACATAGTCTGAAGACAGTCTTAATACAACATAACAATTTGAAACATAAAGGAACAAGCTAGTCAGTAGCCTTGCCCTTGCCCTTGTCTTTCCCAGAGACACTTCCCTATTCTGCCTTAACTAAAAGGTTTTAAAATAAGCAAGAATGAACACAAATTGCCCAGTAAGTAATATACAACAAGGGTGATGAGTATTATATCACGAGTTTGAAATATCGAAGTATAATCTCTAAGATAGTTTATAGTTTTAGAATAATATCAGGAACAACAAATATCAACAATTCTTGAATCACATCTTTCGAATATGGAATGATAATACAATATAGATCAACAGATATATATGAATTCAAAGGCTATCAACGTATCCAACTGGATAAAACAATTTATACTGAGCATTCACTAAAGACTATTGAACATCTACTAGAATTACCAATATTAAAATGATAACCGAAAAGAAACAAGTATAATAGATGATCAGTCTACAATACTCTATGTTATGCATAACCACGGTAATATTCACGCATGTGTTGGGGTTTCCAACAATAAACACTCCCCTTACCATAAGGGTTGTTCAACTTAGTTTTCAAGATTTCCGCACCGATAAAAAGGTTTGGACAATTTTATAAACATGCATATAGTCTAGCCGAATCAAGTGGCACAGACATTTTCACAATATTCAAGAACAATACCAAGTTCAACATGAATAATAGCTTTCACAAGAGTTTAAACATACTAGCTCAAATGAACGAGTAAGACAACTTGCATTCAAAGAGATAAAGTTTAGATTCTCGCTTACAATATTCGTTGAATAAAGTAATACAAGGGTTAGGATACTTGCACTATAAATGAGTGTAAGTCAGGAAACTTGCACAATAAAAGTAGGGTTCAGATACTTGCACTATAAATGAGTGTAAGTCAAGAAACATGCACAATCATAGATTTCCTTGCATAAAGTAAATGCGTCGGTTAGGATACTTGCCTTAAGCGTAGTTTATCCACGTAAAGCCTAATATTGCTTCAAAGAATTATGCTATCCTATTAACGTATATATATATATATATATACACACATTAGTTATACACATCGGATTCACATACTTGACATGTAAATTGAACACATACATCAAGTTCTATCTTAGCTACACAATCAAATCGTATAACTATATATCAACAAACCACATAGTTTAATAATCAACTATAGTCCTTACTATATAGCTGTTGATCTATATTGAATTATCATTTCATATTCCAACGATGTGATTCAAGAATTTTTGATATTTGTTGTTCCTGATATTATTCTGAAACTCTGAACTATCTTAGAGATTATACTTCGATATTTCAAACTCATGATATAATACTCATCACCCTTGTTGTATATTACTTGCTGGGCAATTTGTGCTCATTCTTGCTTATTTTAAAACCTTTCAATTAAGGCGGAACAGGGAAGTGTCTCTGGGAAAGACAAGGGCAAGGGCAAGGCTACCGACTAGCTTGCTCCTTTATGTTTCAAATTGTTATGTTGTATTAAGACTGTCTTCAGACTATGTTTAAGCTTACGTAGGATTATGTAATAAGTCTTTATTCGATATCATTATGTAATCTAATCAGTACTGTAGGTTGCGAGACTTGGGGGAATAATTATAATAAATCATTGTATATTATTCTAAATTAGATCTTCCGCTGTGAATTTGGGATTTTAGTTATTATTGTATTACCATGAGCACGTGACGAACCGAATTCAAGCGACCCCGTGACGGTCCTGGAATTTTGGGGAGTCACAGCTTGAGCAGTTACAGAGTCTAGATCTCAACAAGAATCAAGATTCAAGCCTCCAAAAATCTTGTCAGACTGCTGCTCAACATTTCTGGGTTACCCAAAAATGGAATCTGGACGGTCAACATAGTTTGACCGTTTATATCTTCCGGCCAGTGACTATCTAGGGTTTTATAGTGCTATGGTTGTGTAGAGCTCATGTCAAGGTATAAGTCTACTAGCATCTAACACTTAAACAACCTGTCAAAAAAGAAATCCAGGTGGTCAAACGGGCTATCAGGCTCATGTTTACGTTTTCTGGGTTACCCAAAAAACGGGCGGTCAACGTCGGTCAACTAGTTTTGACCCATTATAACTTCTAATCCAGTGTTCTGAGATCTAATCTACCACTACTAATCTATTAATAACCTTGCAAGATATAATTATCAATTCTTAAAACATCAAACCATCAAATAATCAACGAGATATAAGGGCTGACATTCGTTGTCAGACCCTGTTTTGACACTTCGGCAGTTTTGCTTAAAACTCAATTTTGATGCTTTTAAATGTTATGGATTCGTGTTTTAGAAACCCATATCACTTAATAACTTACTAATGAACATATCTAAACAATAACAACAACAATTTAACTTTCAGAATTTAAAAATTTAACTAGGGTTAGGTTTTTAACCTTTTTGAGTACTTTTTGCTTTCTTCCTCTTTCTGATTCTGGTTCTAGCTTGCTGGGAGTTGTTTATGAGTCAGTTGGGTGTATACATTAAGTGTAACAAACGTGGCCTTATGTTCTTAGGTGCTATCCTTATATGAAAAGTCCAAGTAAGTGTAGAAACCTAATTCCTATCTCATTTTGACAAGTAAGGCTATAGCATTAAATGAAGAGGTTGTGTTGTCAAGCCTTGAGGAAAAATTAGATAAGGCAAATCTTTTACTTGCCAAGTAAAAGATTTGTGCTTTTCTCCTTTAGAACAAAATAAATTAAAGGCATTTTAGTCTTTTCGCATTCATTAAGGGTATTTCAGTAATTTCCCACTTAAATCCAAGGGTAATTTAGTCATTTCCTATTATCCTTAGAAAATTTAAAAATAATTATGAACAATTAAGTTTTGTTAGTTTAGAATTAGAGTTTACTATTTAAATTAGGGTTTATAATTAGGGTTAGGGTTTCCTAATTCCTAATTAGGGTTTTCTAGAAATATTTTTGCAATTAATTCCATAATTTCTCATATATTAATATATATATATATATATTAATATATATATATATATATATATATTCATAATCCTATATAACATTATCAATGTATTGTGTTATAGTGCCCATTTACTATAATAATTAGGGTTAAGATTTCTTATTAAATAAAATCTTAATTTAAGGTTTACTTATAAACTTTTCATATAATGCTACATGGTTACATCTCATTTGTGAATATGTACTTGTATATACAAATAATAAAATTAATACACATCACCCAAAGTATAAAACATATTTATATTTACTACTTATGTGACGCCCCCAGAATAGGTCCAGTCAACCCAACCCATTCCGAGTCGCCAAATACATGGTACAGAATCCAAATACAAACTTTATATCACACGATTGTGCAAAATACGACCACACAACTGTGAATGTCAATACAAATGTGTAAAAAATATTAACATTCAAACTAAGTCCTCATTACAATTATTATCACACTATTTATTAGAAATAGTGAGGACTACTACTGCTCTAACTCGGACCATCACTCTGTCCCCCGACTAGTTTCTGCAATATTCTCATCTCCTGAAGAGGACAATAGATGAAAAGGGTGAGCTCAACTAGCCCCAGTAAAGAATATTATAACTAAGATAATGGAAAATAAATTATCGTTAGTCTTCAACAATTCAGATAAAATATTATTGACAACAAGTTTTAGATCAATATTCGCAGCGGAAATAACAATTCATTAGAAGAGTTAAGTAGAGAATGAAGTCTACTATCTTCTATGATTTAAAAGTCCATCATTAATATTTTATCCCTGTAACATCAACCAATATACATCTTGAATCAAATATTCATCTTTGCACTACAGGCCAAAGATATTCATTTGTATCACCAGTGGTCATGTTCATCTTAACACCTGTTCATCTTTGCACTACGGCCAAAGATATTCATCAGGTAATCATTCATCTTCACTTTACATGCCAAAGATATTCAGTTATATCACCATTTAGTACTGAGGATGATGAAAAATAATATAAATAACGAATCCAATGAGATAAAGGACAAAGATTAGGGATTCGTAATTTAGTTTATCCAAGTTTAATAATATTCCATAATAATACTTTGTGGAGCAAAATTCAAGAATAAAGATAAAAACTTGAATCCAATCAAAGATAGGAACCTTAACAAGCAACTTGGACAAATAGAAGAAAATTTAATTTTTCTGTGAATAGTGCCGTATACGTGAATAGTAACCCCGACGAAAAAAGTAAGAATTTCATAATAAAATCCATGACAATATTTTGGTATAATTATATTAAAAAGAATAACATCATTTACGAAAGAAAATAACATCCTTTACCTTAATAGGAGAGTAGTTTTGACCGGAATATCGGATATTATGTGGACGAAAACTTGCACTGTTATTAACACTAAGAGTATCTAAATACTCATAAGAAATACGCTCGATATTATAGAGAGAAAATTTTCTGATTCTGGTATTTTCATTTCTAACTAAACACCCTATTTATAGGAAAATGTCAGGACACCAATATAGACTTTTGAAACCAACGGAGCATTTATTCAAGCACCCATCTTTGAAAATTTAGTAGCCACCTTTGAACAAAATTCAACCACATGTTTATATAATATATATATATATATATATATTAAAACATTTATTTCTGAAGCTTTAATAATTCATAATAAATAGCCTTTTTAACAGAAAAATACGAATCTTATGTCCCTATCATATGAAATTTAATTCTCTACAACTTTGTAGAAGGAAGTGTTTCCAAATTCCCAACGTAAAATGGTCGAAATCCACAAACAGATGATTTTTCACACCAAAATACTGATAAAAACACCTCAGCACTAATTCCTTCTTTTATAACCAAAAAATAAATATTTCCTTATCATATAAATCAATAATTAATTATTCATAAATAATATTACAGAACTACAATATTGACAACCAGGTCGTTCCCAAAAATGAGGGGGCCTTCCGATAAGGATTTCTCCTTACTGGCGCGCAATTAAATAACCTATCCTAGACAGAACTTCCTTAGACATTGTCAATAATGCTATCTAATAATATTATTCAAATAATATGAATTATTAATTTTGATAATTTGAAATACTGTGTAGTGACAATTATTGAATCTATCATATAAAATATCAACGTAGCAATTATTGAATCAATAATATAAAATATTGAACAGTAATTACTGTAACAATAATTGAGTAAGTGCCTTCTTACGTAAGAATCAATAATTAGAATTACTGTGCAATACCGTGTGCTACTGTGCAACAACGCGTATTACTCTATTTTTATCACCTGGTACTTCAACAGCTTAACGGTAACAGTTTTACCGTTATTTATAAAAAGGTTATTTATGTCGCTTTCTATATTCGACAGTTATTCCATCGTGGGGCCCACAAATGGCTGTGCCGTTTTACGAATATTCCCCGACAACAAGAATATTCCACGACCAAACGAATATTCCCCGACAACAATGAATATTTTATAACCACTTGCTCATTTTGAAATATTTTACTACATTAATTAAATCAACCCCTTATTATTTCAAAATAATATATAAAGAAAATTAAATCTTTATTTATAAAATTCGGGGTCTTACATCCTCCCCTCCTTATAAAATTTCGTCCTCGAAATTGACGTAAGTACTTGGGGTGTCGAAGAGGTGAGTATACCTCGCTTTCATTTCCGATTCAAACTCCCAGGTCATTTCCTCAATAGCATTGTTTCTCCACAAAACTTTAACTTAAGGTATAATTTTCGAGCGTATGACATGCTCCTTCCTATCCAAAATCTTGACAGGTACCTCCTCATACGTTAAATCTTCAGCTCTCTCGTCCAGTTCTAACTCAATAATGTGGTTTGGACCTTTCACATATTTACGCAACACGGATATGTGAAAAACATTATGAACACCGGACATGCTTGGAGGTAAAGCGAGTCTGTAGGCCACATTTCCTACTCGGTTAAGGATCTCAAATGGACCAATGAATCGTGGATTGAGCTTTCCTCTCTAGCCAAACCTCGTAACTCCCTTCCACGAAGCAACACGTAATAACACATGGTCCCCAACATTAAATTCCACGTCCTTTCGATGAAGATCCGCATAACTCTTTTGTCGATCTTGTGCGGTTTGTATCCGTTGTCAGATCATTTGAATCTTTTTCGTAGTCATACGTACTAACTCCGGTCAGGACAATGTTTCTTCACCCACCTCATTCCAGCATACTGGAGAGCGACACTTTCGTCCATACAACGTTTCGAATGGAGCCACGCCTATACTTGCCTGATAACTGTTGTTGTAGGAGAATTTCACCAATGGTAAGTACTTATCCCAACTTCCTTTGAAGTCTAGAACACAGAGTCTCAATAAATCTTACAGAGTTTGAATAGTCATTTCTGATTGTCCGTCCGTTTGAGGGTGATATGCCGAACTGAATCGTAAATCTGTGCCTATAGCTTTCTGCAAGCTGACCCAAAATCGTGAAGTAAATCTGGGGTCACGATCCAAAACTATAGATACTGGCATGTCATGCAATCTCACAATCTCATTCACGTACATACGAGCAAGACGTTCAAGGTAATAAGTCTCCCGTATCGGTAAGAAATGAGCAGACTTGGTTAATCTATTGATAATAACCCAAATCGCATCTATGCCTTGAGAAACCTTGAGAAGACCCGTAACGAAATCCATAGTAATGTGTTCTCACTTCCACTTTGGAATCTCAAGTGGTTGCAATGGACCCTTTGGCACTTGATGCTCAGCCTTGACACGCTAAACACCTCGAGATAAACTCCGCGAGCTCTCTCTTCATATTGCTCCACCAAAATGTATGTCGAAGATCACGATACATTTTAGTACTCCCAGGATGGATTGCAAACGGTGTGTTGTGTGCCTTCATCATGATTCAATACTTCAAGTCAGAATCCTTAGGAACACAAAGTCTGGAGTTGACTCGAAGTATTCCTTTTTCATCAATCCTTGCTTCTGGAATAGCACCTTCTTGTATCTTCTTCCTCATATTCATCAGCTCCGGGTCTGTAGCTTGAGCAGCTTTAACTTAATCAATCAAAACTGGTTCTACGCGTATACTTGACATCATCATATGGGTCCCCGGAGTCTTAAACTCTATCTCCATTCTTTGTAAATTACACAAAATAGGCCTTGATAGCATCGCATTCGTTCCCGCGTATGATCTTCTACTCAACGCATCAGCTACCACGTTCGTTTTTCCATGATGGTATTGAATGGTATGATCGTAATCTTTCAACAGCTCAAGCCAACGTCGTTGCTGCATATTGAGTTCCTTTTGAGTGAAGAAATATTTGAGGCTCTTCTGATCCATATAGATCTCCACTTTCTCTCCATACAGGTAGTGTCTCCAGATCTTTAATACGAAAACGATAGCTGCCAACTCTAGATCATGAGTAGGATAATTCCTTTCATAGTCTTTGAGTTGTCGCGAGGCATAGGCTATGACTTTCCCATGTTGCATGAGAACACATCCTAACCCTTTGCCCAAAGCATCGCTATAAATGACAAATCCATCCGAACCAGATGGTATCGTCAAAACAGGTGCCGAAATGAGCCTCCTCTTGAGCTCTTGGAAGCTCTTCTCGCATTCCTCGTTCCATACGAACTTTGTATCTTTCTAAATCAACTGAGTTAATGGAGTAGCGATTCGAGAAAATCCCTCTACGAACCTCCGATAATAACCAGCTAAGCCCAGAAAGCTTTGTACTTCGGTCACCAACTTAGGTTGCTCCCAACTTTGTATTGCTTCAATCTTTGCCGGGTCAATAGATACTCCACGTTTCGATACCACGTGCCCAAAGAATGCTACTTACTCAAGCCAGAACTCGCATTTCTTCAGCTTGGCATATAGTTTGTTCTCACGAAGCTTTTGAAGTACCAGCTTCAAGTGGTGCTCATGATCTTCACGGCTTTTAGAATAGATAAGGATGTCATCATTAAAGACAACAATAAACTGATCCAAATATTCCTTAAATACACGGTTCATCATATCCATGAAAGTAGCAGGAGCATTAGTCAATCCAAAGGACATGACTGAGAACTCAGAATGCCCGTACCGAGTTATGAAGTCTGTGACACCCCCGAATCCGGGTCCTCTGACCCCGGTCCGGTCGCCATGAAACAATATTATCATCCACCTCTAAACAACATACGATAACTAGAAATGCGGAATATAATAAACGTACGTCGTTCATTCAAAAGGTGTTACTAGTCCCAAGATTCGATAACCTTAATACATCAATACAAACATACCCTAGAATAAATATTAGGGTTCATATTACATTCACAATAATTTAAATAAATCACAAAGACAAAGTCTGCTTCTTGCAAACCATCCTAAATCTTTCCTTTACCCTTGTCCTTCCCCGAGGGCTCGGGCTCAACTGCAATATAAGTCATGATATAGCAAGAATGAGCAACTAGTTTGCTCAGCAAGTTTAAATACAACAATAAAGGATATATCATGATGAATGGAAAAATGTCTGACAATGATTTCAACAAAATGAATATCTTAAAGATTCAACCATATGACTGTTAAAATGATTCAACAATCTGAATGATTCAATACTATGAATATCTGTGTGATTCAACAATATGAATATTAGAATGATTCAATAATAAGAATATCTGAACAATTCAACAATATGAATATCTGAACAATTCAACAATATGAATATTAAAAGCAAAGATAATAATTGCCTTTAGAATGACTGATAGTCGAGTAGACTCTGAACTATAACTTTCCAATAGGTTCAATAGCTAATTGACCCTTTTTAGAATTACTGGGTTCTAGCTACAGAAACTTAGTACCTCGAGGAGATCAGCCTCGGGCATAACGTGAATATGCATAACACTTAAATCTGCTTACTCGTATCATATATGTTAAATACCTGGGCACACTCCTACATATGAGGGGTGTTCTGTTCCGTCTAAGAGTCCTTACCATCAATTGGTTTGGATAGCTTCAAAGAAAACTTCATACACTAGTCTGACCGAGCAAAGGTTCAGACTCTTACTGACATGTTTCAAGAAATTTAGGACCTTGAATAATGTACAAGTCCAAGACTGTA
Organism: Panax stipuleanatus; assembly: GCA_020205555.1. Lineage (NCBI taxonomy): Eukaryota > Viridiplantae > Streptophyta > Magnoliopsida > Apiales > Araliaceae > Panax > Panax stipuleanatus. Next base: position 60,224,382 of record CM035121.1, on the reverse strand, counting down.
CGAGCTCAAATGCACTAGGTGCGGACATCAATAATATCAATGTGGAATAATTGATAAGTAATTAAACCACTAAATAACATGCTTGGAAATAAAGTTCAAGCAATTAAGTAAACAACTTTCGATTCAACAATAACCTACTCAATTCAAAATGAGAAGGATAGAGAACTTGCACAAAGTGAAGTTTAGAATTTGTACAATATAGGAATTTGTGTAAGTTCGGGGAACTTACACAATACTCAACGTGTGAAGTTCGGGGAACTTGCACAATACTCAACGTGTGAAGTTCGGGGAACTTGCACAATACTAGATTCCTGGTATAAAATAAATGCATAGGCTTAGACACTTACGACATCAAAGAGTGAAATTCGAGGAATTTCACCATAATAGATCCCTTGCATAAAGTAAATGCATAGGTTAGGACATTTGCTGACAACGTTCTTTGAGTAAAGTAAACACAAAGATAAGATACTTGTACAATATATGAGTTTGTAGAAGTTTAGAGAACTTGCATAATAAAGAAATGAAGTTCGGGAATTTGCAAAATAACCAAAGTGTGAAGTTCGGGGAACTTTCACGATACTCAAAATGTGAAGTTCGGGGAAACTTGCACGATAATCAAAATGTGAAGTTCGGGGAACTTTCACAATACTCAAAATGTGAAGTTCGGGGAACTTTCACAATACTCAAAATGTGAAGTTCGGGGAACTTGCACTCAACATAACAATCAAATGAAACTAGGAAACTTGCACCATAAAAGAGTGTAAGTTAAGAAACTTGCAATACAATAATAATCTACTCAATATAATATGAGAAGGATAGGAATTTGCACAATAAAGGTGAAGTTTAGAATCTCGCTTACTCGAGTAATTGAATAAGGTAGTGCAAGGATTTAAAATACTTGCACAATAAAAGTAGGTTTCGGATACTAGCTTATAATATCCGTTGAATAAGGTAATACAAGGGTCTAGGATACTTGCTCAAATATAACTTGAGGAAGATAGGGAACTTGCACAAATAATAAGTGTAAGTCAGGGAACTTGCAAATAATAAAATAACGGGTTCAAAAGAACTTGCACAATCAAAGAGTGAAGTTCGGAAACTTGCCTGTTTTCTCAGCTACAAATAAATTCTAGCTTTAATTAAACTGCGTTGGAACGACCTAACATTAACAAGTCGGTCTCTTCCAATTAGTATGTATAAACTAATATAAGTCTACACTTAACAAACATCTAATCGTTATATAATTCTATCACATAAGATCACGTTCAATATCAAACATACCATTTATAACATCATAATATGTTAACTGTTAAAATCCGACTTAAGCAAATTGTTCGGGTCTGAAAGTGTCCCGGCGTAACCCTAGCATGCAACTATTGCCATTACACTAATACACATACTTATCAAGTTGAAATTTTTCATTCGAGACTAGCATGCTCATCCTAATCTAATTTAATAATCATATGTATTCATGCCGGTAAACCTTAAGTTAAACAAGTTCATACTTCACAGGTTTACTACTCCGGTCATACTATCTCAAAACAAGGCTACACAATACCTAATATGTATGCTTGGGTATACTACACAAATATACTTCAAATAACATAGTTCATATTTGAGACTCATTTTCTATGAATACGTGCATATGTGAAATCCATGCTTTAACAAAAGGATGCTCATGTCAATATGTCTTTAGGCATAATGACATCCTAATAAACATGCTTATATGCTCACAACATGTCTCACATAGTATATAACTTTCAAATCTTAAGTTCTCCTTCAAAAGTATACTAAGTCCACAAAGATCGTTTAAGTATAATCAAAGTGTTTTGTAACTATGACTCACTTGCATTAGAAACACATACCAAAGCCACATGAATGCTCTCATATCACAAGACAAAATTATTGGCCAAGTTTACTTTTCAAAGTTCTTAAGTTTCTTATTTTAAAATATCTTAACTTACGATCAAGTATGCTAGTATGTTCTACCACATTAGACTTAGTGCTCATGTCCATTTGGACCATACTAACATGCTTGTCCAATTAGAACGCATACACAATATCTATATGTTAAAGTTCACCTTTGAAACTTAGATCTTTCATTAGAAATGTTCAATAGTGGGGTTCACATGCTTATATTATATTATGAAACTCGTATACCTAGGTCAACGTGTCTCCCATACAATTCTAAGTCATGCTATCATGCTTGCAAGGTCAGAATACAATCATGGCAAGTATACATATCGAGTTTGTTTCCATATTCGAAGTTAGTTTATGAAACGCTAAGTTTATTCCAAACTATAATTACTTATGCAACTATTAGTGAAACATGCTTACATTGCCTCAATACATCCATATATATATATATATCACTCATGCTAGTATGCTTAATCCAAACTAGTACCACAAGTTAGTATGAACAGGTAGCAAAACAGAAAAATTTTCTGCAGACAGGCACTGGCGCAGCTGCGCCGCTGGCCAGTGCAATACTGGCGCAGCTGCGCAGGCTGGCGGCCAGGCCAGAAGCTGTGCAGTTTCGACAGTGAGCTAGCCCAAATCAAAATTTTCCAACCAAAATCGTTCCAGACAAGTCCTAACATAATTCTAACATATATAAAAACTTATATACCCCCTAACAATCATGTTCCAATCAACTTAACAATCAATCCATGATCAATTGAAATCAAAATCTAGAAATCTCAGAAACAGAACATGGAAACGAAATTGTACCTCTGTGAGAAATGGACTAGCTGCAATAATACTCTCCCTCAACTCAGTTGAACTCTCATAATACAAGCTCAATTCTAAACTTACAGAAAATCTCAGCAATGTAAATTATGAGGGAGGAGAGCTCTTATATAGGCAAATGTATATCCGGTTCTTGCTTTTGTTCACCAAATCAAAACAAATGATAGCAAGATTACATAATAGTCAAGGATTGGTAGGTGAGTAGTTGGTGATTTCACTCATGAATCCCACTCCCCATCTCATGATTAGCTAGCTTGGTTGAGTTTGCGGAGAAAGAGATAGAGTAGCATAGCATGTGGGTGTTTACGTATAAAGAATGAAGAGAAGAGGGGCTCTCATATAACTCAGCAACTTGCATTCCATGTACCAATGTTACATACATATAGTATATATTTAAGCTACATGTATCCATTCCATATACATTTAAATGGGAGCTACAATGTTATTTCTAATGTACAAATAATGATATAATGCATCAAGTAAGGTATATACATATAATCCATGTACATTATTTTACTAACACCAAATATAATATAATTGTGTATTGCTCATTATTCAATACCATAACTGTTATTATAACTTACTGAAATCATTATCAATTAATAATGTTATTGATATAATATAAAGTAATATGGTATACATATTAAAGTCTATCCATGTATGGTCACATGCTCTTATGTACATATTACACTTATCAATCTCATATAATACAATTAAGGTTATTATATAGTCTATATATAATATACATAGCCATATCAAAGGTCACCTTGTATAATATACCTTATAGATAACTATCATATAATAAAGGTTTAATATAACATATACTTGCATATAACAATTAATCAATTAACCAAGTAAATATTATATATTTATTAATCTCTTACTCATTAATTATTATTTATTCATAATAATAATTAATCATCACATTATCAATTAATTACTCAAATATAAATAATTAATCTCGATTAAATCTCTACACTATATTCAAGAAATTTGAATATATAATTTACTAACACTTTTATTAAAATTCTGATATAAAAGTCTCAGGGTTAATCTACTAATTTAAATAACCACTAGTGATTCCCTTTAATAAAATTCTAGCATTTATTAGCATAGGTTAAATCACGTAAGCACATAAACACAAAAGGTTTAAATAAGTTAGAAAAATTAACTCTCAAAAATTTAAAATCACATATAAAATTAATAAGGAGCCTAAAATTCCTGGTCATTACAAAGGCAATTCTGGGGGTAGACCGGGAAGTTCTTTGGAAAATACATCAGAAAACTCATTAACAACGGAAATATTATTCAAATCTGACGTATTCTAGTTTAGATCAGTGACATGAGCTAAGAAAGCTTGACATCCGTTTTTCAATAAACGAATAGATTTGTGACTTGAAATGGCATTGACAGATTTTAGTGGTTAGGTGGTTTGAATTCGCACAACAGGTTGGTTAGGAATATAAAAACTAACAACCTTACGAAAATAATCAATTTTGGCATGGTAAGTGGTTAACCAGCCAATTCCTAAAATCACGTCGAATGCAAGTATTTTCAAAGATATAAGATCAACAGGTAGGGTGAGGGTACCAATTTGAATCAAACAAGATTTGTAAACTGTAGACGTAACAAAAGTTTCTCCTAACAGAGTTTTAACAGATAAGTCAAAGTCTAACTTCTTAGGTGTCAAATTTAATCGTTGAGCACAAGTAGATGAAATAAAAGAATGGGTAACACCGGTATCTAACAAGGTGTAAACTTTGCAAGAGTTTATGATTAGCTTACCCGTAATTACCTCGTGTGGGTTCCTCACATTTTGAGCTGTCACGACAAATGCTCGTCCAGGAACCACCGACTTTGACTTGTCCGAAATCGCCTTTGGAATCACCACCCCCGCTGGACTTGGTTTCGCTACAGGACAATATCGAGCTATATGTCCTTCTTTTCCACAGTTATAGCATGCTTTGAATTGTTGTGGGCAATTTGGGCTGATGTATCCCTCTTTTCCGCATTTATAGCATACGACCGGTGGTCGTTCTCCTCCCCTATAAACAGTTGATGCTGGTGCTGATGTCGACGTCTTCACGTTCTCATTGTTGTACCTTCTCTTCTTGAAATCTCCACCCAATTCGCTTTTTCTACTATCATGGCCAAGATTACCACCGGAGTGGTTACCGCTTCTATCATAATACTTTCCTTCCCACTGGTTGTCATTGTTCCGATGACTGCTGCCATCGGTACGACCTTGGTTGTTGTCCCTTAATTGAACATAATCACTATCTCGTTCTAACAACTAGGGCCCTGTTTACTACATCCGAATATAGAGAAAATTTGTGAGAAATGAGGTATTGACGAATTTTAGGTTTCAAACCTCTCAGAAATATCCGCGTCATACGTTCCTCATTCTCCACCAAATGAGGTGCAAACCTTGACAACTCCGTGAACTTAGCCTCGTACTGGGACACCGTCATGTTGTTTTGTTCCAGTCTAATAAACTCTACCTCCTTCATATAATGAATACTTTCAAGAAAGTACTTGTCATTGAACAGTTTTTGGAACGCTTCCCAAGACATCTTGAGTGCGGCAGTCTGGATACGCTTCACAGATTCCCACCAGAATCTGCCTCTCCACGGAACATAAAGGTGGAAAATGGAACCTTCTGTTCCTCCGTGCATCCTAAGACATCAAATATCTTGGTAATTCTTTGAACTGCTTGGCAGTGATAATTCGCGTGTTGTTATTATCTCCACCTGTATTTTGCACACGAGTCTCCCTCGTCTGGTTTTGCATGAACTGCAAAAAACTTCTAAACATATCATCGTTTATCGTCTGATCAGTGTTATTTTCAAGATGAACATTGCCTTCCTGTTGCACGTTCTCCTGGTTGGTGTTTAAAGGTGTCTCCACGGTCTCATTCACTCCATTGTTAACATTCTCAGCTGCCATTCTCAAATACTGCCATAAAACAAGGGTTAATTAAACAAATTAACATATCACATATTAACCCTATGCTCCGAGAGATCAATTACATACCACATAAACTTAGGTAGGACATACTAGTGAAGGATTTACTCGTCTCTCCCCTCCTAGTTCTATTCCTAGATCTCCGCCAGAGACCATATCCCTAAGCTCTGATACCAACTGTGACGCCCCCAGAATAGATCCAGTCAACCCAACCCATTCTGAGTCGCCAAATACATGGTACAGAATCCAAATACAAACTTTATATCACACGGTAGTGCAAAATATGACCACACAACTGTGAGTGTCAATACAAATATATAGAAAATATTAACATTCAAACTAAGTCCTCATTATAATTATTATCACACTATTTATTAGAAATAGTGAGGACTACTACTGCTCTAACTCGGACCATCACTCTGTCCCTCGACTAGTTCCTGCGACATTCTCATTTCCTGAAGAGGACAATAGATGAAAAGGGTGAGCTCAACTAGCCTAGTAAAGAATATTATGACTAAGATAATGGAAAATAAATTATCGTTAGTCTTCAGTAATTCAGATAAAATATTATTGACAACAAGTTTTAGATCAATATTCGCAGCAGAAATAACAATTCATTAGAAAAGTTAAGTAGAGAATGAAGTCTACTATCTTCTATGATTTAAAAGTCCATCATCAATATTTTATCCCTGTAACATCAACCAATATACATCTCGAATCATATATTCGTCTTTGCACTACAGGGCAAAGATATTCATTTGTATCACCAGTGGTCATGTTCATCTCAACACCTATTCATGTTTGCACTACGACCAAAGATATTTATCAGGTAATCATTCATCTTTGCTCTTCAGGCCAAAGATATTCAGTTATATCACCATTTAGTACTGAGGATGATGAAAAAAAATATAAATAACGAATTCAGTGAGATAAAGGACAAAGATTAGGGATTCGTAATTTAGTTTATCCAAGTTTAATAATATTCCATAATAATACTTTGTGGAGCAAAATTCAAGAATAAAGATAAAAACTTGGATCCAATCAAAGATAGAAACCTTAACAAGTAACTTGGACAAATAGAAAAAAAATTTAATTTTTTCGTGAATAGTGCAGTGAATAGTACCGTATACGTGAATAGTAACCCCGACGGAAAAAGTAAGAATTTCATAATAAAATCCATAATAATATTTTGTTATAATGATATTGAAAAGAATAAGATCGTTTACGAAAGAAAATAATATCATTTACCTTAATAGGAGAGTAGTTTTGACCGGAATATCGAATATTATGTGGACGAAAACTTGCACTGTTATCAACACTCAAAGTATCTAAATACTCACAAGAAATATGCTCGATATTATAGAGAGAAAATTTTCTGATTCTGGTGTGATTTTCATTTCTAACTAAGCACCCTATTTATAGGAAAATGTCAGGACAGCAATATAGACTTTTGAAACCAACGGAGCATTTATTCAAGCACCCATCTTTGAAAATTCAGTAGCCACCTTTGAACAAAATTCAACCACATGTTTATATAATATATATATATATTAAAATATTTATTTCCGAAGCTTTAATAATTCATAATAAATAGCTCTTTTAATAGAAAAATACGAATCTTATGTCCTTTTCATATGAAATTTAATTCTCTACAACTTTGTAGAAGGAAATTTTTCCAAATTTCCAACGTAAAATGGCCGAAATCCACAAACAGATAATTTTCCACACCAAAATACTGATAAAAACACCTCAGCATTAATTCCTTTTTTTATATTCACAAAATAAATATTTCCTTATCATATAAATCAATAATTAACTATTCATAAATAATATTACAGAACTACAATATTGACAACCAGGTCGTTCCAAGAAAGTGGGGGCCTTCCGATAAGAATTTCTCCTTACTGACTCGCAATTAAATAACCCCTCCTAGACAGAACTTTCTTAGACATTGTCAATAATGCTATCTAATAATATTATTCAAATAATATGAATTATTGATTTTGATAATGTGAAATACTCTGCAGTGACAATTATTGAATCAATCATATAAAATATCAACTTAGCAATTATTGAATCAATAATATAAAATATTGAACAGTAATTACTGTAACAATAATTGAGTAAGTGCCTTCTTACGTAAGAATCAATATTTAGAATTACTGTGCAATACCGTGTGCTACTGTGCAAAAACGCTGTATTACTGTATTTTTATCACTGGATATTTCAATAGTTTAACGATAACAGTTTTACCGTTACTTATAAAAAGGTTATCTCATTCGCTTTCTATATGCGACAGTTATTCCGTCGTGAGGCCCACAAATGGTTGCGCCGTCGTACGAATATTCCCCGACAACAAGAATATTCCACAACCAAACGAATATTCCACAACAATGAATATTTTATAACCACTTGCTCATTTTGAAATATTATACTACATTAATTAAATCAACCCCTTATTTTTTCAAAATAATATATAAAGAAAATTAAATCTTTATTTATAAATTTGGGGTCTTACAACTTAAATTAATATTCATATTTAAAGTTTGAAATATTACAATCACCCCCACTTATAAGAATTTCGTCCCGAAATTGAAATTACAGCTTATGAAAACAAATGTGAAAAGTCTTCTCGCATCTTATCCTCCAACTCCCATGTAGCTTCTTCAATATCATGATTTTTCTAGATTACTTTAACCATTGATATAACCTTATTTCTCAACACTTGTTCTTTCTGATCAACAATCTGTACCGGAACTTCTACATACAATAAATCTTTCTTTATCTGAACAGGTTCATAGTTTATCACATGCTTATAATCGGGTTTATATAGACGTCGCACAGACATATGAAACACATTATGGATGTGTCCTAACTCTGGGGGTAGGCTACCTCGTAGGCTACTTCACCTATTCTCCTTAATACTTGAAATGGGCCAATGAATCTGGGGCTTAGTTTTCCCTTTTTACCAAAACGAATTTTGCCCTTCCAAGGAGACACTTTCAGAAAGACATGACTTCCCACACTAAATTCTTTTAGCTGTCTGTGTTGATCAGCATATTTCTTCTGTCGGTCTTGAGATGCTTGTAACCGTTGTCGTATAATTCGAATCTTCTTAGTTTTGTTGAACTAACTCAGGTCCAAGCATTTGCCTTTCCCCAACTTCATCCCAGCATAAAGGTGTTCTACACTTCCTTCCATACAAGGCTTCATACGGAGGCATTCCAATACTGGCATGATAACTGTTGTTGTATGCGAACTCTACGAAAGGCAATTGATCCTCCCAACTTCCTTTAAAATCCATAATGCAGGTTCTCAACATATCTTGTGTGTCTGAATGGTTCTCTCACTTTGGCCATCATTTTGCTGGTGATATGCTGTACTCAACTTCAGCTGGGTTCCCAAGTGTGCCTGAAGACTCCTCCAAAAGTTTGAAGTAAATCGTGGATCTCGTTCTGACACTATGGATACAGGAACTCCATGTCTAGAAATAATATATTTTATGTATAACTTGGCCAACCGATCGAGATTATAAGTAACCTTGATAGGTAGAAACTGAGCTGACCTGGTGAGACGATCAACTATTACCCAGATAGCATTGTAGCCTTTCTGAGTGACAGGAAGTCCTACCACAAAGTTCATGGTGATGTGCTCCCACTTCCATTCAGGAATCAGTAGAGGTTGTAATAATCCACTCGGTCTTTGATGCTCAGCTTTAACTCTCTGGCATATGAGACACTTGCTTACCCATTCTGCTATTTCTCTCTTCATGTTCGACCACCAAAAATGCTGACTCAAGTCCTTATACATCTTAGTACTCCCCGGATGCACAGTAAACTTTGAACTACGGGCTTCTGCTAAGATTTCATCTTTCAATACCTGTACCGCTGGAACCCACACTCTATCTTCATACCTCAGTACTCTCTTTTTGTCCAGTCAAAATTTAATGTTCTTCCTCTGGGTTATCTCAGTCTTACATTTTTGACATGCTTCATCTTTCTCCTGCATCTCTTTGATTTTATCCATTAAGGTTAAGGTTGTGTCCATTGCGAATAGCTTCTGGTTGGAGTTAGTTGGAGCTCTTACTTCAATCTCGAGTTTTTCAAACTCTTTTATCAGTGCCTCATTGTTTGTGATGGTATTCAACCTTTCTTGATTCTTCCAGCTCAACGAATCTGCAACTACGTTGGCTTTACCAGGATGATATAGAATCTCACAATCAAAGTCCTTGATTAATTCTAACCACCTTCTCTACCTCATATTCAACTCCTTTTGTGTAAAAATATACTTCAGACTTTTGTGATCTGTGTATATCTCACATTTTCCCCCATACAAATAATGTTGCCATATCTTCAAAGAAAAAACTACTGTGGCTAACTCCAGATCGTGAGTAGGATACCTTTTCTCATAATCTTTAAGTTGTCTCGAAGCATAGGCGATAACCTTCCCATGTTGCATTAACACACATCCTAAACCCTTGTGTGAAGCATCACTATAAACCACAAGACCCCCAGTATCATCTGGTAATGATAATACTGGTGCCCTCCTCCTCCTCCTCCAGAAACACAACAAATTCTAGATCAATTGGCTCTCATGCCAACCAAGGAGGAGCTGTCTGCAACATTTAAATCAAATAGGGTCAGAGTCTGAAAAGATCCTTGAAGAACATTCTCTTACTCTTCACCATAGATTTGATAACATTCTCGACTCGGTCAAGACTCTGCCAAGACATTTGGGAATGGAAGGGAGATCTTCAGAGAAATGGCTGAAAGCATCAAGGCAAGAGATGCTATTCATTTTGTCGAGGCCAAGAAGTAGAAAGAAGCCTTGCTGCTAATGCAAAAGAATCAGCAAACTCAAAATGAGCTGATGGTAGAGCAGATTTCATCACTGCGTAATGCTTTGAACCAATTCCAAGAATGCAGTGCTGCTCAAATCTCCCAGAACAACGATGCTGTAAAAATTCTTCAACGACAAAGAAGGGTCACTGAAGCTTTAGTTGCTGAACAAACCAGTGACATTTCTCAACAAAGAACTCAAATGCATGCCCTGGTAGACGGCGTCAGACTGGATCTCAGACGATATTCAAACCCATGATGATGACATAAAGGGGGAGAAGATTGGGCAAAGAGATAGAAGCAGAGGTGGAAGACCGAGGCAGATGCAAACATATATTCAACCACCTCCGCAGCAAGGAAGGCAGAGGTAAACGAATACTGGTCAGTCGTCGGGTGGCAACTCCAGGAGTCCAAATGTTCAAACTCCACGATCTAATCAGTATCTGTAGCAGCCTCCAATGGGAATACCTCTTCAAAGACATCAAGGTCAAGCTTCTGGCTCACAAGGCATGACTTCTGCACAGTCCAGATATGAGCTAGAAGACATTGAATGGAAAGATGATCAAACCAGAAGGATGAGAGCTGTTGAGTCTTCGAGGAGCAAGAGACAAAGAAAATAGAGATATGCTTAAACTTAATTCTGTATTGATGTTTTTATGCTTGAATGTAATATCTCTTCAAACATCAATAAATTCATGCTTATTCTCTAGAAATTTCAGTTGCTCACTAAAACACTGAGCCATATTTACTTTCTAGCATTATGCATTTAGAGAATGATGGTATGATCTAAATCTCCTTGATTATGTCAACATCAAATAGGGGGAGATTATTAGGAATTGCATATTCAGATTTGATATTGAAAGTAAATATAAATACTTAAGTGTACAGTCCTTAAGAGAATCATTGTACAAGGACTTAGATGATAGATCAAACATGTTAGGTTGATCTTAGCTTTAACGTTTATCATTTATGTAAATGAATGTATAGGAGAAAATATCAAACTTGTTAGGTTGATCTATTTGAGTTGTAAAAGTTAAAGTTTTGACAGAATCATAGTCTTTCAAAGACAGCATTCGAAAGACAAGGCATAATCGTGGAGCTAAAACGAAGAGATTTGGAATCGTAGTCTGCCGAAGGGATTCAAGTATGCAGAAGACAAGGCAGGACTCATGGAGCTTGAATGACCATATAAGAATCGTAGTCTGCCAAGAGATTCAAGCCTACAGAAGTTAAGGCAGAAAACGTGGAGCTTAAGTGAAGATATTCAAAATAGGAGTCTGCCGAAGAATCAAGTCTGCAGAGGCCAAGGCAAGAAACGTCGAGCTCAAATGAAAGCATCAAAGAATTGTAGTCTGCCTTAGAAGTCACACTGAGAGTCATAAAGTTAAAAAGCATCTGCCGAGCCAAGTTGGGAATCGCAGATTGCTATCAGAAGTGTGAAGTCTGCAAGACAAACAAGCAAGAAATCGTAGTCTACCGAGATCTTAAGAGAAATCGTAGTGTGCTCTACGAAGAAGTCTGAATCACGTTGTACAAAGCCAACACACAATGATTATGTCACAATGACCATAATCGTAGTGTTCCTCTAGTCAACATCAAAGATTGAAGATCTGATGAAGGGAGGAAGAGAAACAAATGAAGAAAGTCTTATAGCTGTTGACAAAGTGATAGTCCCAATACTTCCATATTCATCCTTAGTCCAAATCAAAGAAGCGTATTGAAGAAGCTAAGGATAGGACTAAAGCAGCCTGCAGAAAACATCTTTTCAGGTGTTAGGTGAAAGATACAGTCTGCTGTGTCAGTGGGCAAGGCGGCAGAGCAGCAGAAAAGCAGGACGTTAACATCACTGCACAAAAAACGTCTGAAGCATTAAATGAAGCAACGGGAGCATTCAAAATGGCTATTTTTGAATGGCTCTTTTGTAAGGAAATCAGACAAGGATTCAGACTAAGCAAGCAAGATGCAAAAAGAAAGAATACATTGAAAAATCTCAAGAACACTCTACGAGCAACACTACGATCCAGAAGAAAAGCTTGCTTCGCTACTCAGTCTTTTGAAAGACAGAAGCTGAACTGCAACTGAGTAGCACACCTCAACTATCAACTGCCTATCCAAGTGAGGTACCAAGTCAAAGGACCTGAAGAGTTCAGAAGTGAACTAAGTGAAGATCCATGTCAAAGGACTTGAAGAGTTCAGAAGTGAACTAAGTGCAGATCCAAGTCAAAGGACTTGAAGAGTTCAAAAGTGAACTGAGAGTAGATCCAAGTCAAAGGACTTGAAGAGTTCAAAAGTGAACTAAGCGAAGTTCCAGGGCTGCTGGCCTTGAAGGGATCTAAGTGATCCAGTTGTAAGAAGACATCCTTAGTGAATTTCCTACTCGTGGAGTAGAAGAGTGGATTAGGAGTCGCGTTGGCTCTAAACTACTTAAAACCCTGTGTCTCATTGTCTCTCATTAGCTTCTAGAACTGCTATATCTGTTATAACTGCTTATCTAACCTTAACTGCATTATCTTGAAGGGGAACAAAACATATATTCCGCTGCAGTCAGTATCATCAATACTGAATATGTATTTTAGACCTAAGAAATTTTAAAATATCTATTCAACCCCCCTTCTAGATAACTA